>CM071616.1:6105469-6443636 GCA_036365135.1 Miichthys miiuy
CAACAAATAGAAAAATTGAACTTCACATAATTTAGAGAAATACAAATTATTGATCACTACATGAATGTTGAAATTCATAAAAACATTTGATATTTACCTGTTAAAAGAGAGAGTGTAGACTCCTTGTTGCCCTCCCACCCTCCTCCTCTCCTCCTCCTCCTCTTCCTCCGACCTCCTCCTCCTCCTCCTCCTCCTCTCCTCTCCTCACCTGAAACAATGAATAAAAAAATTGAACTTCACATAATTTAGAGAAATACAAATTATTGATCACTACATGAATGTTGAAATTCATAAAAACATTTGATATTTACCTGTTAAAAGAGAGAGTGTAGACTCCTTGTTGCCCTCCCACCTCCTCTCCTCCAACTCCTCCTCCTCCTCCTCCTCCTCCTCCTCCTCCTCGTCCTCCTCCTCGTCTCCTGAAACAAGAAATAGAAAATTGAACTTCACATAATTTAGAGAAATACAAATTATTGATCACTACATGAATGTTGAAATTCATAAAAACATTTGATATTTACCTGTTAAAAGAGAGAGTGTAGACTCCTTGTTGCCCTCCCACCTCCTCTCCTCCTCCTCCTCCTCCTCCTCCTCCCTCCTCCTCCTCCTCCTTGTCACCTCTCCTCTCCTGAAACAACAAATAAAAAAATTAACTTTGCATAATTTAGACAAATACAAATAAAGTAGGGGAGCAAGAGGAAAAGTCAGAGGAATAAGCAGAGTGATATCCAGGGGAAGAGTGAGGGGGAGAGTAAGGGGGAGAGATAGGGAAGAGTGAGGGGAGAGTCAAAGGAGAGAGAGGTGATGACTGAGGGGAAGGCCAAGGAGAGCAAAGAGAAGAGCTAGAGGAAGAGTGAAAAGTAAAAGAGCTAGGAGAATGCGAGAAGAAGGGGCAGGGGAGAGTGAGGAGAGACCAAGAGGGAGCCAGAGAAAGAGCTTGAGGAAGAAGAGTGAAAGAGAGAGAGAAAACCACTGCCGGAAGCTGGTGCCGGGTCCTGCGGGCACCAGCTGTGTGGCGCCGGAAGAGTCCGAACGAGGACAGGTGTCCACGTGTGGTCCATCTGAAGACAAAGACAAATACACCTTTAAAACCACTGCTACATGTCGCATGAACACACTGTGCTGTACAATGACTTCATCTGCGCTCAATTAAAAGTACCACAATAGAATAATTCTCCAGCACATTAAAAACACACAAAAGTAAAAGCATAGTTAATTATTAGCAGGAAAATAGTAAATGATGAAATGTATTCATTTCACAGAGTTCTTAGCAGGATATGTTTATACAGCACCAGTCAAAAGTTTGGACACACCTTCTCATTCACATGTTGTTTCTTTATGTTTCTATTATTTTATACACAGTAGATTAACACTGAAGACATCAAAACTATGAACTCATAAGGAATTATGTGTAATCAAAGCAAAATATGTTTTATATTTTAGATTCTCCAAAGCAGCCACCTTCTGCTTGGTGACAGCTTTGCACACTCTTAGCATTGTCTCAATCAGCTTCATGAGTTGAGCGGTTCTTGTCATAATATATTGTAGATTACTACAGCATTTCACTGTGGCTGTACCTGCTTTTGCTAGACTTCATTCAATAAACTGTCAATAACAATGTTCCTTTACAGATTAATAGGAGCCTTCATATCATATCATATCTTCTATAACCTCATTTTTGTGATGTGTTGCAAACTGCTTCTCTGCTGCTCAAAGAAAACATTTTTCAAGCTTTGCGTGACATTTTCACACACTAATAATATCCAAAATGATTTGTTGTTAATTGGGAGCATTAAAAGTTTTTTGAAAATAACGCTACATGTAACGATATGTTAACATTACACAAACTGGAGGAAACACCTCTGGGTGTCACAAAAACTTGGTCAATATAATCAAACGTCTATCAAAAATGATGAATTTAGAGTGAAAATTGCGGATATTGACAGATTATCAGTGAATTTCTCGACGGTAAAACACATCAAAAACAACAGGAATTTAAAAACATATATATAAATCTCACGTCTTCCATGCACACGGTGGTTTCCTCGATGTCAGCGGGCTGTCGGGATGTTTTCAGGATAAAATTGGTCGTTTTCTGAAGAAAGCCTTTAGAAAGTTTTGCGATCCAAGTGTTTGCGACTATCAGTAGCTCAGATTTTTGCAAAGAACGACTTTGCCGAAAGATTCGCGTATAGAGTCAAACCATAGCAACCGGGAATCTTTCAGCATATGTCATTGCGCATGCGCTCAGTGCAGCATCTCACCTGGACGGTCACAGGTTTCATCCGCTGACAGCTGCTGACCACCTCAGACGTACCTGTGTGGACAAGTTCACTTCCTGTACAGACTCATTAGTTTGTCTGTTTCCTGCCAACTCTCCATCTTCATTCATCTTTTTTCTTTCATCACTGTTTGTAAAAAAATGAGTTGACAGCGGAGTTACCTGTTCATATTCTGAGCTCAGTCTACTCCTACTGTATTTGAGCTATCAACATTTCAACACGTGGTCAGATCAAATCCACCAATCAGCAGTTGTTTTGTTATTTAACATCACATCAGGATTTTAGAGGACTCATCCAGATGTTGATCTGTGTGCTTGCTGATTACAAACAAAATGAGTATAATTTATGATTACAGACAGCTCCTTATTACAGTAAATCACCTTCACTCATGAGCTTTCATGTACAGTGATCCTGATCACTGATGTGAAGGAAGCAAAGAAACCTGACCTGCTAGTGTCAAGACAACAACCTCAGCCTGAACGTCAATGACACTCAAGAGATGATAGTGGACTTACACCCCTCTTAATATCAACGGGTCAAACCAGAGACTGAGAGCATCCTGACGGGGGACATCACTGTGTGGTACAGAAACAGCAACAAACAAGACTGACAGACTGCAAGTCCCTGCAAACAGTGTTTCATTCAGCTGAAGGTACAATAAGTGGTCCTTAACCCTGCCTAAAGGACATAATGAGTAACATCAAAGTTGTTTTACACAACATTCTATGACCTGATCAGTGATTTCTGCTTTAATACCACAGTTATTTTAGTTATTTTACAGTATTCTGAAAGCTGTTGTCTGAAAATGATGAGAACATATTTACACGGATGACCAAATATGCAAACTACTCTTGAGTAGATCCAGCAGTTAAATAGTTTGTCAAAGCTGCACAAATGAAACAAAGGAGAAAATCAACAGGTCATCATTATGTGTTCAGACTTTTCCTGTAGCAGCACTGTGTGCACATTGTTCATTTTCAAAAAAGAAAAATGATTTTAAGCCTTGACCTTTCTTTTCTTTCTTTTTTCTTTTGAAGTCAAGTCAAAAAAACATATTCTGCAAAGGATGAATATATTTCAAAGTAAATATTAAATTACGTTGATATCATTTACAATTTTATTTATTTTTATGAACAGTGCATTGAACAAGCTCAGGTCACTACTTTTTAGTGTGAAGCCATCTTTGTCATGTGTCCTTGAGCATCAATAGCAGCTTAACAACGACGTCTCATGCTGTTCACAAGTCGACTTATTGCAACCTGCTGATGACACTCTGTGACACTCTAAGCTCAGTGGCAACTTCCCTCTGAGTGCATCCCGTTTGAAGTCCATTGTTGGGTGTCGTCTTGGTCTCATGATGTCAAAATGTGAACAGCATGATGAAGAGGACTGTTTAAATACAAATTGAATTAAACCAGAATGTTCAGTGGTTAATTCATGGATCAGACACTTGTTGTGATTTTTGTGGTTAATCACCTTGTTAGAGAACAGCATGTTATCCAGTAAGTACTGAAACATGGAACAGTTGGACATTCAAAGGTTTAGAGAAGGTCAAATTAAGTTCACCTGTAAAGGTTAGAGTGCATTTTAGGTGCATTCTGAAATTTCATCCAAAAGCTAAATAACCCAAACGTTTTATCCTGAGATAATGGGAAAATTATTTGTAATATAATATATATTATATGATTATTTAAATTAATTGATTTAATTAAAATTTTTTAAATTCGTTTCAGTCGATTGCTCTGCACTCGTCAGTAGAGGGAGCTCGTGTACCACCAGTTGTATGTCTACCACAGTTTGAGATTCACTGTGCTCGGTTATCTGTGTGAGGAAATATCTTAGAAACTCCTATCAAGACCAGCTAATAGTTGGGAGGGATTTTAACTGCACATTGGATTCCACTATAGACAGAACAAATGAAGAACCACATCCACAGTCATCTCGGAGCCTAAGTAATGTCACCATACACCACGATTTAATAGATGCATGGAGGGTTAAACATCCACAGACTAGGCAGTACACATGGTGAGTGCAGCTAGATTGGACAGGTTCTATTGTGGAGGAGGTGTGGTGCATCAGCTGCAGGGGAGAGGTGTGGGGATGGCTCAGGAGAGCAGTGCCAGGTGAGATGATTGGCACACCTGAACCCAGTTAACTAATCACTCTCCCCTCTAACAGTAGTGTGTTGGACCTGGTGAGAGAGGAGAGAGAGAGAGGAGAAAACACACACCCAGACGGCATCAAGAAGGGGGACAAGAAGCCTGTGAAACTTGAAAATGACATTCCTGGTATGTGGTTGTTTGAGGAACTGTTGTTCTTCAACAGTCACATAACCACTCAAACATTACAGTCTGCCATCCTACGAGCCAACTTCAGGGAGGCCGGCTGTACCAAACTGAGCCACCTGATGAAAGCGGGAGGGAGAGCAGCAACATCACCTCCATCAGACTGATAAACAGTGGGTGGAGGAAGTCTGTGCTGTTTTACCATCGTCCCTAAGAGTGCTCATAACCAACTTTATTCTGTGTGACCAGTGGAGTCAAGGGAATGAGTACTGCTTCCCCACTCTGTCTATCATCCCCTGCTGTGGGGGACAGGCAGGAAGGGAAGGACAGCTGTTGTCTTTTGCCACCCCACATCTGGACAAGTTTCAGGATGCATGAAAAAAGACAATATACCAGAGTTGTGTTAAAGTCCTGAATATGTGCTCTTTGTCATTTGTGCAGGAGCTGTGGTGGATAATTTTATTATTATTATGACAAACAAATTCTTCATGCAGGTTTAACTCAAGGATAATCCTGCATGAAGTCAAGTTAAAATAAACATATTTTGCAAAGATAAATATATTTATATTAATAAAATATTGAATGCAGGTCCTTTCCTGTGGTGATGTATTTTAACATGTTAATATTCTTTCATTAAATGTAACTTAAGGTAGTTTGTTCATCTGTTGACTGACACTGTAATAGCTGTGATCGCTGGTTTGGACTGTAGGGGGCAGTAATGAGCCTGACAATTGAATGTCGAGCTTGAAATGACGAGAGAGAAGCACCAAGCAAGTAAAACACTTCCGAGTCTAAAAAAAATGGCGGCTCAAGCCGGGTTGTCAGCACCGGCCCTCGCGGGTCGCAGTGATGTCCCGCTGTTTCCTCCGGTAGCTCTGTCCGCGGAGGCGGCCCCGTTCACTCCGCTGGATGGTTGGCGGCTCGGCTCAACGTCCGACGCCGAGAAACAGTTTTCCCGCTGCGCAGCGAGGCTCAGAGCCCTGCGAGCAGACACCGGGCAGCTACGAGAGGAGCTCAACCTGCTGTTTGACCAGCTGCTGTCCGAAAACTACAACAAGACCTTCGAGCCCAACATCAACATCCGACCAGAGGTAACACACACCGGCTTCGGTCTGTCTTTAAGACCCAAATTAAACCAAGTTTGACTATCAGGCTGGAGTGAAAATTTGGGGTGTGGAGCTCGGAGTGGTTTGATGCTGCCTGTCATGATGCTCTCTATGGTGCAGGTATATGTTTTAGCACCTTGGGGTGCAGCCTGAAGTCTTTGAGGTGTCTGAGGTGACAGAGACACTGATGGGCTTTCTTCCTCGAGGTGTCAGCGTGAGAGGACCGTGGTATATCTTCTGTGACGCAGACACCGAGATAAAGCTGTCCACCCTCTCCACCAGGGCCTCACTGATCCTGAGGGGATTGTAATTCCTCTCCTGCGTCATCCCAAAATCCACTATCAGGATGAGTTTGACCGGTCTGATCATCTCGTCAGTCCAGGTCTCCAAAAGTTGAACTGTCTCAGTTTATCTGCTGCAGGTTGCAGCATTTTATTTTTTTCAGCGTACCCTGTGGCAAATCATAAACAGCATTTTAACATGATTCCTCCTCCTGATGCCCGGGTAGGTCAGGCCGGTGTGGATGAGGTGATTTTATTTTTTTTATGGTGTCGCCCATGGATCTGTTGGACTGTGGTGAGAGGTGATGAAGTCTTGGACGAACCTCTCAAAGCACTTCATCACCGTGGAGATCACGGCGGCAACAGGAACCACAGACAACAGTTTGATGCATGTAGGAATAACAGACTAGTCCAGAGAACGGTTCAAGGTCTCTGTGAGTGCCAGCTAGTCAGTGCAGGCTCTGAGGACATGTCTATGGTCCTGCTGCCTTCCTGGTGGTCACTCTTACTCACTGCCATCAGTATCTCTTAATCCCTGTAAGCAACAAAGCTGATGATGAAACCCTGAAGTCATCATTTATTTTGTCTTGTCCTGAGCCTCTGCTGTTTTCTGTTTCAGGATGTGTGCAGTCTGCTGAAACACGCCAGCTGCCTCGTGCCGCTGAGTCAAGAACATTTAGTCATCAAACTCTGCCAGCTAGTACATCACCTACTCAACCAGCTGAAGGTAACAGTGGAAGTTATATTCCAGACTGCGTATGTGAATGTGCTGCACTGCTGAGTCGAGCTGTTGAGCGATGCTGAGTCATGTCTTACTCCCTGTTCTCGCTGTTGCATCAGGTAATAATGGATGAGCACACGTTGGATGTGCTGGTGAACTACACCGTCAGGGCACTGAAAGTGTGTAGTACATGGACACACTCCGATGTCCTCCTCGCCCTCTCCACAGTGGTGTATGGAAATGGACCTCAGTGTCACCAGGTAGATATTTGCACAGCTTTGTGAAAGTGTCTAATTAACTGTTAATGAATATTTAAATTCTAAATTTTAAATCCACAGCATCTCAGCGAATTGCTGGGTGAAGACGGACTCCTGCTGCTGTATAGTTCTCCACTTCAGCCAAATATGGAGTTACGCCGTGTTGCTCTCACCTGTATGGCCAACATCTGTCTCAGGTAGGCTCTAACATGCTTATTCATTTAGCCAGTGTCACAGTGCATTTTTATGGAAGCCCTAAGCGGTCATGTATTTTGTTCCCTCAGTTTTCTCGTGATCTTGAGTTCATTTCATTTCGTTTCTTGAAATCTCAAGTTACTCATGTCATTATGTCGAAATAACAAATTTATCCCGAGGTAATTTTCTTTAGATAACGACATAATTAATTTGAGATCTTGAGAAAACAAAAGGACAGTCTGGTATATTAAATCATTGTAGGAAACATCATTCAGTGGAGCGATGTCAGAGGTGCAGGAGAGTGTTGCAATTGCAACGATTTATTATACTAGACTATCCTTTAGTTGTTGTTTTTTTTTCTTGAATTAATTATTGCGTCAACCCGAGAAAAGAAAGTTTTGTTATCCTGTGATCTCTGGATAACATCATTTGATATTTCAAGATAACGACATAAATAACCCAAGATCTCAAATAAAATGAGCTTGTTACCACGAGAAAACTAAGGAAGTAAAATGTATGACTGCTTGGGCCTTATGTACTGTTTTGTCTGTGTGTACTGTGTGCACACTTTTTGTAGCCTATATAAAAACATTGACGTGGTGCCTCTGATCTGTTTCCTGAAGGGGTGTTTTCACCAATTTCAATCTTGGAGCCAGAATGAGTGAATTTGGTATTAAATTTCCTAAAAGTTTTCTTACTCTAGCAGTAACTTTCAATATCATTATCTAGATATACACCACTAGAAGTGGTCAGGTCTTATGGAAAATAGTTTCGTGCTGATTTTTGCATCTTTTTATGTTGTACATTGAATTTAAACAGCAGTAGATTCATCAAGGATATTTATTTTCTTTCTAAGTCACAAACTGTATTATAGTTGGGTTTTTTTAGGCTAAATGCTTCTTCTTGGTACTAGAAGCTATAACAATTCAAGTATACAAGTCATGGCAACGTGAAGACAATGCAACAATGAGTTGCTCGTAGTGATGAAGCTAAAGAGAATTATCACCTGAAACTCGAGCTGCCCTCAACTTGCCCTCAACGTCTAGCTGTCCTGCCCACTTTACCTCTTTAGGTCTCTCTCTCTCACTCTCATGGTGTCATTTTCAGGTGCAGCAGGCAGCTGTTTTTAGCTAAAACTGTGCACAAACAGACACAGTTAGCAACTGTCACTTTAAATAGATGAACTGCTGGATGTTTAAATAACCGACTAATGACCATTTATGATTCATTTATGTTAGTGTTGTGTTCACAAGTTATGAATTCATGGTCGTAACGGTTTCTGTGGTCTCCCATCTCGTTTCTCTCCAGGATCCCTGGTCAGCCACCTTTGGATGATCAGTACAGAACTGTATCTTTCAGCGTCTTCCTGAAAACACTGCAGTCGCCCAAACCTCCCAACACCGATGAGCTCTTCTACTGCATGGTACGGATCATTAGTGTGTGTAATGAACATTTCATGGGGGGAAACTACATGTAATCATCCATGTGTGCCCTTGTGTCCTCTGTGCAGGTGATCCAAGCAGCACTGAAGGGGCTTCAGTGTGTTTTCTCAGGCGGGAAGTGGAAATTTGGCGGAGGGGACGAGCTTGGGTCTATACTGGCCTCACTTAAGGTACGACATTGTAACGAATTTGCAGATTGTTCTACTGCTTTCTAAATTACATTGTACATAACATTATATATGTTTTCTGCAGAGGCTCATGTTCCAGGGCACTCCAGGTGTGAGTGTGGAGTGGCCGGCTGTCCTTTACCCAGCGCCTCTTCCACAGTACGAGGGTCTCTCCACACAGAAACCCACTGAACCACAGAAAACTTCAGAGCCGCCAAAGGATGCCGCTGTGTCGGGCAAACCCTCAGGGGTAAGACTTCATTTTTGTTGATATACATTCTAGTAAGGACCGCTTTAAAATCAGATTTTTGGTGAATTTGGTTGAATTGTTTTTTTAATGTCTCTCCTCAGAATAAAAAGAAGAAACACAGAGGGAAGGGGAAGAAGACGAGCACTGAGGAGAGCAGAGGGGACGATGAAGAGGAAGACAGAGAGGCAGTGCTTGCACTTCAGAAAGGAGGGGTAAGAGAGGGAGGCAGAGGTGAGGCAGAGTCCTTGTCTAAACCCTCTGCTCAGTCCCTTTACCCCTCCTGGAAAAGAACCAGTTCTGACTCCGAGTTTTCTGACCCAGAAGGCAGTGCACAGAGCAAACTAAGGTACGGAAAGATGGTGTATGCTTGCATTCCATCACTACAAGCTTAAAAAAAAATCACTCATCACATTACAAAATCAACTTTCTAAAAGGTTTCCATGTGTATAAAATAGTTTGTTATATTTTTCTCTTTCAGGCTTTATCATGGTCGTGTGCGTCAGGGAGCTCTGCACTGTCTGCTAGCGGTGGTGAAAGGTGTAGAGAAGAGAACTCTGTACGGGTACTGGTCCTCCTTCATCCCTGACTCTCCTATTGGCGGACCCCCGCCTCTCACTCTCCTCACAATTATACTGAAGGACCCCTCTCCAAAGGTACGACATACCGTCACCCGTGTCCCGCTTCTCCTCGACGTGCATGGCTGTAGCATCTGTGTCTTCTCTCTCCCTCCAGGTGCGTGCGTGTGCTCTTCAGGTGTTGTCGGCCATGTTGGACGGCTCCCGTCAGTTCCTGGCTGTCGCCGAAGACACGGCGTCTCCTCGTACGTCTTACACCCCTTTCTCCTTCTTGCTGGCCACGGCCGTCAGAGAGCTGCACCGCACTCTCAGTCTGGCTCTGCTGGCTGAGACCTCCCCTCAGACCCTCACTCAGGTCATAAAGGTATGAATACACGCACCTGATGAACAGTTTATATACTTTTCTCTTCAAGGTTATTGCCACTGCGTTCTCTCCTCTTCTCCAGTGTCTGACCATCTTTTTTATTTATGCATATATAGAAGTTTAATTTGTGTCCGATGGTTTGAGAGATTGAGCTTTGTTCGAGAGACATAGAAAGTGAATGAGAGTGAGTGAGCGAGTGCCGTCCTCAATAAAGCTGGTTAATCAGCAAAATAAAAAGTTATTTCCTGATTGTTTCACAGCGGTTATGTTCAGCACTTATAGACACACCTCCAGCAGCCCACCTCAGCCCCTCTAAGCCCCCTTAAAGCCACACAACCCTGCAGCGTTTCTCTGGAGCACCTGATCCTGACTGAATGCAGCTTAAAATCAATGAGCACAAATAAAACAAGTTGTGCTGAGACGAACGTCAATTTGTATTTCTTGTCAGCTAACAGCTTATCTGCACCTTTCCTGTCTCTTAGTGTCTGGCCTACCTGGTGGCGAATGCTCCCTATCACCGCCTCAGACCTGGTCTGCTCAGTCCGCTGTGGAAGCAGATGCGTCCTTATGTGCGTCACAGAGGTGTGTATTACATCGGTGCACCGGACAAGGATTTTTAAATAAATAAGAATAAACTCTCTTTTAATGTGACTGCTCTCTGCCTGCAGATGTGAACGTCCGTGTGTCCGTCCTGACACTTTATGGGGCTCTGGTGACGACCCAGGCTCCTCTCCCTGAGGTACAGCTCCTCCTCCGACAGCCAGAGGGCAGCAGCAGCGCTGGCTCGTTCACCCCGCAGGACTCGGCTCTCAGCTGGAGACGAAGAGACGGGTTGTCCTCGCCCTCTCGCACCCCGGTCACGCCCTCTCAGAGGAGCTCGCACACACACTCTCCTGGCCATCCCCGTACACCAGCAGAGGAGGACAGCTCATCACCGTGGCTGCTGCATCTGTGCGTGTCGCTTGTGACTCAGCCCAGAGAGGACCAATCAGACAGCGACGGGGCGGGAATGGGAGGAGGTGCGCTTAGAGCCCTCCCCTGTCCGACTAGAAGCTCTGCAGGTGAGAGATCATGGGTGTGATCATAAAGCTTATTTAAAAATGTTATTATTAAAAAATGTTCAGAATTGTTAAAGTGTGTCGTGTGTGCTTCAGGTCATGTCCCACCTGGTGCGCGGCTACTTCTCTCTAGCCCAGTCGTGTCTATGTGAGATCGGGCAGGTGAGCGCCCGCTGCCTTGGAGAGTCTGACCCCTCCATACAGCTGCATGGAGCAAAGGTAACATCAGTTTCTCTTACTCCATCAGAGAGTGACGGTTAAGTAATGACAATCAAGATCTGTGCACTGATATGTCATCTTTGGTGTAGTTACTAGAGGAACTGGGCACAGGAATAATCCAGCAGTACAGAGCAGAGAACAACGTGCCTGAGAGCTCAAGGGTTCCCATGAGCCAAGTAAGTGCAAACTATCTGTATCGACTGATCTGCCACGCCTGCACAGTCTGCTGAAGTTCTGAACGTTTATTTTTGTGGCTGCTGAATGAGAAGCTCGACTCTGCTTTCAAGCCACATTTCCAGAGGCTCTGACGTGTTTTCATGATATAGGTGGTGTCGTTTTGGTCCGAAGTCTTGAGCGGTCCTCTGAACGCAGCGCTGCAGAACGAACAGCATCCCACGCTGCAGACGAGCGCCTGCGACACGCTCTCCTCCATCCTGCCGCAGGCCTTCGCACAGCTACCTGTGAGTTTGATTGTTTGTTTCCACTCAGCTGTTGCAAAGCTTCACGGAGATGTACGTGTCACGTGTAATTTTTTTTGATTTTTAAGGACAAGACTCAGCTGATGTGCATCACCGTGCTGCTTGGGCTGACCTACAGTGAAAACTATCTGGTGAAGACGGCAGCCGTGAGGGCTCTGGGAGTCTACATCCTGTTCCCCTGTCTGAGAGAGGTAGTGACGACTGAGCAGCATGTTCTGACCCACAAGAATCTCTTCTGTTGTTCCTAAGTGTTTTTTTCTCTTTCTTTCTTTTCAGGATGTGATGTTCGTGGCCGACACAGCGAATACCATCCTCGCTGCCCTGGATGATCGATCTCCAAATGTCCGTGCCAAGGCTGCCTGGTCGCTAGGCAACCTGACAGACACGCTCATTGTTAATATGTAAGAAAACGTGGATACAAAGAAAGAAATCCGACCTTTAACGAAAGCATGCAAAAGAATACAGTCTTCTCCTGTCTCTTCATCAGGGAGAGTGTAGGAGTGGACTTCCAGGAGGAGTTATCAGACATGCTGCTACTGAAGATGTTGCAGGCAGCCACTCGAGCATCGGCCGACAAAGACAGAGTGAGAGCAGTCGCACTTTTACGCACAGCAGCACCACTTAAAAGTTCAGATTTGTTCACAGGGGATGCTGTGCATAAATGAATGAAGAGTATCTTCTCTTTTTGATTGCTTCCTCCCTCCAACCCCACGTTCAGGTGAAGTGTAACGCGGTGCGAGCACTCGGGAATCTGCTTCATTTCCTGCGCGAGAGTCAGCTGACCCGCTCTGCGTTCCAGCGGCCACTGGAAGACGCAGTCCGCGCTCTGGTTAAAACTGTCCAATCGGAGGCCACTATGAAGGTCCGATGGAACGCCTGTTACGCACTGGGAAACGCGTTCAGAAACCCCGCCCTGCCGCTCGGTGAGTGTTTATACCCAGGCCGCTCTCCTGTGATTTCCCTTTGTGTGAACTAGTCGACCTGGCTAACTAGTTCAATATTTTATGAATATGTTTTTTACTTCCTCATCGTGGGAGTCTGTAAAGAATATTCTAAAGAGTACGGTCTAGACCTGCTCCATATGGAAAGTGTCAGGAGATAACAGATGTCACTGACTTCTCCCTGTGTGTTCTTACTGCATGGTTCATGCAGGATACATAAACTTTAACAACCTGATTTAAAAAATATGACTTCATTTTCAATGTCAGAATTAAAATAATAAAGGAATGTTGACCACCTGTGACAAACACGAAACAGTGTTTGTCACATTGGAACTGGTTGCACACATTCGCCCTCCTGTCCACTCAATTAGCTCCACAGTCAACAACACAGAGCTAATGCAGAGAACTGCAGGAGACGACGAGGAATGAACAGTTCTTCAGAGTTTATAAGAATGCAGTGAGGACACACAGAGCAGGTTTCATAGAGGAGACGAGCGTCTGTCTGTCTGTCAACAGACTGATAAACTACAGACCTGTAGACTAACATCAGACTTCATGATTGAAGCTTTTATATCGCATCAACACATCTGTCCACTGATGTTTTTCTTTATGTTGTAATGGTTAAGAATGACCAAACAGTTCTGTTTTTGTTCCTGCCGCAAGGATTTGTGGGACGGCATCATCTCCTTTCCTTTCGTAAAGTATGGTCTGGTGTATCCTATGCTAAAGGAGATAAGAAAGGAAGCACTGAAGCTCCTTTCCTTATCACTAAGAGAATTCGAACAGCACTTATGGCGGCTACATAAATACTTCCGTATTCCTAAGCTTAGCTTAGCATACAGAGTGTGGGTGTAGCCAACAGAATTTTATTTGAATGTTTCTCACATGTCAAACTTCATGGTTCACTTTTGTTTTCAGATTCAGCCCTGTGGTCTCAAGACGCGTTCTCCTCCCTCTGCCACGTCGTCACTTCCTGTAAGAACTTCAAGGTGCGCATCAAGTCCGCCGCCGCCCTGGCAGTGCCCAGCCACCGTGGCTGCTACGGGGACGTCAAGCGCTTCAACTGTGTGTGGCGTTCTCTGGCCACAGCGCTGGAGAACAGCGAAGACACAAACGACTTTTTAGAATACCGCTACAGTGCCAGCCTGCGACACACGCTGTCACAAGCTCTGCTGCACCTGCTCAGCGTCAGCCAGTCGCAGGACATGCCCACCCTCGGGGAATCGCTGTCCGGGGACGAGGGGAGGGGCATCAAAGAGCATTTGATCAAATATGTTAAAGCGGAGGAAGGAGGGGGAGACGGGGAACAGGGAGAGAACGATGCAGGGGGAGACAGATTCACCCCTCAGCAGAGAATCGGAGGTCTGCAGCAGACCCTGATCAGACTGAAGGGGTTGAAGGCAGAAGGGGAGGGAAGGAGAGAGGAGGAGAGGGGGAGGGAGGTGGTGGTTCTTTTCCTGGAGGATTTGTTAAAGACCTGTGAAGAGTTGTAGAGTCTCATTTCCTGCTCGTACGCTGGGTTTCAGAAAACTGTCTGAGATCACGAAGACTGTCTCAGGTTGGACAGATGAGAGGAGAAAGGTCCAACCACAAACAGACTGAAGGTGAACGATTATGTAACAAAGAACCACAGGACTCACTTTTTATTCCTTGTGTCTATTTGCACTTTTTTATGGAGTAACTTCAGATATATATTTACTTTACAAATACTAATTTAGCGCATTTCTAGCCTGCCACCACCCAATGTGCTTTTTATACTACATATCACATTCACCCATCATACATCCGTTCTGTAAGCGCCATCCTCATCAGGGTTGCGGGGTCAGGAGCCTATCCCAGCTGGCTTAGGGCTACACCCTGACAAGTCGCCAGCTCATCACACATAGAGACAAACCACACAACAACAACAGTCACACTGATACCTACTGGCAATTTAGAGAAAGACCCGAGGTTCAAGCTGTCCACGCTGTCGCTGTGAGCCACCTGCCACATTCATGATAGATAGATTATAGATTTGTCAAACTAAAAAGAGAGCTCATGACTGATTTATCGCCTTTGAGTGGATTCATAATGATGACATGAACATATTGTTATTGTTTAGCAGATTTTCTTGTTTAGTTCATTAAGATGAGAAACTTAATTTATTGTTTTACGTGTTTTATTTGTCATTTACCTTCATCTGTTATAATGAGATACTCTATTTACAGTACATCCGTATTTAAACAATATTCTAAATGCTTTCATTGATTCCAGTAATGTTGCGGAGCCATAATTCAGATTATGACGTACACTACATTGTGTGTGTGTGAACACTGCAACGATGATGCTGATGGACTGACTGATACACAGGAGGACATTTAGGGTTCAGAGCGTTACATACGGTGCCGTTGGTGTCTTTTATCGGCTCCATCTCGCAACATGCTGTTTAGATTTCAAACGCTGACCTGTACCTGCACAGAATGAATAAATCAATGAATACAAATCTATCAGAACTTGAAAAATATAATTATGTTCAAGTTCAAACTTTATTGTTTTATGTGCAAACCTTCTGTTACCTGTAGCAATAAAAGTCATAAATGTTGAGGAGTATGAAGTATCATATTTTAAACTCTCCAAAGCAAGAAAATATGAATTTAAGTGCAAGACTGGATTACCAAGCAGCCGACAGCCAAAAGTTCCTTTAACCTAAATCTGAAGTGTCTGTCTGTTAAACACAAATATGATGTTAATTCTTTAATGTTGTAACAAGGAAGTGACAGACGGATGAAGTCTAACAAATATCACTTTGAACATTAAATCATTTCAGTTGAATCCTGTCTGGTGGTCTGATTCTGTGTAATGTAGGACTAGATCTGACCTGAGCGCAGTTATCATCCAGGGTGAAGAGGTGGAGGTGGTGGAGGACTACAGGTTCTGTAGCGTGCACCTGGGCAACAGACTGGACTGGAGGTGCAACACAGAGGCTGTCTACAGGAAGGGGCAGAGCAGATGTTCTATTGCAAATGCACTTTTCTTTGCAGCAGCATCAGAGCCAGCGACACTCAGAAACTGAATAAGAAGGCTGGCTCTCTGCTGGGCACTGCTCTGGAGCCTCTGGAGCTGGTTGTTGAGAAAAGAATATTCCATAAAATATTCAGCATTGTGGATAATAGCTAACATCCCCTACATGACCTCCTGATGGAGCAGCAGACAACAACATATTTTGGCTCTTGTGGCTCAGAGACAGAACGTGCTGTTCTGCCTCTCATCAAACCACAATGACTCACGTGACTACTGGCATACAAGGACAAGAGAAAGTAACAAATGTGTGAAATAGATACATGAAACCGCCAACTGAGGTTATGCCACACAAATATTGGGTGTAACCAAATGTCTAAAAACCTAGTTCTGAGGAAACTCAGCAGTCCATCCTGTACCCTTGCTGTGTGCATGTATTGATTCCTTGCTGCAGCAGCTTAAGCTTATTGAGATCTATCGGCCTGTCTGCCTGCAGCCAGCAGGGGGTCAGCAGTGTCCCGAGCGGAGAGCAGCTGGTGGATGATCCGGATGTTGATTGTCGGTGTGTGGATCCGGGCAGACCACGCTGCTGCCACTGCTGCTGCTGGGATGGACGCCTTCGACTTGTTTCGGAAACTCGGAGCTGGAGCCAAATTTGACCTGAAGCGGTTCGGTGAGGACGCCGCTCGGTTCAAGGTAAACTCAACATGTCATGTGAAGATGTGCGCGAGCGGTAACGGCAGCGCGAGACACGCTTTGAAACGCTAACCCCGAGTTAGCTCGTGTGCTAGCTAGAGTGCGCGTGAGGTTTCAGGAGGTTTGGTCCCTTCATGTGGACTTTATCAGACCAGAGGTTGGACAGCATGTCACACTGATATGTCCCACACGTGTAGTGACAGTACTTCTGTGTCATGTCGCAGGTTGTCAGGTCTCAGGGAAGGGACGTGTCCTCAGATCGTCTCTCTGCGATCGATTTCTTTGGCGCAGGACCAACCAATGGAGCCCAGAGGAGCACAAAGCAGGATGATGGAGAGGAGGAGGAGGTGGGAAGTGAAAATGAAGATTCTGGGGTAGGAGGTAAAAGGAAGCAGAGGGATGAGGAGAGGAACGTGAAGAAGAAGAAGAAAAAGGAAAAGCAACCAGGAGGAGGCTGCAGGTAAAGGATGAGTGTGTGACTGTGTCACCTCCGGATGTTTGAAAGTTGTCATTACATGTATAAGCTCTGTGTCTCTGTCTGTCTGACTGAAGCTGGTGGCGGTCCACTAAAAGACACAGAGGGAGTCGGCATCACCTGGATGTCCTCGCTGGACAGAAAGATCCAAAACCTGCCGAGCGACGGGAAGGAGAAATCCTCCCTGAAGAGGCTGAAGCATCTTCATCAAGAAAAGGTCCTCACAGAGATCACGACGCGATGTTTTCCGCGGTAAAGGTATGACTCTGTCTGCGTTCTGACCTCACCCTCGATCCTTTCCCCTGCTTTTTGTTTTTTAGGTGAATCGCATTCGCTCTCAGCACCGCATAAACGTGCACGGCTGCGACGTGCCCGACCCCGTGTGCGCGTTCGAGGAGCTGCAGTCCGAGTATCGCCTCAGCCCGCGCGTCCTCCAGAACATCAAAGACGCCGGGCTGAGCTCCCCGACGCCAGTACAGATGCAGGCGATCCCGCTCATGATGCACGTGAGTGCAGACACGCACGGTCAGCTGTTGGTGAACGGTGTATGTGCGGTGTTTTTTTTTTGAGGTTTTGTGTGTGTGTGGTTTGTGGATCAGGGTCGGGAAGTGCTGGCCTGCGCTCCCACAGGATCGGGAAAGACTCTGGCTTTCTGTCTCCCGCTGCTCGCTCACCTGCAGCAGCCGGCCAACCTCGGCTTCAGAGCTGTGATCATCTCCCCGACCAGAGAGCTGGCCAGCCAGGTACTCGAGACACACACGGAATCAATCTGCTTTCTAAAATCATGATCTCCATCTTATTTATTGATATCGTGGAAGGAGACAGGTTTGAATCCCGCATTGAATACTTTTTGTTGGATTGTGTTTAGACCTACAGAGAGCTGCTCCGCCTGTCAGAGGGTGTAGGATTCAGAGTTCACATCATAGACAAAGCCTCTCTGGCAGCCAAGAAATATGGACCACAGTCGAACAAAAAATACGGTAAGACATTGAGAGATGTTTCCACAGAAGAGATCAAATCTAAATTCTGCCCTCCCCCTCACTGTTTGAACTCTAACACTTCTCCCTGCAGATATTCTCGTCAGTACTCCAAACAGACTCATCTTCCTCCTCAAGCAGGATCCTCCCGCTCTCGACCTCAGCAGGTAACGCTCAGTCTGTCGAGCTCTGACGTAATTTCTTCACCGCAGCACATCGCGTGAATGCTCGAGGTCTAACAAACACGTTGAGCTTCCTTCCTCATAACATTTTAGGTCCTGCATTGTTCACAATGCAGTCTTTCTCAATTTGGGTTTTTTGGCCTTGCTGACTTCCTGAATTGCCGGTTTAATAAAGCTGATCACGTGAAAGAGGCAGAGTCAGTAATCATGAGCAACATCGTCAGAACAACGAATGAAGTACTTGATATGAAAAGAGATCAGACAGTAGTAAAACTGTGGCAAAGAAACAAAAACATGATCACATAACTAGAATAAAATATGAAACTTCAGAAACACCAGAAGTAGTTTGTTACCTGAACAGTGTATGTCAGCACAGTGTTAAGCGTTAAGTGTTAAGCTAGCCAGCGGTACAGCAATGATTGTTGTCTTTTGTTGGTGTTCAGTGTGGAGTGGCTGGTTGTCGACGAGTCTGATAAGCTGTTTGAGGGCGGTAAGACGGGCTTCAGGGAGCAGCTCGCCACAGTTTTTCTGGCCTGTTCCGGTTCAAAGGTGCGCAGGGCTTTCTTCAGCGCCACCTGCACGTCCGAAGTGGAGCAGTGGTGCCGCCTGAACCTTGACAACCTGGTTTCTGTCAACATTGGACACAGGTAATAACCTGCATGTAGAATCCTGTGGAGGATTCATATTGTCTTTTGTCACGGTAGAAAAAATAAATGGATGATTTTCTCAGAAATACAGCAGTTGAGACGGTGGAACAGGAGTTGCTGTTTGTCGGGACGGAGAACGGCAAACTGGTGGCCATGAGGGATATCATCAAAAAAGTAAGGACGCTCCAGAGAGGCTACGCTTCGAGATTGTGAATTACTATATTTAGTTTTAAGCAACATGATGTAGAAACGGGTATTTTTGTGATTGGTCTCTCCAGTTTCAGACTGTAATTGCACTGTGTGTAAATATAGACAGCTGTATTTATTATGATTGTATGACTTATGATATAAAACTAGCAAGGTGACAATTTTATTAATTAAACTTTAGCTGCAGACCTCAAATGTTTAAAGAATAAAGCCCCATCGATGTTAAATCATGTTGATGCTACACTGACTTGTAATCGTTATTCGTACCGCATCGTGAGAACAAACGTTTGAATAACAGACACCATTCACCTGATTACAAGTCAGTGTAGCATCAACATGATTTAACATCGATGGGGCTTTATTCTTTAAACATTTGAGCTCTGCGGCTAAACTGTCCAATTAAAGGTGGAAGAAAAGACGAGTACAGGCTCTGTTTCTTCGTTTCTTTGTGACTGAACATTAAATGAAATGTTTCCTCCTCACCACCTTCAGGGTTTCCTGCCTCCCATGCTGGTGTTCGTGCAGTCTGTAGAGCGAGCGCGGGAGCTTTTCCATGAGTTGGTGTATGAAGGCATAAATGTAGACGTGATCCACGCAGAGCGCACACAGCAGCAGGTACGCACCATGACACGCACATAACGCACTGTGTTACGGGTCCTCCCTGAAGTGCAGAAGTGAAGCGGCTTCTCTGTTTCAGAGGGACAACGTGGTGACCAGTTTTCGATCAGGGAAGATTTGGGTACTGATCTGCACGGCTCTGCTCGCCAGAGGAATCGACTTCAAAGGAGTCAACCTCGTGCTGAACTACGACTTCCCCACCAGCTCCGTGGAGTACATCCACCGCATCGGTTAGTTTTAGATCATCGTGAATTGATTGGTTTTTGACAAAATTTGGAGTTATCCCATCAGACTCTCATATTACTTCCTATTCTGTGTTCCTCAGGTCGGACTGGTAGAGCTGGACATCAGGGCAAAGCCATCACCTTCTTCACAGAAAACGACAAACCACTGCTGCGCAGGTACGTCAGACTGACTTCCTTTGTACAACCTTATACCACCTGCACAGACATGATGTGACTGTTAATGTTTGGATCCTCGAGAGAACTTGTTTGTTTCCTGTCAGTCTCTGCTGTCAGATATTTTGGCTGTTTTACACAGATATTAACATCACATTATTTCAACCTTTCCTCTGAACGTGTTTCTCTCCAGCATCGCCAATGTCATAAAACAAGCTGGCTGTCCTGTTCCTGACTACATGATCGGCTTCAAGAAGATACACAGGTAAGAGATTCTTGATGAGCTTCCAAAATAAACAGAAAGATTTTCTCTTTTTTATTGAATTGATGAGTTTCAGTTTGTGTGATTTGCTTCTAATTGTCCGCCTCGATTTGTTTTGTGTCCAGCAAAGTGAAGCGGAGACTTGAGAAGAAACCTCCCAGCAGAAGCACCATTTGCACAACTCCCCGCTTCTTAATGAAGAAGAAAGGAAAAGGACCAAACAAAGGACAGAAAGACGAGAAGCAGGCAGCAGGTGGAGGGCAGAAAGGAAAAGGTGAATCTCAAACGGCGGAACAGCAGCAGAAAGGAGGAGGAAAGAAAACAAAAGGACAGAGACTGAAGAAAAGAACAGAAACACAGAAAGAAGTGGGACCAGAAAAACAAAAGAGGGCGCCTCAGAAGAAAGGAGCAAATTCCTCTGGAGTCAAGTTAAAAAAGTAAGGAGGGTGTCATGGATAGAGTTTCCTGTATATAATGTTTAATAAGAGCTTTAGTTTTGCTTACATCTAGGATTGGAAGTCAGCAGGTAGGTAAGAGGTTCACATGCTCATATTTTTACACCCAATATGAATGAATGACCAGACAAAAAACTGCCACTGTTGCTTACAAATCATCTGCTGTCACATGAGTATGAGGATGTTGGTTAAAAAAAGAATGAATTTAGATTTTGTTCACCTCTTCATCAGGAAAAAGGGGAAGAAAAACTCAACACAAGAGGAATAGAGAGGAGCGGTATGAGCAGACTGACCGACTGGAAGATGGATTCTTTCTCCTTTTTTACGTCCTGCTGTCTGATCGCTCATTTTCACATTTGTACTTTGAATTATTTGAGTAAGAAATAAATAGTTTTATGTGTGTTATTTTGTTTATTTGTTCCATCTGCTCACCTACAACTGATTGATTGATTGATTGATTGATTGATTGATTGATTGATTGATTGATTGATCTGACACACAAAAAGGAAACATGTCAAACCTGCACACACAAAATAAAATGAATGTCTCTTAACACGTATAAATTAAATTGTACATTTTCAAAACGTAGTAGGAAGAAGTATAAACATATGTTCCTAGCGCTTCTCCTCTACTTATATTATAATATATATAATTATACTGTCTCCTGTACATAAATATACAAATACCCTTAATGGTTTTACAAAAGCAAAGATTCTTTAATTGCTTTCCCCTCAAATTGTAACCACCCTCCTTTTCACAAAACATTTTATATATTACCTGGAAGTACGTTTTATTTACTTTATACATTATTTGCGCTGTGCTGTACTCTACAGGATCCACCAACTTCAAGATATCTGACTTTAAAAATAACATGACATCGACAAGAAAAATTAAAGCTGCAGTGAATGATTGTTAAACTTACAAGATACCAAGTCCAGTGATACACCAGAGAATACTTTTACACTTCAATAAAGAGTACCAGTCAATAGTTTGATCAAAATAAATAGATAAAGAGAAACCTCTAAATGAGAAGGTGTGTCCGAACTTCTGACTGGTACTAAATCTAATAAAGAATGTTGTGAGATGGGAGACTACAAGCTGCAGGTTGCTGACAGCTTCACTTAAAGGTCACGTATGAGCACAATTATAACATATCTTACGCTTGTTTTTGTCTTTTTCTTATGGCAAAGAAACCTCGGGTGTGTGAAAAGTAAAACACTCACGAACATTAAGGTCACGGGACACCAAAGATTTTCTGAACCTGGCATCAAGAGCAGCACTCGACTTGAAACAATTTACATGTGATGCTACTCATTAGAGTGTAGCCATGTAATCCTGTTTACAGCTCTTTGTGGTTCACTCATAAAATGGCAAAACAAACAAAAAAAAGCTAGCTAGGCAATGAAACAAACAAAAACAGTCAAATAATATTCAGATGGTGTACAGATACAAATACCAGAAGCACTCACTGCATTCTTGTTTTTGTCTTGAAACTGTTCCTGGAAAAAGAGGCCAAAGCAAAGAGAGAATCATTTTATGATGTTGCATTTAAACAAGTGTTCCACATGGATTGTTACATTTTGTCAAACTATGACAGAGTCGTGATCTGTCTTTAAAACATAGTAAATATATAGTAATAATTAACACAGATGCAGACACCAAATCTTCCAGTTGCTGGAGGCAGTGTGGGTTCTGGTCTTGCCCATTACTGACTCCTTTCTGGCAGGAGGTTCATAAAGTTTAACAGAAAGTATTCCAGGTAGATGTTCTGTTGTATTTCTGAGAATGTTTTATCTCAGGATGTTTGTTGTAGATTCAGCTGGCAGAAAAGTAATGACTAGAAAGATTTTTTTCTATTAGATTCTATTAGGCTGTAAAAACACCCGTATGAGCATCATCTGTTGAATGTGATTTTTTATCTTTTCTTGATTTCTTTTTGTTTGTTGTTTTATTCATGAAGGCACACTTAACACTGGTTCTGTTTAGTAAGTTTGGTTTACTTACTTGTTTCTGGATTATCCATTGAGTATCTTCTGTCGTGTTGGGATTTACAAAAGAAAGAAAAAAGAAATCAGATAGATTCTGCTGTAATGCATGAAAGCCCTATGTGGAGTTCATTTCATTTGTTTTCTTGGGTTATTTATTTCATTACATCCTGTGATACAGGATCATTTTAAGATCTTGAGATAATTATACATTGTTTTTTTCGAGATAACGAAACATAATTAATTTGAGAAAAAGGATAGTCTAGTATATTAAATCATTGCAGTTGCAACATTGTCCTGCTCTTCTGACATTGCTACACTGAATGATGTTTCCTGCAAAGATTTCATATACTAAACTATCCTTTTGTTTTCTCCAGATCTCAAATTAATTATGGCATTATCTCTGGAAAACAATGTTTCGTTATCTTGAGATAGCGAAAATTGTCCCAATATCTAACATTAACATTTGTTATTTCGACATAATGCAATAAATAACAAATTAAAATGCCTCGTTATCATGATAAAACTGAGAAAATAATGTATGTATAAATGTTCTTCTTCTGGCTTCTGTAGTCATTTTAAAAAAAATGATTGTAATGTATAGACTTGGACATACTTAATACAAGAGAAATAAAAACAACATTGATGCGGAGTTGTCTACAAACAGATTGGGTCATATCATTTTATTATCATATCATGTGTCCTATATCCAGATTCCATGCGGTGAATTCAGATAACTTTGTGAACTATCGCGATACATCTGCTGTGAGATCTCGCCCATGCATTATACCGCAGGAAACCCCGTCCAGTCTTCCTTTCTCAACATGGCACCGAAGGTGAAGAAGGAAGGTTCGTCAATCTTCCCATTTTAACTGAATAATCCGCACAAATTACAAAATGTAGGGCCCCGATGCTCAACAGACGAGCCCAATATGTGTAGATAAAGTGACAGTGGTTGAAATAATGTCGGGGTATTGCTGTGAAATGTCTAAATATGTAGATTACGATGACGGTCTCCGGCATGTATACTGGAACGTGATGCTAAGCTAATATTAGCATGTTATAAACTGCTCCTGTCCTGATGTCTGACCACAGAGAGTGTTATAGACACGGCCTGTTAACGTAAAGTCGTGGTAGAGCCTCATATTATAAAACATACAACTATAATTATTATGTTTGTGGACTAGCTATTTGGTGCTAACGTTAGCGGTAGCTGCAAGTGTGCGGTGTGTTTGATTAGCTAGTTACACGTGTTGGACGTTTAAGTTGCTGTTGTGTTACAGGAACACTAAATACTGAACTTCAGCCGCTTGGTTGGATGGAAAAACAGTAGTTTTGTTAGAAATGCGGAGTGTTTGACGTCTTTGTGTCAGTTTTATGTCTCAGTTAGGAGAGCGAGGGTCGGGTCTGCCGTGCTAAGCGGCTAGGCGTGTGTCACCGTATGTATGGAAGTTGTGTGTGTTGGTTGGTTGGTTGCCGGTAACTGACTTAAATGGTCATTTGTCTGTTAAATGTGCTTTCTTTGATTAGATATAACTGCATATTGGTTTAATGTGTACGCTTTACAGTGTAAATGTAGCTTTCCCTGTTGACACTTCAGAGATAACTGCTCAGCTATGAACATAATCTAGATCTAAGACAGAAAGGGACTTGATGGGGTGGCCTAGCTACATTTCCCAAGTGTTTTGTGCTTTATTACAAATAGAGAAGCATCATTCTAACATATGTTATTTCTCTTACTCAGTTGTCCCTGCCAAGACTGAGGCCAAGTCGAAGGCTCTGAAGGCCAAGAAGGCTGTGCTCAAAGGCGTCCACAGCCAGAGGAAGAAGAAAATCAGGACTTCTCCCACCTTCCGTCGCCCTAAAACCCTTCGTCTCCGCAGGCAGCCCAAGTACCCTCGCAAGAGTGCTCCTCGCAGGAACAAGTGAGTTACATTGACAACGCGCTGCGGAACATGCAGGCATTAAACCCGGTGCGCGTGATGGTAAATAGCGATCAAAGTATGAAAAAGCGTGATTCTAGCTTTATAAATACTGATGCACCCAACAAAACATGTTCACGTGGTTGTAGTATCTGCAAAGGCTTTGGCCTAAACTTTATTTTTTGTTCTTTTGTAGGTTGGACCACTATGCCATCATCAAGTTCCCCTTGACAACAGAGTCCGCCATGAAGAAGATCGAGGACAACAACACACTTGTGTTCATCGTGGACGTCAAGGCAAACAAACACCAGATTAAACACGCAGTCAAGAAGCTGTACGACATCGACGTCGCCAAAGTCAACACTCTGATCAGGTAGAAAGCTTAACCCAGACTGAGCTGAATGCCAGTCTCGTGTGCTGCTGGAAACTGAATTAATGGAGTGGAGCCAGAACAGTGCCCGCTCTAATCACATCCATGTTTGTAGTTTTGTCTTGTAAGACTCCGGAAAGATTAATGTTATAATCAACTGTTTGCTCCAGACTCTGCCTGTGGTGGTCGAAACATTTAAACACTGTCAATAGAAATGTCACCATAGAACACCCTCTGTTCATCCATTCAGTCCTGCATGTCTGTTTTGTTCTGACCCATGTTAGGCCCGACGGTGAGAAGAAGGCGTACGTACGTCTCGCTCCAGATTACGATGCGTTGGATGTTGCAAACAAGGCAAGTATTAACTGTTTCTTGAGTTTTGAAAGCTAGTTCAGTTTAACATGGATGCATTTGCTCTCAGAAGTCAATCCTGTGCAAGTGATGTAAACTTTAATTTGATCTGAATGTTTGTGATGCATTCAAAGGAACCACTGATGCCAGACAGTGCAGGTACAGGTGTATTCACTCTGTAGAGGAGCAGTGTGTAATTTGTCCTTTTCTTCTTTACAGATTGGCATCATCTAAACTGTGGCAGAAGAGACTTGTGAAAGAATAAATATTTGTATAAACCAAAACTGATTCAGTGTCTGCGTGTTTTCTGAGATGTATTCATTCACTGAATAAGGTTTACATGCTTTTATCATCACTGCTGGGGTAACTTACAGTTTATCTATTTGAGGACATGCAAGACTTGTCAGCTGTGTTCCCCAAGAACCTTTTCATTACCAAAGTAACTTAATTCAGAGGGAGAGCCGTCTGCCAAGTAGCAGAAGCACCAGTGTCCTTAAACAGTGTTAATGTGTTGTCTTACAATACTTGTTTTTTGGTCTTGTGCAGTTGATTTTAAAATATTATGAAGATAGTTCCGTACCATCAAAATCCTTTTAAAAATTGAAATTAAGTCTGATTTTGGACAGCCAGGTGTGTGTAATACTGAGATTTAATTTTCTGTCCTGGGTATCAGCCACATTTAGACATTTATTCCATTGGAATGTATTTGCTCTGTTTTTTACTGCTGATGCTTGGACTCCAGTCATGGTAATAGGAAAGGGGAAAGGAAACCTTAAAACAAACTTAGTACCAGGTTTAATGTTCACTAAATAAAAGCACATGCTGACCACTTAACTGACAGGCAGTGTCACCAATTTATGTTAAAGAGAAGGTTTTAATTTTTCCAAACAGAATATATCCATCCATGATCTGTAACCGCTTATCCCCACCGTGACCCTCGTGAGGAGAAGTGGTTACAGAATATATACGTTATACAATGATGCGATTTAGTTAGATTGGGAATTAAGTTTTGTAGTTGTGATTTTATGTTTCAGACAAAATGAGTTACATTTCTAGGTGATTAGAACTTAGCAAAGTGTTTGGAATTTGAAAACCAAATTTAAATTAATCTGTTTGGAATTTTCTCACCTTATGCAAGAAGTGACAAACCAAATGACAGCTCTGCAGTAAATGAAGTTCCTGAATTGCATCAGGTGATGTAACTTGGTTGTTTTATTCAGACAGAAGAATCAACACCTCTTTTGTAATAATGATTTATTATTCCAGTCTTATTGATACTCCTGACCAAAAAAGAGGGAGGCTGCTGTTAAAGATTTCAAAAGAAAGTGTTGTTATAGCTTGTGTTATTTAAGAAAGTTTGTGTTGTTTTGTTGCGTGTTGAGATTTCTGTTCAATGAATAACAGTGGAACAGAATATTGATCACTTCTATATTGTCATTTATATTGATAACATGAAAAATACCCATTAATAGCCTGAAAGCCACACTGTATGTTTACATCAGATCAAGTTATGTGCGTCTGGATATCATCTGGTTAATGAGATAAATGATGAAGAAACTTAGTGACATCTTCTAAGTAAAGCAAGTCAGATGGGGAAAAATATTCACAACAATCTTCCTGCTCTTTCCAATAAATATAGATTTCTATCATATTGCTTACATTCAGTCACATCATTGTGACATCTTGTTTATGAGAGGAAGGTTCGGACTGTGCCTTTAACCAGGCCTCTGCATATCGGGCACTTTCGCAGCGATGGCGCACACTCTTTGCACACCACCAGGTGTCCACATGGGATGAAGACGATGTTGACTTCTTTGTCCATGCACACCTTGCAGGTACGCTCCTCCTGCAGGCGCCGCAGCTGCTCCTCCATGGGGAGGTCTGCAAAACCAAACCAGGACATTCATTTATCCATGTTATATGCATCATGAGGCTTGTTTAAGTATAGATATGACTTTTAAAATAATGCTTCACAGAGTAAACAATTGAAGCACAAAACATTCAGTGGCAGGCTCGGGTCTGTCTGGATACCTGAAAGATCTTGGCTTGGTGATGCGGCTTCATTTGACTGAGCTGAAAAAGTGCAAGACAACATGCAGTTAGCCCTAAACTCAATAAAAACACACACTTTGCTCCCTTTTGTAATGTTCATGTAGTTTTTATACCACTGTATGTTTTTTTCTTGCTGGTGGCAAAGATGTACGTACCCATGAGATCTCTGAGCAGGTGGACGTCGTTTTTCTGGATCCAGTTGCGGAAGACCTCGGCGGCTGCATTTCCCTTGGTGAGGACGAGCTCTATCAGCCTGGCAGTTTGCTGCTGGGCCGACGTCTGAGCTTTGAGACCGCTGTACTCCTCAGTAGCTGTAGATGAACAAGAAAGAAGAGTTAACTCACTCATCTTCTGAATACTAAAGCAATATCACATGAGATGGAGTGATGTTTGTACTGAACATCAGCACGGCCGTGATGAAATACAGTTTATCTTTATGGATTATACTGATGCCAAATTGACAAGAAGACTGTCGACATATATGACACACTTTGTCTCATGTTTCTAGTGTGATGTGTTTTTACGGACACGTGATGAATTGTTAAAATGTCATGTTTCTTAAAGGGAGTTTGGTGTCATATTTTCCCACACAGTGCAGGGAGCTTTAGTTTAATTCAAACTGCTAATATGTTGATTTTTGAACGTTTTGTCAACCCTACACAAACTAGGTAACTGTAAAGCGTGATAAGTTTGTCTGACGTTGATAACTTAACAGCAATTGTATTGATTGATGTAACTGCTGTTGTACTTACATAACACATTTTGCTCTCTTAAATGCTCCAACACTGGCTCAACACTCTTCAGACGCTGGATCAACGCCGCTTGGTGTCTCTTCACAAAGGTGAAACCATCTGAAACAAAAAGTTATTTTATTGTTCATGCTGTTCAAATGTTCACTGATAGTACAACACTGGAATTCATGGCTGTTCATAATACATCCCAGTGACGTCCATACTTTGACCATCAGTTGTACCTGATGCCATCGCCTCTGCCAGCATCTCTCGCTCCTCTTCCCTCTTCTGGTCCTCGGCGCTCAGCAGGTCTGAAACCAGCTCCTGGACCGTTCTGTAGTTCTCTCCGCTGGTCAGGATCTTGCTCTGGACCGTTTGCTTGACTAGACTACGCTCAAAGCCCATCTCTAATGCAGACTTTATCACAGGGGTGTTCATCATGACTGCGTCCTCGGACCGCTCCTCTCCTGGAGCGAGATGAACCACTGAGAGGAGGAGAGAGTAGAAATGTGAGGCGAGGAGGAGTTCAACAGCACAAAATGTTTTAATAAACAGATGAATGCTAGGAGAGTTTAGCTAAAGGTCTGTCATGGTGGTAAACGACGACGGACAACAACAGACTCTGGTACAGGTTTCTTAAACACTGGCGCCTGGACACATTTTACATTTCTAACTCACCAGGTGGATCCACAAACTCTCTGGAGCTGCTGTCTCCATTTGTTAAAAGCTTTGGAAAAAACAGAAAGAACATTTTTAAATGACTTGTTCTACACCAAGTCTTTGAACAATGAACATTTTTTTATGCCGATTTCTTCTAACCTGCTCAAACAGCCGAGGGAAGCGAGCCTGGATCTGGTGAACGAACTCTTGTCCCTTCTCCTGGAGCAAATATTCACACCTGCAATTTAACCAGAGGTACATTCACATATCATTTACGTTTAGTCATTTAGCAGACGCTTTTATCCAAAGCGACTTACAGAAAAGGGAACAATCAAGGTATAGTGCGATAAGAAGCGTTAGTGCAGCAATGAGTGCTAGTGACGATTCTTTAAGGTGTAGAATTGTCGTGTAGTGCTAGGAGAGGAAGTACTCTCTGAAGAGCTGGGTCTTCAGGAGTTTTTTTTCCCAGAAGGTAGAGAGGGGGAACAACAAACGAGAAGAGTTTGGATTGCCCTGAAAGAACGGGTGGCAGAGCCAGGCGTCGTTCATTGGAGGAGCGCAACGGTCGTGAGGTAGCATATGCCTGTATAAGGGCGCTCAAGTAGGTAGGTGCAGTACCGGAGACTACGCCGCCACAATCATCCTCCACACATATGAACGGACAATCTGATCAATTTGTCTTGTCAGCTGCATTTACCTAGGGAACCATTTAGCGTGCTCCACCCAGGGATCATCTCCAGACTCCCAGCACCGCAGGCCGCCATCGCAGCAAAAACACTTGACATCATCGTTACGACCTGGAAGTAAACAAAGAGCGATTCTGATAAAGATGACACATCACATTTGAATTAACCTGGGGAGAATGCACAAAGTTCATACAGCAGATGTGTTAGCAAGAGTTACTTATTTACATATGCAGATATGAAGTCCAACGTTCACTCTCCTTCATCAGTTTGCTGTCATTGAATAACTGCGTCTCTTTGAGATTCTTACCGACATAGTAGAAGCCAGCTTTAGCCAGCTGATCGGGACGGACGGGGATACGAGATGGCCAGTTGACGAAGGTGAGCAGCCTCTCTTCGCTCTGCTGCATGGCGGGGTTAGACACGTTACTGAGGGCGGGGGCTCCCGCAGACAGTTGGGATGGCACTCCTCCAGATGCAGCTCCAGCCAGCGACACGTTGTCAGCTCTGTCCCCACGCACAAAGCGACAGTTTGGATAATGTCTTTGGTGTTCGGACACAGCTCTGTCGCCTGGCTCCCAGTTACTTAACTGCAAATACAGAGGAAACCTTTATTAACACTCTGACACACACTTGCCTGTGCCACCTGTGCTACCTGTGCTGTGAAAATAAACCATCTTTGTGTATTCCTGTGCTGATACACACCTGTCCTCCGCAGCTGAAGCAGGCCACTCGGTCACCCTGGCCCAGGTAGTAGAAGCCCGCCTTGGCGAGCTCAGCAGGAGTTATGATGGAGAGCGTCCATGGGTGGAAGGAGTCCAGGCGGTCCTGCTCTCTGCGCATGCTCGGGTTGTGGCATGTTGGTCTCTGGTGGGACATGTCCTCCACACCACGAGAGCTAAGCGGGCTAGAAGGTGGTGGAGCAGAGAAGCCCATGTTTAGGTAGCCGACTGGGTCTTCACCTTGGCTTGCTGTCTGGTTAGGAGCGGCTGGACCTGGACCAGAAAGCTAGAAGAAAAAAATAGCAAAGAACAGATTAATGATTGCCCTCTAACATGTCTTCAGCTATGTGGAAACGTTCTTTTCCAAAGGCTATCTCATTTGAAACATGGATCTTACTGGCATGGCTGGGGCAATGCGGAGTGGGGAGAAGGCAGAGTGTGAGGACGAGAGCAGGTTGGCTGTAGATGGGAGGCTCTGGATGAAAGAGCAGGAAGGAGAGAGCTGTCTGTGTTTCTCTGTTGGACAGTCTCCGGCCTGCCAGCCCTCTGCCATCACATTACACCTGAAGCACTTTACACGGTCGCCCACGCCAGTATAGAACCAACCTGCCCTCGCCAGGCTTCGCTCTGTGACTCCAGACATTGGGAATCGAGCGAAGGTAGAGATGCGGAAGAGCTCTGGTGATGAAAACAACAATATTTAAATATTCCTACGAGAGATCAAACCATATGAGAAAGTTAGACAGGAGGGAAAGAATAAAGTCGATTGTTACCTGAGGAGTTGTCATATTGTAGGTCAGGTGGAGGCCCGTTGCGACACAGACCCATCAAAAATTGGTTGTTTTTGAGTTGAGCAAGAGTTTCCATTTTTTTTTTTTTTTTTTTGATTGAAGTAGAGCGATATGAAGGCAAAAGAGATGTCCTTCAAAGGGAGAGGGGGTTGAGAAAACCCAAGGTCTCACTCTCTTTCACACAGACACACTCACACACACTGAAACAAATCATGGAAGGGGGGTGAGGGTGGACTCAGATCACAAAACAGAAACTGTGAAAAAGAAATTGTGAAAGAAACAAAACTACCCGTCCATCATCACAGTACTGATACATACTGCACGAGGTGACCAGTTTGTCATTTAGTGAACATCTTACTCACTGCACACAAGCTGTACTTTACACCTGGATCCACTTTACCTGCATCTAGTGTAGAGTGCTACCGCTACATATTTAACTGCTGACACATCAGTTACACTCCGGGTGTGTGTGTGTGGGTGTGTGTTTACCAAAACACATCCCGTGTAGTAAAAAAAGGATGAACTATTTTAAAAAGGTGTAATTAAAACACATCCTCAAATCAATAATCGGAATATTACACTGTGGTCAGATCACCCAGGATCAGTATACACTTTATCATCTTGTATGTTTAGCACAGACATGTCTAATAACTTAATATCAAGCAATTCAAACATGATAAATTAAATAAATGTATCAAGCACACACACGCATGCACGCAGACCAAGGGATATATGTTCTCAAACCCCTCCCCCCATCTCGGACATCCCTTTTGTAGGTGTCTAAGTTTCCATATTTGAATATTAAAAACCCAATAAGAAAATTTTAATCCTCCTTTGCTGGAGATAATGCACACCCCTCTTTAGTTTAATGACAGCAGCAGGACCTGTGGAGAGAAAAACACACGTTGTGTTCATGCAGAAATGATGTTTCAAACTCCATACACCATACATCAAACCTATGTGAATAGAGTATTTCAGAGGCTGAGATATCCCCATCACTGGACCCTACATTTCCCATAATGCAATGAACGGTAATTTGAATTCATTTGCCCCCTGTGCCCGGTAATACCCACGTCTTTCTTCTTCCATGCCACCTGTGTGTACTTTAACCGAGATTACCCAAATGACATCATCGGGGTAATTTCTTCTCAGACTTCACAAGGCTTTCCCAGAGCAACAGATGACGTCACACCACTGGCCCCATGACAAAGCGAACAGTGGTACTTTTATGTTGGAGGGCCCCTTTAATGAAGCTGTCAATTAATTTCCATCTTATCTACCAATCAATTATTCTTCTGCCTGACTCATTTCGTGATAAAAGTTAGTAAAGATATGACCTACAGCTATTTCTTCCGGTAGAGTAGCGTTAGGTACTTTCCTGAACACATTCATGGCATAACTAAGTATCCGCAAAGGGCTATTCACAAAGCACTTCCTGCTGTAGCTCCAGCGTAGATGTGTTATGATATAATTCCACTTTAGCTAACGCTTGCTATGTCGTTTGATATTTAGGAGGTAATTGGTCTGATTTGAAACAATTAAAAACATAAATAAAACACACAGGGAACATAAATGTAACGTTAGTTAGCGGTGGCCAGATGACGTGACAATCAACGCCCAGCACAAACCAGCCTGACAGGCTCTACGGACATTAGCTCGCTCACTTTAGCATCCGCTAACGCTAATAACTTCACGCCGCAGCACGGAGGAAGAACACACAGCTGCCTGGTATGAGTGACTCACACGTACAAGACCACACATAAAGCAGCTCTGTGCCTCGTCCTTTCGGTACACTCACCCTCTCGAGACAGTCGCTCGGTACGGAAAGTCCCAGACAGCCTCCTGGAAGCTTCTCGTCACAGACACAACCCGCTGCCGCCCCCGCTGCTTCCGGTTAAACGAAACCGGTAAAGTGTTTACATTTGTTAGAAACCCTTCAGGTAAGTCCCTCAGGTCACCTCAAGCAGAACCTACAGAGCACACAGTGTCCATGTTTACATCAGTCACATAACATACATGAAAAATAACCAGAATCACATTCTTCTGTCGTTACATCATCCATTGGACAACTTCTATATGAAATAAATACAGACGCACTCTGTTTTATAAATGAATAACGTTAAATACTGTGTATAAAAGTGAAAACCGTATAATTCATATATTTTGTAATGTTCTGAACATTATATACAGAGATGTTTTGGCTTCTGTGATAAATAAAACATAAATAAAACACGTTAATAAAATTTTATTAATAAAAAAAATAGAATAAATAGAAAATAATTACAATAATCAATTACAATAATTGATTAAACAATTTAGCAACATATAAAAAGCTGTAAAACCGCAATTTGTGTTAATAAATGTGTGATTATCTACAAATGTGAACAGTTTATAATTCATACATTTCATAAATACATCATATAACATGACTCCATGTCGTTAAACATTGTATCACGATGAATGAAAATATATATTACAAACATCTAACACTCAATATTCATAGAAACTACATATGACATTCTCTTAACTGTATCAACAACATTGTGTCAAAAGTCAAAATCGTTATGTTGTCTAAAATGATTATACATCACATCATATAAAGTTCAAATAATGGCATGGTGAATATTTTAAAGAGACGTACTCACACAGAGGCTCTGTCAGTCAGATGGTGAAGACACAGTGAGTCTCTTAGATCTTAATAGTTTGATTTGCTTTTGGTATTTCCCCTGACTTCCATGGGGCGGGTTCTAACATTTTACTGACCTCTCTCTTCCCTTGTAGCAAATGACCTTCTGATGATTGATTACCTCAACCCTTTACTTCATTTTTGTAAAGTACCTTCAGTTTTTCCAAAAATTTCTTACAGTACCTGTGTCCCCTCTGGGGTGAAACTCAGATCATTTCAATCATCTGAGTGTTTAAAAAGGGAGCTTTTGATTTGAGTTGAATGACAAATTTGATTGTTACAGAGATTCAATTCTCCTGGAAATCCCAGCAGCAGAAATGTTTAAACAGCTTTCAACTGTATAATGAAATATTTATACCAGCACACAGTATCATTTTGAATTAAATTAAACTAGGAGATCACTCTGATGTAATTTAAAGTTTTGCATTTCCAGAAATATCTTGTTTCAGTATGACACATCAGCCTGATATGTAGACGCGTTGATTCACATAGCGCACCCATACACCATGATTAGCTAAAATGTGACGTGAGATAGTGGTAGAAAGTGGAGATCATATGAATGGTTCTAAAAACTCTGCAATCTTGGCTCCAAACAGGAAATATTTGGAAGATAAGCGTAGATCAGGAGAACCCCTTTACACCAAATGAGCTCTGGTTCTTGAAGTGGTTCAATCATAAATAATCTTAATATTAGGAATAAACTCGCCTCCTCTATGAAAACGACAACAATCATTTTAAATCGACCGGACACGTCTTTGTCTTCGTCTGTTTGGTCCGTCCTGCACGCGACTTCAAAGCGTTTAGCCCGCCAGACTTTGTTTACTTGCTCAGATTTGGTCATCTTCTTGGTTTATGTTCTTCTAAACATGCTTATACATGTGTAAGTATGCTACGTATTTAATTAGTTTCGCGTTTTCTGTTTTTACGACCGGCAGTTTGCACGGGGTATTTTATTTTGAAAATCCACCGGATTCTCTTTGCTTAATCTATGTCTGGCTTCCGCCCGCTCGAGATTGCTCTGTGTAAATTGACGCGGACTGCTCGCGGCGTCCGTCAAAAATAGAACAGCCGCGTATTTCACTTGGAGCCGAGGCTTCTGGGACGCCTCTGAACGCACACGCAACGCTGCGCGCCCGCGTCCGGTATAATTTGGGGTCATACTCCACAACACCCCATTAAAGTTGAAGGTCCAATGTTGAATGGATACAATATTCATAATGTTTTCATTAGTGTATAATAACCAGAAAATAAGAATTGTTAAGTTTTCATTGCTGCAAAATCAGCCCTTTACATCTACAGTGGCAGCAGGTCCTCTTCCATGGAGTCATTTTTCTACAGTAGCCCTAAACAGATAAACCAAACACTGATCTGTAGATATAACTGTTTGCCTTTTATGTGAGTTCTTCCTACATGCTTAGAAGAAGAGGGTGAGGAGTGGGTGAGTATTGACTTGGTTACAATCTGTAACTTCACTGCTAGCTGCTACTAAATCCTACACACTGGACCTTTAAATGAACATATTGTGCAAATAAAAATGCAAACACAATGGAAACCAGTCACGGTGTAATTTTACAACCATACAGGACACATGACTTAAAAAACTCAGTGCCAGGTGTATTTAAAAGTTTATTAAAACAGAAACTCCTTTAAAATGATTACAGTGAGAGTAAGAAGAAGTATATTTATATAAAGCACATGCATAAAAAAAAAGGTACAAAACAAGTCTGATTGCCTCCAAACTCTCTGTAAATAGGAAATAGGATAATAAACATCATTATATGTAACATACATAGCAAGTGTCACGCATGCTAAGATAAATAATAGGCTAGGTAGTGTGTTGCATTATGTGTATGAACAGAAGTCGCTCCAGGACCATGGTAATTTAATTTAGAAAAGATTAGATGACTTGGCCCTTTATTTGGGGATGTTGTGATAGAGGTCTTCACCTATTTCTATATACTGTAGAACCTAAAAATGAAGCTGGTCACCAATAATTAACACACTGCAGAAACAACCCAGCAGATAAAAAAAAACAAAAACAGATGATATACTTATTATATAGTTTAACTAAACATGGAGAGTTAAAGAGCTCCCCTTATTGCTGATTGGCTTCTGTATGCACCAGATAGCACTTGCAGTTAAAACAAAATACACCAAGAACACAGCATCCGCAATTAGTCTGTTGCTAGTACTCAGCTCTTTAGGAGTGAAAACTGGAGCCAAGGACAGAGGAAACGATAACTCTACAGAGTGGTAGCAAACTAATATCATAATGGCACTGAGGAGGATTATGTATAAATGATTATAACAGTGATTTTGCACGTTTTAGTCTATTTACAACAAATTCTGCAAACCATGCTGCTCTGCTTTAGAAACGTCATTGTGTTTTGTCCACTGCTCTCTACTTTAATACATTTATACATATGAAAATCTATTAGCAGGATCATGAAACTTGCCTCTGTTGAGCAATGAATTACCGCAGACTTTGGAATTAGTTATTCATAAATATTAAGAGATTTGAAAAGATTTGAGTTTACTGTGTTTTGAATTAGAAAAATACAGAATTTGTTTGTTTTAGAGAAAAATGGATTTTCAAGCTTTCTACGCATTAATGGGTTAAAATGTAGGATTGCATCTTGTAGAGAATATTTTTAAAAAAAAGATATTTTTGTGACACTGTAATGTATTTACGGCTGTTCTTTAATCTTTTGTACATTATAGCTATGATGATTTAAAAGGCACAACACTGATAAAGTCAATAAAGTTTTAATTAAAGGTCTAAAAGTTGTTGTCATTTTGATGCATTAAAGCTCTGGTCTGGAATCTGCTGTATGCGAATTCTCAAAGTAAGAAACAATTCATCACAGTGAACCTCAAGTGTGCATTATTTTGTAGTAGTGTTACATTGTCATTGCAGTGTCGACTGTTAAAAATCAGCCCGCACATAAATTGCATTAAAACGGCACAATTATATACGATTGTTCACAGTGAGTGATTATAGATAAGTTTCAACAGTCTGCTCATTCATTTTGGAAATGAATAGAAAACAATGGATGGCTGTAAAGTACACACGAAAAGCTAAATTTGGATTTCAAAATGGTCAGCAAAAGTGATTTGAAGGTTCTAAAGCTTGGAGACGCTGAGGGGAAAAACTCTGATGCAACTGAATGAATAGATGTAAAGAAGTAAATTATTAGGAATGCATCAAGCCAATATTGGGAAAGGGTGAGAAAAAAGAATAACACATCTCAATCTCAAAGTCGATTAACTGAATATTTCTCATTTATGTTTCAGAGCCGCTGAGAGCTGTATTAGCGTTGATGAGTAGAAAGTGCTAAAATCTCTGCTGCACACTATAAGGAGAGAAACCATCCAGGCCCTGATGGCAAATGCATGGCATCATTTCTTAAACAAGGAGTGGACATAACAACATTTCAACTGTACAATATAATGCAATCCGATAAAGCAAATGTCCAATAAATACTACCTTTGTGAAGCTTATATTCAATGCTGGAGTGAACAGAATGATTGCAACACTTTACAATAAAATGCAATCCAATACAATAAAAACTCAAACTAAATATGAACAGAACCTGAATATTAGTAAGTTCATAAAAGGTGACTTTATAGTGAAACTCTTGCAGGGTTTCCTGTAGTGTTTGAGGTGTGCTAATGTTATAAAAAATAAAACACACTTTTGTAAAATAAAGGGAAAAATGGAGATGCTATTTCATATATCTGGTGTGGTTATAGTTCAGGCTGTCAGATATGTCAGGTTTACAGTTTCCTTGGGAAAATCTAGTATTGTGTTGGATTGCATTATACTGAACATGTGTTCATTCACTGCAGACATCCTCTGTATATTAGAAAAATACATTTTTGTAGTTTTAGTGCCCAAAGTTAAGACTCCTCTACATAGTGGCGCTCTGCTGTAGCCTTTGTTTCTCTGAATGTGAATGCTTTTGCCCGGCTTTGATTTGTCAGGAATGAGGTCTTCACTGTGATCCTCCTTAACTTAATTTTCAAAAACCCTCAAACATATTAGAAACTTGGTTTGGAGCAGCTCCACAGTCTTCCACACAGACAGGTTTTAATACTGTTTTTCGGCATGTAAGCATTTTAACTGACCATCACGACTCTTGTTAGTGTTCTTCGTCCTCTTACTGGCTCTGGGCCCTCTACTGGTGTATCCTGTACCCTGATAAGTGTGAGCTATGATCAGATTTTTGGTTTCCAGATAAATGATTTTAGTCATCTCTTACTCTAAGTCCCGATGAGTCAAGAACATGTTTTGGATGACTATGAGCATTAAAGTCACAAATTATAGGCTGCTCAGAGGTAGTGGCACTACATGTCAGTTCCACAAAATATATGAAGTAACTTTACTTCATACAGATATTACATTTTCTTTTTCTGTCTTGTCTCTAGAACATCTTTTCTGTTATTCTAACCCGTCTTTTCTGACTGCTACATGTAAGCTTTACTGACATGACACTGTGTTTTTCAAAAGTTTGCTGCAAACAGTATTAACCATGTGGGGACAATAAAATAAATCTGTACTCTAAAATTAGCTCTGAAGCATTTAACCAGTGACGTGGGGAGCATCATCTGAGGCCATGACTAAAGAGAAAGGAGTGTTGTAAAAATATGGTTGCTTTGTCATGCAATCTGTGTAAAACCAGACCCAAAAGAGGAGAATACCAGCAGCTTACCATCCTCTGTGAGAGTCAGGGTTTTTACATTCCTCAGGGTGCGAGTAGTGTTAGGTATCCATCACACAACAGTAACATATTCTCTCAGTAAATGTTGTTTTGTACCACTTTTGAAGCCAGAAATTCTCCAGAATTCTCAGTCACGTTATGAAGATTTGATGTCAAACCATATTTAAGGCGGTGGCCGGGTTGTGTGTGTCTATAGCCAGGTGAGCAGGCTGTCTCTGTCCATGTGCGACCCAGAGAGAACGGTCTCCATGTCCATCAGAAGGTCTGAACTGAGACCCTCGGGGATGGAGGGCATTAGCTCCTCGCCCTCAGACATTGGGAGCACAGGCATCGACTCCTGTAAGGTCATTGAGGAGGTCTCGCCAGTGTCGCCTGAAGAAGTCAAGAAAGGAGATGAAAGTGACTGAACTGTGTGAACGATTTATATATCAACAGTGATCTGAAAGAAATGTAGGAGTTTGAAGAAGCTGCTGGGTGTTTGCACAGAATCATGGACTGTTGCTTTCATGCAATGCATACTGAAAAAAAATAGATCTCACATCTTTGGTTCAGGTAAAATAAATATATTCATAACGAAGCTTTTTTTTTTTTTCAGAAAAATAAATCAAAGGAGCGACTGTGAAAACCCCGGGGCTATTTTTCTGACTACCTTGTTACTGTGTGTGTGTGTGTGTGTGTATTACCAGTGTCCATGTGATCCACAGAGCTCAACATATGGTCAGATGTGCGGGGTAAGCTGCTGACGCTCAGACCGCTGTCGGTGCTCTCGTTGCGAGAATGAGCTCTGAACAAGAACACACATAAACATTTGATCAACTTTATGGAAAACAGTGAAACACAGAAATATCTTTCATGAGAACTTCTGGCAGAGAGATTGACAGATTGTTCAGAGTAACCGGGACATTCTTTTTTCTGGAAAGACACACTGTTCTTGAGTCATTTTTCAATGTTTTGAGCTTCACATCATTTAGGGATTAGAACTGATCAAAGGTTCCAGGTGAGAACCAGTTCCACATGGTCGGATCCACTGAAACCATAGACCAATGAGCCAGGTTCTGCTCGAGGTTTCTGCCTCTTAAAAGGAGGATTTTCCTTACCGCTGTCGCCAAGTGCTTGCTTATGGTGGGATTGTTTTTCTGACAGTTGCACATTGCAAAACAACTCACGCTGCATGTCTATGCTGTGGGTGTTAGTTGTAACGGAACATTTTTCTACTCTGAAGGTTGCATTGATGCTACAGAAACCTGCAAAGGCCTACTTTCATTTTCTCAACACAGAAAACTGATCTGGAATCAATAAAAAACAAGACCGATGAGCAGAACTGATCATGTTATTGGTATCAAATCTCATCATTTTTCCACTTTTCTCTCTTGACAAAACTAAAAGGAGATCTACAGAACATGACAGACATGTTAGACATAAACTCACCCATTGAGTGTGGGTTCATGGTTTGGGGCTCTGATCCTGACATCCAGAGATGGGACAAGTGTCTGTGTGTTTCTGTCATGGTCCATCCCTCCGGGCATCTGGTTCCTTCCTCCTGCCTCCTACAACACAAACACAGACACACACAAACACACACACCTGCTTGTATAATACAGTGTTTATAAGAAACAGTGATTTAAATACTATTAAATCTGTATATAGAGCATAGCACAGCCAGATAACACAAGAAATGACTTAATTGCGAGTTAAGCCAAGTCCAGTTTTATCTGACCACTGACCTGTGGTGTGATCTGTGGAGGGAGGCCTTGCTGTTTGCATCTGAGCCTTTCCTTTTCCTGCCTTTGCTGCAGCGCCAAGCCAAGGATGCCAGGGTTCATCTTCTGGGCTGCAAGATAAGATACATAAGAAAAGAACATTTTGACTATTCAAGAAATATTTTCATGGAGGTCAAACATTTCAGTAATAACATGAGAAAAAAACTTGTCAAAACTTTGCGATCTTTCTTATTTTTTTCGTTGCCAAACAGTAACTTGTGATGGTGGACATTGGAACAAAATGTTTCTCATTGACAAACAAGAATTGTCAATTCAGGAGACACAAATTTGATGGTGTGCTACCTAGACGCGGGTCGAACCATGCGGTGGTCTTATTTATGTGATCGATGTAGTACACCTCTCCATCTGCAGTCACAGCCTGCTCCCAGCCTTCAGGCAGTGGACCTGAACAGCAGTGAAAGTACACAGTGAGAAGGCAAATGGTGGATGGAGTGCATGGAGAGTAAAAAAAAAAAAAAAAAAAGTAGAATCTGGCCCACGTCCTTTAAATCTGTGTGTAGCTTCTAGTTCGATTGTATGAACAGAAGTGAAGGTTAGTGGGTAAATAGCTGCAGTAGAGTATGTTATTGTCTGAATGCAGTGATTGGTAGACTGTGAAACACCACAATAATCTCAATACCCAGGTTGATCTTTGTAAAAAAGGAAAAAAAAGTTTTATTCTGAAAGGGTCTGTTCAGCCAAATTACAACAGCAACATCTCTTCACGGGACACTGTGCCAGAATATTTTCACTGGGACCATTTCTTTAGTAAAAAGTAGTTCCAATGAGAACTGTTCACGTTTCCGTGTGTGGATTATCCAGAGTGAACTGGAAAAAATATTAATCTTTATTTTTGGCCACTTGGGGGCAGCTGGAATGAGCTGTGAACAACACACGTTATTAAGTTGTCATAGTGAAACTGTTAGCAAACAGAGATATGGAACAACATCCATCACTCAGTCGGAGTTGTGTTGCGTTCAACTGGTGAATGGAAGTCCAACATTCACCCTCTTTTAGCACCTCTGATGCTGCTAAATGCTCCTCTGTGTTCACCTGCGGAGACTGCTGCTGCTTGGTGTAATAATTCCTCCTGTTCATACTGGACATACTGAGATCCCTTTCTGACATGTTTCCAATGTAAGTAAAGGGTGACAACATCCATCGTTCCATCAAAATTCTACTAAGTTTTATCTGAAGCTAATATGAGGCTTCCCAAATTAGACAAATCAGGTCTGTTTAGTATAAATTCCCTCTTTGTGTTTCCCTGTATTGCTGCAGTTGAGGGATACCAACAAAAACAACTGTAATTTTAGAAGATATCCTCTTGGTTTGACTAATTTGAATGACTGAAGTTTCACATCAGCCTCAGATAAACTTTAATGAAGAGTGATTTCATCCAACTTCCATTGGAAACTACGAATGTCCAGTGTGAACAGGAGGAATGATTACAACAAGCAAAATCTATTTCAGTGTTCATGTGGTAGAAACACGAAGCAATAAGACTTTATTGATGATGATCAATGCAATAATCGATTCTGTTTATCGATCTGGTTCTTTATTGATTCCTGACCAATTTTCTGTGTGGTAAAAGGCCCGAACAGGTTTTTAGGATCAATGCACCTGTTTAATGTCTCAGAGTCGAAACACAGTGTAGAAGCAGTAGAAAAAGGTATGGCATGGCGCTAATGTTATTATAACATTGAATATTTACCGTCTGTAACTGATGGACTGCACGGTGAAGTAATGTATCAAATACCTTCCTGGAATTTCAGCCCAGGTTTTGTAGAAAGATGTTGATTGTATATTGCAGGTGTTTCCACCCTGACTTGAAATGATCATTTTATGGACATTTAATCTAAAACTCTTCATCTTTCTTTGTGAAAAGAAGCCACACTTTGGACCATAGACTCATGAGTTTGACGCCACTGTTTCAATGCAAAAGGAATCGACAAACCCAGAGACATACAATTCAGAAAGATCAGACAGTTTCCCGTCCTTATATCTGACTATTGTTTTAAGATAGACTTCAGAAAAACTGTGAACCGATCATTTAAGCCGGCAGCATGGGACCTTTGTATCATGTCATCACCAGTCTCTGTGTCCTCACACTTGTTGTTAGCTCACCATTAGTGGAGTTTAGTAAGAAAATGTTTTCTTTGTAATTTGGGTGAACTGACCATTTAAAAGTCTGACATCATGGAATTTATTTAAAAAGGCACACTTCAGAGCTTCCACCACTGTTCTTCCTGAAGATTTCTCTCAATTTAATGGGACGCTGCACTAATATTTCAAACCTGAGAGTCCCATCTCTCCTTTTATAGAATAGACACCAGAGCCATGGAAGAAGGAGACCAAAAGGGAATCCTGAAGAAACGACACCAAGCAAAGACCTGACCCACTGCCGATGAAGTTGAACTTTGTAAGGCAGTTCTGTGAGACTGGATTGTGAGGTGTGGGGCGGGGGTGGGGGTGGAGTGAGAGTGATACCTGCATCTGGATTGATGTTTTGTGGTTGCGTAGTGGACGCTGGGTTGCTGAGGGAGTGGGCATGGACCGGAGCGCCAGAGATGGGATGCTGAGATGCAGCCGACTGAAGCTGCGAAAGTCGGGGGTCGTGCCAAGTTGTTGTCTTATCCAGGTGACTGCGAACACACAACAAGTCTAAACTTATCTGTATCTGTTACAACAACCTGCAACCTGATGGATAAGAAGCGCGGGGCACGTTTCGCCTCAGACCTGCTTTACCTGTACTACCAGATGTGCACGTACATCTACACTGACAGCGACAAATGTCACTGCTTGTGAGGCAGTGGCCTTCGACAGGAGTTTGAGCTGTCAGGCCATGTGCTCTGATGAATGAAACTGGATGGTTGCGAAACTTGTTGGAACAAATAATTAGTTTCTACACCACTGACTTTCTTCACTGTTTGCGCCTTTACTTTGAAATTTATTCTTGCTCTACAAAATATTTAAGAAGGACGGACCATCTACTATTCTCTGGAACAGGACAGAACTTCAGGAACAAATACTCGTTCTCCTGGTGGATTTTAGATAGCTTTAGCACTGGAACAACTGGTTGATTAATTGGCTTGATGACCTAGATAAAATTAATCGACAATTTTGATCATTTGAATAATCTCTTAAGTCACTCAACAAGCAACAATGTAGAAACTTTGCTGCTTTTAGCTTCTCAAATGTGAGGATCGCTGTTTTTCTCAGTTTTATATGATCCTTTGATTTCAGTCAGAGAAAACAACCAATCTGAAGACATCACCTTGAAATTATGAGGGCTGTTTTCTGACATTTTATAGACTAAAATCATAGAGCAAGGTGGGCAAATCCCCTGTATGTGAAAACCTACTTTCTAAACAGAAACCTTCGAGTAACCTGCAGAGTGACAGATCAAACACATCAATAAGCACACGTCAAACCTTACTTCAGGAAGTAACGTTGGCCAGTAGGTGTTTTGGCCATTTCCCAACCGTGGGGGAGTGGCACATCATCTGGTATGATCGGTGTCGCTGCTACATCTGCTGCTTGAGTGGAGAGGGAGTTGACAGGGAGGGAGGCAGGGGAGGAATGGGCGCGGACGTGATGAGGAGTGAGGGAGCCGCACACACCTCCATCCGAACTGGCCTGACGAGAAAACAGACTGGGTTAATAACTGCCGTGACGAGTCCACAAACAGCAACAAGTAACATAAACCAGCAGGAAGAGAAGGTTTGGATGGAAACCAAAGTGAAAAAAAAAAACAAAGGCTTAAAGGAAGAACAGTGAAACTGGTTGCTTTACTTTAATGATGGTTTTATTACTTCTAAGACGAGTATTCACTGCTGGTGGTTGAATATTGTCAGCGAGATTGTCTGAAAGTCTTTGTGTTGATTGAGTTTAACAGATTGCAGGAATTATACCAGAGACAGACACATTCAAAGTGTGTGCTGATCACGAAGTAAACAAATGACATTCAATGTGAAATCAACGTGATCGACTGGTGAAACTCTGTGACTGCTCTTTAGTTTCAAGACGATCAGTCCAAACCGTAACAAGAGACTGAACTCTCACTGTGGCTTAAACATAACATCTATTCTTTCACCGCATCTAGTCAGATCCAATGTTATGCTTCTTACTCTGTCAGGTTGAATCCATACAGGAGTCGAGCAATATCAGAAACAACTTCAAATTCTTCTGAGAGACATTTTGCTGACTCTAACAATGTGGATTGGATGACATCATGTGTTCGTTTTAAAATAATTTAGTGCGTTAAAGCAAATCTCCCATGTAGTCCCTTAGTCATGACCATCATCATCATCTTTTAAGATTTTCCCACGGCTTCCCACCTTGAATAAAGTTGCAGTTTAGGCAGTGATAAATGTGTCACGATCAAGCGCTACACCACAACTCCTGACGACTGCAGACTTTATACTGGAGTTTTCAAGTGAAGTGAGCTGCTGCAACATAATAACATGTTCGCCGTGGCATGAAGGAAAGTGTTAGAAATACAAATGCATGCGTATGAATGGTTAGCTCCTCAAACTGATGAGCAATTGGCACCTTGCATGGCAGCTAATGCCATCAGTGTATGAATGCGTGTGAATGGGTGAATGAGATATGCAGTGTAAAAGTGCTTTGAGTGGCCGGGAGACTAGAAAGGCGCTATATAAGTACAGTCCATTTACCATTTGATCATTTTCACTGTCATATATGACAGTAAATGTTTGACTGTGTTGGAGAGCTCATGTTGGGCTGAGGGAAAACTGGAATTGCCAAACAAGTAATCAATTAGTCAAGAAAACAATCTGCAGATTCATTAATAATGAGAAGAATTAATCATTTCTGTCTGCATGAATTTCAGAACTTCGTCATATTGGAAGTTTCCATTATTTTGTCCCTGTCATGTGAGAGATGAGAAGCAGATTCCCATCACAGCAGGTAGACCTGGATGACATTACAGGTGGTTTCTAGGATTCTGGTTCCTGTGTGTGTGTGTGTGTGTGTGTTGCTATGTCTACGTGTGGTTTGACGTGCACGCCGTGCAAGTGCTCATTACTTGTCTGGAGTGTCCCCGCGAGTCCGGCTGCCTGAAGAACGAGTCCGGCAGCTTCCTCATCCTCATGGGCAGAGAGGCCGGCTGTCGTGTCGCCTTGCTCGGGTTCATCACGGCGCTGAAGAGGGCCTCAAGCTCCGTCTGCGAGTCCCCGCGGACGTGCACGATCTGCTGCCCGGCCGGGGGCGCGCCGCGGTGCGCGTCCATGTCGCCAAAGTTTTGGTTGGTGGTGTCGCAACAAATCTGTCAAAAAAAAAAAAAGAAAAAGTTCAACAACACAAACAAACAAACAAGAATAAAAACAACAGGCCCCGAGAGGAGCAGGACGCGTCTGTGCGCTGGAAGTTATGATCGGATTTGTTTACACTTTTAACCCCACCCCCACCCCATTTGAACTTTTGTGTCCTTGTGCGTTTGTTTGAAGCTCTAACATCTCGGAAGTCAAGCAGGAGCGGACAGAAAGCCGATCACCGGGTAAACAGATCGAAGGAGTGAGATTTAAAGCGACGATCTGCGGCCAAAATCAGCGTGAGCAGCGTCCAACACGTTACATGCCTCCCACATACCTTCAAGCAGCCAGACCGTTTTCCCCCTCTCTCTCTCTCTCTCTCTCTCCCTCCCTCTCTCTCTCAGTATTCCTGCAGGGGGAAAAAAAAAGAAATCAGAGCCGGGAAAAGACGCAGAGAGAGTCCGATCCCCGCCGCAATCCTTCAACCAAAAGCCACCTCAAGACGAGGAAAAAAGATAGACATGTGAAACCAAGTGGAGAAAAGTGATTTCAGCGAGACCTGCAAACTTTTTTTTTTTTCACATCCAGAGCCCAGTTCAGATTCATGTGATAGTGCTGAGGGGCGGGGTTGGAGCGTTTTAAAGCTGCCGCAGTTGCAGGGGGAAATATTTCAGTCCAAGCAAAGACAAGAAGCATCAAAACAGGACAGTGAACACAACACATATTTTTTTCATTTTTTTTTATGTGCATGCTCCGAATTCATCCAACAAGACACCTTCAGCCTGGGAATAAAGAGGAGATCAGTGATATTACAGTCAGCTGTGGAGTTTGCTTTAACTCTTTGTCTGTGCTTCCACTTTCTGTGGGTTTTCTCCCGCTGAAGCAGAGACGCGCACGGCCAAGTGTAGGCAGAGGTGACAAGAGACAACCAGGAGACATGCTTATAGAACGGAGGGGTTCGGTGGTGGAGTGGTGGGCTGGGGTGGGTGCAGGGGTGTGGTCTGCACTGAGAAAACATCGGCCCCTGACGAGTCCTGCCCAGTCTGTCCGTGCGTGCAGCCCTCTGGTGGAAGACATGCAGCACACAGAGCTGGAGCCAGCCAGCCAGCAGAGAGAGAGAGAGAGAATTCAAGAAAAAATGTCTGCTGGCTGCACTGCTGCTATTATGTACTGTGCATTCAATAAGACTGAATTATTGGGTCATGATAATGGACTATGGTCGGATCTGGTGGAGTGGTTCTGAAGATATTTAATCACAAGATATTTTTCAAATGTTTTTTTTTTTACAAACTTTGGGAAACACAAAGGGAAAACTGGATCATCAGTTGGTTCTATATTTATTTTGTCATTTGCCAGCTGTCGTGATCCACACGCCTCTCTGGGCTCTTGTCAAGTTTAACAGGAGCTCTCTTGACTTTTTCTTGAACCCGTTGGAGCTCTCGCACACACTTCAGTTTTGTCACTTTTCTGTGTTTTGTGTCAGGGTTAAGTCATCTTATTTGACATTCATTCTGTGTTAAATGAAAATCAAGTTCAACCAATTAAAAAAAAACATATTCGTGTTTAGTCAGAAACTTTTGAAATTCATCTTTATGTTGATTCCTCAGACTGTGTGATGATCAAACAGATTCATTTGGTGTGCATCTATCACCACACGCTTTGTTGCTGCCTTCAGCTCTACACCTGTCGCTTTTATACAGTAACAGTCTATTATCACCGTGTGATTTATGATCACTCAAGCATCATTTATTCAGTCCTGGAGTGTACTTGTCCACACTTACCCCTAAGGGCCTCCATTGTGTGCCACTTTATAGCCTATGTGATCATTTACAGACAGAATACAGCGTGTGTGTATGTGTGTGTGGAGTCACTTGAGCCCTTTTCATTGTTGCCGATTTTGTATAGTTTGAGTCTACGTATATGTATATATAAGTCACTCACTTCACAAGATAAGGTATTTATACAGTGTAGCACCTTTCTGATCTACTCAAAGTGTTTTTACAACGCTTGTCACATTCAGTGTTGAGCATTCAGTTGCTCTGAGGCAACAGGCAGTAGGTCAACATAAACAGAACTGTAATGTAATATGAGCCAAAGTGCAGTAGATGGCACTGTCATACCTTCACACCTGAAACATCTGTTGCGTTTCATTTCTTTCACTCGACCTCGGCTGGGGCCTTTCTGTGTGGAGTTTGCATGTTCTCCCCGTGTCTGCGTGGGTTCTATCAAAGACATGCACTTAACAAATTAATTGGTGACTCTAAATTGGCTGTAGGTGTGAATGATGTGAGTGTGAATTGTTTGTCTCTATGTGCCCCGTGATGAACTGGGTGTACCCTGCCTCTCGATTGCAATCAGTTGAAATTCAGTCAGTCTAGTTGACTTATTGGATAAAATACAACTCTTCTTTTTAAACACCCCAGTTTTACATCCTGTGACATGCTGCTTTGTCCCTAACACCTACAAAAACCAAAATGTAAAAACAAGTTGTGGTTTTTATGGGGAGTTACGTGCCGGAAACAAACTAGACACATGTTAATTAGTCAGCTGTAAAGGTGGATGTTGTTACCTTTGGACAAAGATGGACTAGCTTTTTTTGTGGGAAACATGTTTATTAGCTTTCATTGCCACTCTCGTATCTAATAAATATGAAGCTACACAAAGACTGGATTTAGAGCGAAGGGCGAGCATCGTCTGAAGATGACAAGACTCCAAGAACTCTCTGCACCCAGCCGTGAAATAGTAACAGTAGTAACATAACCTGTGAAAACTGCAACATGTTCATTTTTACAAATGTATCCATGACAATGTTAAACTTGTATGTCTTTTTATGTCAAGCATAAATGACGGTTATTCATATGAGTTCCTGTGGGGAGTTATTTTGATAACGTTCAAGGCTAAGGGCCTGCTCCTCAGGATGGGAGGACTCTCCTGTCAGGATAACAACAGAACCTCAGTTGAACTCATCACGTAGGAGGCTCCGTGGTCAGGTACAGGGCAAGAACTCTATAAATGTTACTTACTCTCTCTCTCTTTGTCAGACTGTGAACCTCCATCTGTGTGCGAGGACCTCTGACCTTCCATCCATTTTCTGTAATCAGGGGGAGGCAGGGGGCGGAAGCCTATCCCAGCTGAAATACTTATAACTTGGTATTCTTTGCGTGATATTCTTGTAATGATGCTCTCAAGGTTGTGTGCTCATATTGTCTTCTTAACCCCTTTTTATTCTTACTCTTATTAGATGATAAACCATGTGTTTTTTTTTCTGCATCTCATTATCTTGCCTGGCAGATATAATGTGTCATTCACATGCAAAGACTGCTTTACAAGAATATGTAACATGGGACAGATGTGGGGGGCCCCGAGGCTGCAGCACCAGGCTTTTCACATTCCTCTCACTGACCACGGCTGTAAACGCATACAGGTTCAGAGCAACAGCAAATCTTTTCTTTGGCTCTCACAGCAAAGTTTTTCCAGGAAAGCGGTAGGCCGGCTGGCTCCAGCTGGACCCCGACTGGAATGTGCCGTTGCCCTTTATCACTTTTCACTTTCTTCACTGCTTGACTGCCCAATTAAAAGGAGTAATTGGTCTGACCCTGTGGGATGCTGTTGTCAGATGTGTGAGTCAGTGGTCAGAGAGAGAGACAGAGAGACACAAGGGGTGTAACAGAGGGTGGAAATATGAGCACAAGAAGCAGAGACACCCTCACCCCCGTCACTGCACCCTACCTTCAGCTGCAGCTCCCACGTGAAGGCACCAGCAGGGAGAAAGTGTTCCTACATTAAAACAAGATGCCCCCTTCCCTCTGCACATATGTTTCTCATGCTGTGGGCAGGATATAACCTGTAAAATAACAATGCCTGCTAATAGACACATTGAGGAGGGAGGTAATCAGTCCTTACCACAAATCTGGAATCAGCACATTCAGCGACTTGTTAGAAACACATCCAGACTTTCAACATCAACCCATTTACAAATTTTACCCCCCTCTTATCGGGGATGTTGTCATGGGAATTTACAAGAACAAAAAAGTAGGAGTGACGGATGGAGGTGGAGACAGTCAGAGAGGAAGCAAGGAGAGAGTTTGACAACTGAGAGGAAGGAGTCAGATGCAAACTGAGAAGAGAAGAAGGATGGACATGTGAGGGAAAAGCACAGACTCTGTGGAAAAATCAAACATAAATGAAGGAGTGGCTGCTGGTGACGGAGCCTACAGAGTTCAGCCCCCCTTTCCCCAGAAGAAAAAAAAATCACAGTCAGACGACACTGACATGATGTGGACAACAACTGTCCTCCTGCTGCTCTTTCCTCGTCTGCTTTTCACCACAGTACGTATGATATGCATGCTATAGCTGTTTTCACTCATCTGTCTTGTCACTCAAACTTCTCTCAAGAAAATAGATGACGATACACACCATCAGATCGTGGATACAATAGTTGTCATTGCTGCTTAATGCAAAGCTGCATCATTCTTTTTTTTCCCTTTTTTTTTTTGCAGATGGCTCAGCATGCTCAAATAGTCATGGTGTGTGTATTACAGTATTACAAACAGGGTTAGAAGAAATATCCAGATCCTTTACTTCAGCAAAATCTCACTTAAAGGTCCAGTGTGTCAGATTTCAGGGACTCTGTTAGCAGAATATGTCAGAAATGGAATATAATAATCATAACCTGAAAGTAAGAACTGTTATGTTTTTGTTACCTTAGAATGAACCTTTTATATATACAGATGCATTTTTCCACAGAGTCCGCCATGTTGGACCACCATGTTTCTGGAGCAGCCCAGAACAGACAAAATAAACACTGGGTCTAGACACATTTTTTGTTCTTTCTGTGAGTTTTGTGCATGGCCGCCATAGTTTCTCTTCATCGAAACAGGAACAGGAGGACAAGTTGCAATCGGTAACTATGCCGCTAGATGTCGCTAAATGACACACACTGATCCTTTGAGTAAAAGTAATGAAGTGTCAGCACAATGAACGTTAATGTGATAGGATTATTTTCGGTGATGTATCAACACGTAAGAAGCATCTTTGTTGTGTATAATGTGTTGGGCTATTTGATCTGCAAAAACCTTAAATATTATCTCTGCAGTACAAAAAGAAAATCTCAACCTGGTTCAAGAAATGAGTGTGTATCTAAACAAAAAAGAATTTTAGTTGCATTATAGTTACGAAAACACAGATTTAAGGAACATTTTTCAAATGAGTTGTTCCTCCGTTGAAAATGGCGTTTATATCTCTCTTGATTACTAGGACACAGGAAATGGCACACATTTTAACCATTCAGAAATAATCAATGAGGACTTCTCTGATGCTCCTGTCAAAGACCACAAACTTCTCGGAGGGGTGAAAGGTCGAGAAACATGCTCCATCCCATGTGATATCACCATAAAGCTGCTACGAGATGAAAAACATTCAGTCTGCGGTAAAGTCTCTTTCTCTTTCCTGGTGCCATTGTTTCCTCTATCATCAGCACCTGTTATTCAGTGTGCGTTATGTGTGCGTGTGTATGTAGGCCAATTACAGCAGTCTCTGTTGGCGTTTGGACGCAGCACCCGGAAGCTAATGAGGGATGTGATGGAGGAGCAGCAGAGAGCCCTGGACATCCTCGGTGGTCAGGTAAAAGGTGGACTTTTTCGGTAACCGAGGAGTTTCTAAGCATCTGATTGGCCAGCTGTATGAACAGAAGTGTGATGTTTCCAGGTCACGGAGCTGATGACCAAAGTGCAGACGCTCAGCTTCGAGGTTCAGAGAAGCAACACTGAAATGTACTCCATCAAACCTGTGCAATCCCATGGTAACTCATGCACAACACGTACATTGATCCATATGGGTGACAGACTCCCCCAGTGATGGCATTAAGGGTGTTTCTGACTGGCCATGAGGCTTTTAATTTACTGGAATTTGAAAGACATGAGTGTTAACTTGGCAGGGTTAAAGGGTTAATCAAAATACACTACTGAGTTGCATTATGGGAAGTGTAGGATTCAGTGTTTTGGAGATTGAAGTTTGGCTTGACTGCATCACTTTTAACCATTATTTTAAAACAATACTATACTTCCATAGTTGTGGGTCTGGATCCTACAAGTCCCATAATGCAGGTCAGTTGCATTCTTTATTAGATCCTTCCTGTCTGGTAAACAGCCACACCTTTCAAATTCCACACGTCCAGTTTGTAACACAGGCTTTCTATTATAACATTTTAGCCTCCATACCCAAGCTGAGGTAACCCTAATGACATCATCAGCGTTATTTTATTTACTCAAACTCAGAAGACATCCAACAACTGTTTCACAGGCTCCTCGCGATGAGTGAAATAATCTTGATGTGCAAAATGTCAACAAGACATGGCTGTTCTCAACGTTCTGAACCAATGAGAAGCTTTTAATCTTTCAGTATCTATCATGATTAAATCACCAAATATGGGGCTGTCGCTATCAAATAAAGCTCAAAAAGGGCCAAATATATATATATAAAAATCACCAAATATGAAGATAAGTGGATTTCAGTGGGCAGTATCGTAAAATGTGATTTAAAAGTACAAAATCCTTAAATGCAGTGAAACACTGTTATTTAACTAGCTGTGGGTAGAGAGTCCTCAGTGATGATTAAACAACAGCTACTTTAGTAATTGTTAATTGTTTGCTTTGATCAGGACGAGACTGTAGCGACATCAGGGACAGTCTTGTGTCAGTTGTTCCCAAGATCCCCAGCGGTATTTACATCGTCCACCCAGAGAACACAGACTCTTCATTTGAGGTACATTCATAATTCAGTCGTTCACAGTGTGTCGCTCAATCGTTGCTCACCACTCAAACACAACATGTGCTGCAGGTTTTCTGTGAGATGGACTACATGGGAGGTGGATGGACAGTGATGCAACGGAGGACTGATGGATTAACGGACTTCAAGCGACCCTGGGCTGATTATGCTGATGGCTTTGGAAACCTTGCAGGTTGTATGAAGTTGTTTTAGACCACGTCAGAGGCATGTTTTCTGCTTGAAGCTTTAAAACCAATGTAAGGATGATGTTGTAAGACGTTTTTAAGATTAGCACATACACTACATGACCAAAATATGACACTCATTTGTGATTGTTGAACTTGGGGAACGTGTACGTGATTTTGGAACCTGGCTGCAGGGATTTGTTCTCATTCAGCTAAAAGAGCATTAGTGAGGTCCACCACTGATGTGGGGTGATCAGATGTGGCTCACAGTTGGTGCTGACATCTCTTCCTATAGATGTTGGATGTGTTTGAGGAGTATTTGTCATGTTGAAACAGGATAGAGTCTTTCCTAAACTTCTGCCACAACGTTTTAAGCGCACATTTGCTAAAATATCATCGTGTGCTGTAACATTAAAGGAACAATATGTAACTTTGCTTGTAGCAGTGATATCTAGTGGCTAGAAATTGGCACTGCAGTCCAAATTCAAAACACTTGAGAGTCGTCTCCCACCACCCACTGAACACTGAACCTCAACGAAGAACACAACATGGTACATCATCATAGCTTCTACATCTGAGTCTGATTAGGACAACAAAGACTAATTTGATTTGTGTCGGTTTGTTTGAGAGAGCAGGAGATACACAAAGACAGAGGGAGAAATAAGACAATGCTTTCAGACTGTTTTACAGTGAATACATACATTATGAATAAACTCCTCTGTAGACCTCGGCAGAAGAGACATCACACATTACTGTTTTGGCAACTTTTGAGAAAAGAATCTGCGAATTTAGAGCTAAAGGTCATAACCCATCCAGCCCTCCCTTTCATTATATTGTGTGGAAATTGTATCACTTTTCATGAGTTAGCTGCATGTTAAGTCAAGTGTTTGTTCAAAACTCTTCAATTGATTGAAAAATTCAGTATACGACTGAATGTTTTAAAATATTTATTTAATCTACGAAAGCATTTTTAAGATGTACTTTACTCATGTTTCAGTTTGAACAAACCCTACAAAGGTCAGCAGTTGGGGCGGCGTTTGAGTGATGAGTGAAATAATCTTGATGTGCAAAATGTCAACAAGACATGGCTGTTCTCAACATTCTGAACCAATGAGAAGCTTTTAATCTCTCAGTATCTATCATGATTAAATCACCAAATATGGGGGTGTCATTTAGCTCAGTTGGTAGAACATCCGCCCCATGTACAAAGGCTCAGTCCTTGCTGCGGTGGCCCAGGGTTTGAGTCCGACCTGTGGCTTTTTTCTTTCCCGCATGTCATTCCCCATCTCTCTCTACCCATATTCCTGTCACCTTTCAGCTGTCAAAATAAAGCTTGAAAAGGCCAAAAAAATAATCTTTAAAAAAAACAAAAAAAAAACGTCAGCGGTAAACTTGCTCTTTCCAATGATTGTAGCAACAGCACAATTTAAATGTGTGTGTGTTTGTAGGAGAGCACTGGTTGGGTCTGAAGAAGGTATTCCATATAGTAAACCAGAAAGATACTCGGTTCCAACTTCACATGGCTCTGGTCTCCCATGACGACATCACTTCTTATGCATCATATGATGATTTCCGCCTGGACAGTGAAACCCAGTTCTTCAGCATACACCTGGGCAGATATGCAGGCAGCGCAGGTAAGACTTAAAAGACCAGTGTGTCCACCATGTTGAACTACCATGTTTCTACAGAAGTCCAGAACAGACAAACTAAATGATGCCACTAAATCCAACACACTGGTCCTTTAATAAATCAGGACTGACTAAATGAGTTGTGATTTTTTCCTTCAACATAGTATATCAATCTAGAAATAATGATAAAAGGCACATGTACACAAATGCATGCCTGTGTGCACTTCTGTTTGTGTGTTTTTGAACAGGTGATGCCTTTCGCGGCTACGAGCAGGAGCAGAACCAGGACACAGCTCCGTTCAGCGCCTCAGATGTGGACAACGATGGCTGCAATCCTTTCTGCTCCATCGAGAACCGCACGGTAGAGAGCTGCAGCACTCAGCACAACCACACAGGATGGTGGTTTAACCAGTGTGGCCTGGCGAACCTCAACGGCACTCCTGAAGATGTGGAGCAGAACCAGGGCGGGAGGACGCACATCTTTTGGGACACCTGGAGACAGAACGGGATCCCTCACACCATCAAATCTGTCACGATGAAGATCAGGAGGATTGCAACCAATAACTGACAGAGAAAGAGGGAGACGGAAGACAGCACATATGTATAACTTGCACTGCATCGTTGTACAACCTGACTTTTTCCAATAAAACAGGATGGAAGGATGTTTCATTATTATTAGTAGTAGTATTATTAGTCTTCTGCGGAGTGGGGAAGCCTTCAACTTATATTCCTTTACACAATTTAAGTAAATATGCTAAATATTGTGCTGCTGTCAAAAAGACAGGACAAGTGGTCATGTCTGAGCTGACCTTGTCAGAAATATGCAAGATAAGGATAAACAAACTCTTCAAATGTAGGCACAGTCCATAGTCTTATTATACATGTCATAATTAAGTCATCTCAAGCTGAATAATGTGAACGTGATGTGTTAGTTACAACAGGACTGACCTGAAACTGATGCTCCTGTCTGAATTACCGACCCATTTCTGCAGATGGTGCTGTGAGTCTCTCTCAGCATAACGCTGTTTACTAGAGAACTAACTATATAGACTGTACATGAAGATGACTGAAGAGTGTGTATGTGTGTGTGTGTGTTTAGGGGAAGCTGGTACATGAACAATGTATGAAATGACTACTTGTATGTGTGAGAGGTTCTTGTATCGATGAACCCGCAGGTAATTGTTACTCATGGGATGTTTTAGAGTCTTTCTCATTGATTTGCTCATTGTTTTGATTTTACGGATCGCACCTTTACTGTTTTGGCTCTCTCATTAGCATTGATTCAAACTAAAAATAGCTTCCAGGTACAGTAACATGAGTTTTTTAGTAAAAAGCTTCAATAAACCAACTATAGGCTCCCAGCTAACTGCAGACAGAGAAGGTTAGTGACTAGAGTGACTAAAAGTGTCACATAGTATGTGTACAGTTAGCACATACTGTATGGTTACAGCAAACATTAATGGGAAACATTATAGTGACCTCATACACTATCTCAGTAGAAAGGTCACTTGTAGTGGACATGCAAAAGCAAATTTAACAGACACAAACATCTTAAATTTTATATACTGTATAAATCATAATACATTCATAATGTCTGGACACTTTTCATATGGAGTGAGAACACCTGAAGACACACAGATATATGTCATTCTAAACAACATTATTTTAGATTGTAGGTAACGTATGGTTACATTATAACCTTGGTTTTCTGAGTGAAGAGACTCATATGTACGAGGAATGACCCCCTGCATGTCAGGGTACGTGGATACTTCTTTAAGACACACCAGCTCGCCTGTTCACGCCCCCAGGTTTATCTATAAAGCACTTGTGCTTGCGTGGAATCAGTGATTGTTTGATCGAAACTTGTCTCCGAGCGGCCCTAAGAGCTAGAGAGATAGTCTCTTCACTCAGAGAACCAAGGTTATAATGTAACCATATGTTCTCTGTCGTCTCGAGACTATCTCTCCACTCCGTTACATATTTCATATGTACGGGGAAACTCTTTAAGACACCCCGTGAGGAGACGGTGCAGCCCATGAACCCAAACCCAAACCCAAGCGACTGGCGTCGAAACAGACGAGGAGCTGATCAGTCCTCCTGACAGCCTGAGTGCACCGGATGTCTGTGCTGTGTCCCTGACAGGACACAGCAAACGACTCGGGAGGAAGTGTGAATCTTTGTGGTCTGTAAATAAAAACTGAAAAACGTCCTAACTCTCCAAGTGTCTCTGTGCTGAAAGAACCCACAGTGGCATCAGGCAACGCCACAGTTATTTAAGCAAAGTATTCAAGTATTTATGGCCCCTTTTATAGTGTCACGGATTCAGGTTGCCCGTCGCTATGAGGCACAGAGGCCAGTTATGAGATCAATGTGGATCTGAGGAGCAAAAAAATGTGCAGAGGGCTGGATGTTTTTATTGGCAGATTGTCACACTCTACAGCCAATGGTATTGTTTACAGCGTGTGCGAGCATGACCAATGATAGTATAATGATCCACACCAGGCCAGGATATAAACACATCGAGCATCGGCGCTAAAGTTTAGCTACGGCCCCTTGGTGCTGAAATCTTATGCGTTGTGTCATTTCTTTAGCAGGTGTCAAGTAGCGTAGCCTGTAACATGTTTCCCAAATTCCCCCAAAATTATCACTGATACATTAACATGTATCATAGTATATGTTTATATGTATGCAGGTATATATGTATTTGTATACTTTCATGTGTTTCTTTTATCCTTTGTGTGACGCACTATCTATCTTTGTTTTAAAAAGTGCAATATGAATAAAATTATGTGAGCAGAATTTTTGTTGTAGTTGGTCAATGTGCTTTTGAATATTTGTTTAAAAGTAACAGTCCTTAAATCTGCAACAACAAACTCATTTTTTCACTGTTTTTACACACAGACCTGCACAAACAGGGTGGATACACATGCATTTATGAATGGTCAGGTGTGTCGAGCAGTTATGAGTTTGGTGCCTTGCTCAAGAGGTGAGGTGAACTGGCCTTCTCTCCAGCCACCAGTCCACACTCCGTACTGACTGGTCTGTGCTTCCCAAGCCAAATCCCCACTGAGGTACTGCTGCTGTGTTTGTGTGTGTGTGTTGTGTACTGGTCAGTGGCCAGTGATGGTGATAACGCTGATGGAGCTCGGGCTCTTTGTGTGGTCCGGAATGTGTATATTGTCAGGGTTAATGAATCCACACACACTTACACAAACACATGCATACACACACACACACACACACTCAAAAAGTCTATCCAGGTGCTTGGCCACTGACTGACCCTTTATAAGAGTGTGTATGTTTGAGCTGACAGTGTTTACATCCAGATCTTGAGTCTGTTCTGTTCTGAGGAGGAAGTCTTAACACAAACTCATGCTGGTGACATTTGTCAAAGTTTAGCTCCTTTCTCTCTACCATCCTCCCTGTAAATGTGGTTCTGTTACGTCTTGAAACACCCAAAGTGACTGATCTTCTGCAATCAGGGCCTTAAAAGGCAATTTTCACTGCCACAACCATGAATCAGAGACTCTGCTTTATCAGATTATTTTGTCTGTTGACATGTTTGTGTGATTCAATGCTGCGTTTGAAGTGAAATTGAGCTGAAAACAGAGAGAATACCATAATTAGTAAAAAGCCAACTGAGGACAATGCAGGAAAAAAAACCCCACTGTGCTGTCAGAAATAAGGCTAAAAATAATGTATTCGTGTGTGTGTGTGTGTGTGTGTGTGTGTGTGTGTGTGTGTGTGTGTGTGTGTGTGTGTGTGTGTGTGTGTGTGTGTGTGTGTGTGTGTGTGTGTGTGTGTGTGCACATGACAATACAAGAGAGAAACACTGGGTGTTGTGACTCTTTGACCTGCTAGGGATAAAATACTGGTTTGCATGCTTAAAATCAGACATGCACACGCATACACTACTATATATGCTGTGTGTGTGTGTGTGTGTGTGTGTGTGTGTGTGTGCATGCGTGTAGAGTGGGAAGTAATTTTCCCATACTGGACAGGGATCAGTGGAGAGTAGGAGCACACAGGAAGCAAAGTCTGCTGGGAATTTAAACCCCCAAGGAATCTCATCTGCTGTTCATCAGCCATCAGTTAAACTCCTGCATACATGTACTCTCTCTCCCACACACACACACACACACACACACACACACACGCACGCACGCACGCATGCGCACACACACCCAGCTGCAGTTTAAAATAGCTTTTTACAGTCTGAGCATTAAAACTGTCAGCAAAGGACAATATTTCAAGAATCCCCTGCTTTTGTTTTTCTTCGCTTTTGCCCATATCATCAAACCATAGATTCTGCTGAAACCACTCATACAAAAATGACCATACATCACCTTTAACCCTCATTGTGTTCAGTCATAACACTGAGTTGCCTTCCACATCTGCAAAGTTCAGAGTCTTGTAAATAAAAGTATAGTGGGACCCAGAAGGATGCATTCTTTCTCAAGGACACAGAAAAAACAGAGGAGGAGGGAGGGAGACAGAGAGAGAGAGAGAGAGAGAGAGAGTCATGCCACGGACACTCAATGACTCGTTCATATGGACCTGGAGCAGACGGTCTGTTGTCGATCATCATGAACCACAGACTGCCAGCAGTTCATCATAACAGCCGACCTGCAGGGTTCACTGACAGCCCCAGGGCTCGCAGCCGTGATAACCTGCTGACATACGATGACTTTGGAGAGGAGAACTGTTGCTCTGGACGATGCCTCGGGTGAGTCTTTCACTTACAACCACTAACTCAGTCAGTGGATGTAAGTGTGTGTTTTTGTGTTCAAATTCTGCAGGTTTTGTTAAGATTATAGAACAATCACAGATAGCATTTTGTGGTTTTACAGTATTTATTTGAACATAGAATTATGTAAGTTATAGATGGATCTGTTTGGCTATTTATCTGTCGTAGAACAGCATATAACTGCATATAATCAGAACGAGTACTATGGTTGTGAAATTTCATATTACACATAATAAAAGAAATGCAGCAAATTAAGATGAATATGGATGTTGTTATACTGGTAAAGACACATAAGATAAGAGGACAGTTAAAGCTACTTGTCTACTTGTCTTATCATCGTGATTTTGATGGCAGTGTACAAAAGTGTTCTGAGGTCTATGAAAAAGTTTCTGAAGATCAAAATAACACTTCTTCTAGGATAATCTTATAAAGCATGTTTAGTGCACTGCATGAGACATCTCTGATCAGATATCTGACAGCCATGGACACCTTAAAATTAGAATGTTATTTTGATAAAACTGCTGCTACATCTTACATTTACTGTACTTTGACCTGACAGCTCAGACGTAATAGCTATTCAATAAATGGTTCATCAGCATATTGTCGGTACTTCCCAGCATCTTGCCAAAAATCACATCTCATTACTTTGTAATGAGATGGCGTATTAATGTGTAATCAGTGTTAAAAACATAACATTTCCTTTTATAGCCTACTTTATCCTGACTTGTACAGCGTATCTCTAGTTGTATCTATTTTTAGATTGTTATCCAAACATGATTAATTAAAGTGAATCTAAGTTTGGATCTAAGTTTCCAATAAATGGGACTACAACTAGTCCTTGTTTGATTTCGGCTAATCTGTGTTTGCCTGTAGTGGCACTCAATATTTCACCATAAAGAAAACATATTTTATGTCTTTTCAGACAGGTTTTTAATATTCTCCATACCTTCATACCAAATCATGAAAAGCATGCAGCAGTTGAGTTGTTGAGTTGAATTTGCTCTTAATCCTATGAACAACAGAAAAAAAAAGCAAATCTCCATCACTGTGTCCTCGAAATGACACTTTAGAACGTGAAATCGAGATGAAAGAGTGGATTCCAATGTGAATGTGTAGAAGTTGCCAAGTGGACATTACATACTGTGTGTTTATGTCTCTCTGGCAGCCACAGCAGCTCTGAGAGACAGATCTTGGCTCCTCTCAGTAATGTTAAACGTCGCCAGGCTCTTCGTGGTCCTGCCTACATGTTCTCTGCTCCTTCGACCAGCCTGTCAGAAGTTGAGCAGCATTTCCTGGAAGCGGCTGAGTATGGCAACATACCAGAAGTGCGACGTATGCTGCTCCATATACCCAACTTGAATGTCAACGCCGTGGACTACATGGGCCAGAATGCATTGCAGCTGGCTGTAGCCAACGAACATCTGGAGGTGACAGAGCTGCTGCTGGAGAGGGCGGATTTGTCCAGAGTGGGTGATGCCCTCCTGTTAGCCATCAGTAAGACGTGTGCAATTGTGTTTGTGTACAAGAGCCACTGAAAGGGTTCCTTACACATTGTAAGAGTGTTAGCTGGAGGTAAACTGTGCTCACATACCTGGGCTGTGACATCCTCCCACCAAATCTCATGATTTGTGGCTGTATAAGATATCAACCTAAGGCATCATGGGAGTTCAGAACAGTAAAAACCAGACCACATGCTCCTTATTTCACGTGTATACAGAATCATCAGATATATCAAAAACTAAACTATAAAGATCTCCCAGGTTGTCACATGAACCAGCCACCAAAGCACACCAACAGCTGTGTTCTGTGTTTGTGTGTGTCGTAGGTAAAGGTTATATTCGTATCACGGAGGCCCTGTTGTCTCACCCGGCATTTCGAGATGCCCACCGTCTGACGGCGAGTCCTGCTCAAGCAGACATGTTGGATGACTTCTACGCTTATGATGAGGATGGGACGAGGTAAGACGGTTAAAAGGCAGAGGGATAACTAAAGATGTTGCCCCCCCCCTGACAGCAACAGCAGAACTGGTGCAATAAATATCTAAATTTTCTGACACATGGGGCCTCCTGAAAGCCCCCGACTGTTTAAAGGGCTGTTTGGTGCTTGCTGCATGCAACAGACTCCAGATGAAGTTCAGAGTCTGGAGTTCATACAGAGAAGTTAACTTCCTGAAGTCTTCACTGGTTGCCTGATCAATAAATAGTTTGGTGCCTACTAATGAGATAAGATGTTATTACTGTTGAACAGAGCCTTCAGTTAGGTCTTCCCTTGTTTCCAGTCTTTGTGCTAAGCTGAGTTAGCACTGGACTTGGTTGTAGATTTGTGAAGACGTCTTCACGGATCTACAACCAAGTCCAGTTGAACCAGATTTACCCTTCTTGAAGAAAGATGACGTGGATGACTGCTTCTTATTTACCTCACAGATGTGAGAGTGGTGTCAATGACAAGAAAGCATTTGATGCAAAATGTCAAACTTTTCCTTTAACAAACACGTACAAGAATATTTGACCATAGCAAACTCAATTAGCTGTCGATTAGCTCAGTTGGTAGAGCATCCGCCCCATGTACAAAGGCTCAGTCCTTGCCATAGCGGCCCAGGGTTCGAATCCGACCTGCGGCCCTTTGCTACATATCATTCCCTATCTCTCTCTCTTCCCACATTCCAGTCTCTTCAGCTGTTTCTATACAATAAACTTGAAATATCTTACAAACAAACAAAAAAAAACACAAAAATTTACAGCACCCGTACCTGAAGATGATTGGACACTACCAATCCACTGGAGGCCAAACAGTTGGCAAATGAGCTGGTAATGATTAAGCATGAATTAAAACATCCATCCATTATCTGTAACCGTGTATCCTCATCAGGGTCACAGTGGGGCTGGAGCCCTGCAAGGCGACAGTGCTAACTACTGCACCACTGTGCTGCCCATGATTTAAAACAGCATCAACTAAATGCTATGCTCTTTGGTGCTGATATTCTGTTTCATTTGAGAAGGGAGAGAATCATTTGAGTCAAGAGTTGAGGTAAGATGTTAAAGATGTCCACATTTACCCCAAATAGAGCCCATCAGATCAGTTCAGAGGACTATAAAAAAGTTTCTACCATGGTAATGCCTTTGATTTATTATTTTTTGTTGCTAGGTAAATATGAATGGTCTTTATCTGTTTGTATAACCCACAGGTTCTCTCATGATATTACTCCAGTGATGCTTGCAGCGCACTGCCAGGAATACGAGATAGTTCACATTCTGCTGAGTAAAGGTGCTCGCATCGATCATCCTCATGATTACTTCTGCGGCTGTGACTCCTGTAACTACCAGCAGCAGTTTGACTCCTTCAGCCACTCGCGATCAAGGATCAATGCCTACAAAGGACTCGCCAGTCCTGCTTACCTCTCCCTGTCCAATGAGGACCCGGTGTTGGCAGCCCTGGAGCTCAGCAATGAACTGGCCATGCTGGCGAATATTGAGAAAGAATTTAAGGTACAAATGTTATTAAATATCTGACACAATGATGCAAGTCCAGCAAGATGTGTCTGCCAAGATGTCTCTAGTGCTACTGTACACATGCCCTGAAAACCAGCTCATCGTCAAGTACACAAAAAAATGTATTTGCCATGTTGCTGCCAACCAGATGCTATTAAATGCTGCCAGTAAACACGGGAACATTTTATGAGCCTTAAGAGAGGAAGCAGAAACAGATGAGGGTCTAGATCTTGTAGTCACTATTGACACTGTTGATTTGTCACACACATATAACAGCTATAATTTAACGTCTCACTATAATAGCTTACATTCTGAGGTGGGTGCTAAATCGCTGTCAGTTTAATTGTAAAATCTTGGTCCAGTTATTTTAAACAAGTCTGATGAGAGCCAAAAATGTGTGTCAAACTCTACCTTATCCAGTGTTGGTGCTAAAATGATAATTGCTTATACACAGTATGCTTTTTATTGGTCAGACACTGTCAGGTCATATTGGAGACGCTGTGTTCCTCACAGAATCACACACTGCATTTACAAACTGCATTACTACATTCAGACTACATATGCTGCAATACAAATCTTAAATCTAACTGATCTCACATGTTTTCTCATTTGTGTCTGTAGAATGACTACTGCTGTCTGTCAAGCCAGTGTAAGGACTACGTGGTGGGCCTTCTGGATCTGTGTCGCAGCACTGAGGAGGTGGAGGCCATAATGAGCGGAGAAACTGACACTGAAGACAACTACGAACTGCCAGGTCGCCCCTCGCTCACGCGGCTCAAATTAGCCATCAAGTACGAACTCAAAAAGGTTAGTATGTCCACAAACGGGCAGTGACAGGGAAAGAACACGAGCAGTGCTGTTGGTCTTTGGAACTAAAAACAACAAGTATAAAAACTTCCATGATTAATTCAAGGAGACCCTAAGATTCGTGATTTGAGAGTCTGCTGTTGAGGTGTGGTGCTAGAAAATCCATCCCAGAAGAAAATCTATAGAATGCAGTGATGCTGTCAGAGGGATTATGTGTATTTGGGAGCTTCTTGAACTAAAGTGTTGATGGTCAGAAGGGTTTTGTAACACTGTACAATAAGGGGCACAACATTTTAAGTAGTTACCAAGAAACAACGAATGAAGAACTAACTGCTAGTGAACCAAATGAGTAACTTCTACAGTAAATCAAATGTTATGGAGCAGCTAATGATGTTTAAGGCTGCTTCAGGCTTAATTACGAAAGAAAAGAAGAAAAGTCAGGAATGACTTTATGACTGATAAATCGTTAGTTGTAAGTACTTACAATACTAATAAGTAATACTTATACTAATAATTCCTAACTAGAATAGAATGAGATAATCGATTTGCTGCTTTTTTAAATATGACTTTGCAAATTTAATATCTGTTGATCAGGCAGAGCTTTTTGAAGACAGCACTTAGGATCTGGAATGGTATTTTGGTAAACCGTCAAACAAAAAAAAATCAACATATTAATCAATAATGACAATAACTGTTAGTGAGTTCATTGATGTTTGTTTCTCTTCTTTGGCCTGTCCTCTAGTCAAAGGATCACATTAGTTTAGGCAGACAATAAACATTTGGGCTTGAAACGTTATGCAGTAGCTCTCTCTCACCACGTTTTATGTTCCTGTTTCCTGCTGTCCCTGCACTTCAGTTTGTGGCTCATCCTAACTGCCAGCAGCAGCTGCTGAGCATCTGGTATGAGAATCTTCCCGGTCTGAGACAACAAACCACTGCCATCAAACTGCTGGTGGTGCTGATGGTGGCTATAGGACTGCCTGGACTGGCTCTGGCTTACTGGATCGCTCCGTGCAGCAGAGTATGTAAAATTTTGTCAGAACATCACTCACACTTGGCATTCCCGGCAGCACGTTTCCTCTGATCTTATCATTGTTTCGTGTCTGTTGTTCAGGTGGGGAAAGTGATGCGGAGCCCCTTCATGAAGTTTGTGGCCCATGCCTCATCCTTCACAATTTTTCTGTGTCTCCTAATACTGAATGCCGCGGACCGTTTCGCGGGCACCACACTGTTGCCGAACATGACCCACTATCAGCACCCAGAACCCCAACCGCTGCTGCTCTACCGCATGACCACGACACCCTTCACATGGATGGAGATCCTCATCATTTCATGGGTCATGGGTGGGTATTAGATGACCATGATGGAGGAAAATCCTCATCAGAAACCTCAAGTCATCCTGTGTATTTCCTCACTTGCAGGTATGATCTGGGCTGAGGTGAAGGAGATCTGGAGTCAAGGGCCAGGGGAATACCTGCTTGAACCGTGGAACTTCCTGGATTTTGGGATGCTTGCGATTTTCCTCGCCTCCTTCAGCTGCCGCCTCTCTATTCTGAGACACGCTGACTTAGCCCAGACCTATGTACACACACACTACACAACACTGATTAATGTCACACTGCCTCCTGAGATTTACTACTTTACACTGGGTGAGCATGCTCACACACCCTCACAGACTAACAGACCACCCCATTGTAAATACCATCATTTACTCAATGTATAAACATACAGGAGCAGTTATTCCTCTACAGCTGAGATGACATCTGCTGGCTTTTATACTGATGGCTGCCAAACTCCAGTGTTCTTGTCGAAGGCAACAGTTGTTTAGTTCAGAGGTTCCCAACATTTTTGGCTTTTGGTTAAGATATCATCGATTAGAGAGATGTCCCCCCAAAAATGTGTTTTTTTTCTTATTTCTCCATCTGTTAAATTATAATAAGATCAGATCCAGTGTCTTCATTACATACGTTCTGTGTGATGGTGTCCTTATGTATCAGACTGAATAAAAAAGCTTCTTCAATATGCCTTAAAAGCATAACTTTTTTCTAAGACTTGTTGGTTGGAGTGGAGTTACTAAAGTTTACTGCTCTCTGTCTTTGCAGCACGCATCTACTGGCTGCCGTCAGATCCCCAGCTGGTGTCGGAGGGCCTGTACGCAGTCGCAGTGGTGCTGAGTTTCTCTCGGATTGCTTACATTCTGCCAGCCAATGAGAGCTTTGGCCCTCTGCAGATCTCTTTAGGCAGGACTGTCAAGGACATCTTCAAGTTCATGGTCATCTTCATCTTGGTCTTTCTGGCGTTCATGATTGGCATGTTCAACCTGTACTCTTATTACCTGGGGGCGAAGCAGAACGACGCCTTCACCACGTGAGACATGCACACACACACTGATTTTCTTAACTTCAGTGTGTAACAAATCATTATCAGTGTGATAATGTGATAATTTGTAACTTTGTTTGGAAACATGCACTCAATAAGTACAGTGTCAGTATATCAAAGCATAGAGCATAATATCACTTCCTGATCCATCTCACTGCCACATTATGAACCTGTGTCAAAATCTAACTTTAAAGGTCCAGTGTGTAGATTTTTTCCTGGCAGCTTGAGGTGAAGTTGCAGATTGAAACCAACTGAATACCGCTCACCTCACCCTCTTGATTCAAGCATGAAGGATAAACTACAGTGACTGTAGTTCTGTAAAGTCCCTATCTAAAGCCAGTGTTTGCTTTGTGCCTGGGTTACTGTGAACATGTTCAACATGGTGGACTCTGTGGAAGAGGACCTGCTCTCTCTGTAGATATAAAAGTCTCATTCTAAGGTAATACAAACATAATGACTCTTATTTTCAGGTGATTATACACCAATGAAAAGATAGTTATGAATATTATATTCCATTTCTGTCAATAGACCACTTTATATGTTACTCACTGGACCTTTAAGGTTAATTTAAGATTATTATCTAAAGTGAGAGTCAGATGATACATCACAGAATATCTTTAACACATCGGTTCTGATGATGAACGTTTTGTTTAAATACAAAAATAACTTGTCTCCATTCTGTTCTCTGTGCATCCATCCAGCCTGGAGGAGAGCTTCAAAACATTGTTCTGGGCTATATTTGGACTGTCCGAGGTCAGGTCTGTTGTGATCAATAACGGACACAAATTCATCGAGAACATTGGTTACGTGCTGTACGGGGTTTACAACGTTACCATGGTGATAGTGCTGCTCAACATGCTCATTGCCATGATTAACAGTTCCTTCCAGGAGATTGAGGTTCGTCATCACACACTGAATCATCATCATCACGTGCTTCAGATGGAAACTCAGAAATATGGACAATGGCATGGCAAAGCGTCACCTACCTTCACATGTAGCACATATTTTGCAGTTTCATTATTATGCAGTTAAAATATTTTTTTCAGTTTTGGGTGGGAAAGGAGGAATTATTTGTGCCTGTGTTTTCTGACCTCAGTCAGTATGTCCTGCACATATCCTGTAGTATAAATCACATGTAAAATATTTCATATGCATGTAAATATATACATTATTAGCAAATTGGCTAAGGCAGTAAAACTTTTACATTTTTTGTGATCAGGTGTTAGGAAAACATGCTTCCTCGCTCTTGCCAAGAGTGAGATTAGAAGATTGATGTCACTTTAATATAAGCCAGTAGCTGATTAGCTTAGCTTAGCACAAAGACTGGAAACAGAGGGAAACAACTAGCTTGGCTCTGTAGCCTGGAGCAGTGACTTCCTGAAATCTTGCAATGCCAGGCAAATAACTCACATAACTTCTTTTTTTATACTAAACAAGATAATTAACTTACTAACAAGTGAGCTTTAGAAGTGCTGCTGTTACCCGTTTCCAGTCTTGGTGCTAAGCTAATCTAACAAACGGCTGGCTCCAGCTGCATACTTAGTGTACATACACTGAGAGTGGTATCAGCCTTGTCATTTAACTCTGGGAAAGGAAGCCAATAAGTGTATTCCCAAAAGGCAAACTATTCTTTTCAGTAAACCTGCAGCATTTGATTGAGACTGTATGGCAAACCTCTGTTTCCCTCTCTTCTTTAGGACGATGCTGATGTTGAGTGGAAGTTTGCACGGGCCAAACTCTGGTTCTCTTATTTTGAGGAGGGACGGACACTCCCTGTACCCTTTAACTTAGTCCCCAGTCCAAAAGCTATGCTGGGGCTGACAACGGCCACCAAGTCCCTGCTCCTGCACTATGTGACAGGACACAGTGAGGAGAAAACTGAGACACAGCTCAACCAGGTATCAAACAATATGGATATGTGTGTGTATAAGTTTGGACGCAGCTCATTCATTCATCTGATTCTTTTTAGATGAATACTGAAGATATCAATGCTATGAAATAACACATGAATTATGTAATAAACAAAGCAAAATGTTTTAGATTTGCTCTGATGACAGCTTTGCACAGTTAGCTCAGTTAGCTTCATGAGGTCGTCACTGGAAATGATTCAATTATAACAAAATAAATTTCAAAAGTTGATTAGAAGAATTTTTTGGCCTTCTTTGGGGTCATCAGTTGTTGTTCAGAGGTAGTGTTGGCATACAGTAAATATTCAGTTACTGTAGTAATCCATGTTATGAGAAGAACAGCTCAACTAAATAAAGAGAAACATCAGTCCATCATTACTTTAAGACATGAAGGTCATTCAGTCCAGAACATTGTGTCTTCAAGTGCAGTCACAAAAACCATCAAACACTCTGATGAAACTGGCTCTCACGAGGAGGGACGGATTTTTTAATTCCATATGTGTTCTTTCATAGTTTCATGTCTTCAGTGTTCATCTACAATGTAGAAAGTAACAAAAAAACAGTTGAATGTGCAACTTTTGACAGCTACTGTATCTGCACATTATATACATAGTATATTTATCCTTTCTCAGTTTGGTAGTACAGTAGTAATCATACTTAGTGGAGCTTTAAAGGCAGAGCCTGAGCACATCCTAGTGGTTTTATATCTGCACCACAGGCTCCACCTCAGACCTGAAGAAAAGTTTAAAAATGTCACAGTGAAGTGTTCAGTGAAGTTAATTTCAACTTTATCTTCCAGCTCGGAGGCGGCAAAGATTCTGTTTCATTTGGTGCTTCTAGCAGCCCATCCAGATATCAGGTATGTATTTGCTGTGTGTGTCTGTGTCAGACAAAAAGCATTTAACATCACATTTATCTAACAGCTGTAGTTGAGGGACTATTGTTTTACATATTTTTTCCCCATCATAGTTTTGTTAACTGTGCTTGTTCATAAATCACTGGTTACAGAAGATCATGAAGCGGCTGATAAAGCGTTACATCATCAAAGCCCAAGCAGACAAAGAGAGCGACGAGATCACTGAAGGTAAAATCGACAGAATGCCACTGAATTTTGATTGATTTGGTTTCGACTTCTCTTTCATGCACGGAGTGTGTTTTCTTCTTCAGGTGAGCTGAAAGAGATCAAGCAGGACATCTCCAGCCTGCGGTATGAGCTGCTGGAGGAGAAATCACAGAACATGGAGACACTGGACGGGCTGCTGAGGAGACTGGGAGAGATCAGCGCAGCTTCACAGTAGCACTGCCAGTCAGAACTGTACAGTTCACAGCCGAGTATGAACACTGATATGATAAAAAAAGGAATGTATGTGAATGTAAAATTAAAAATGTAGCTTGCTGATTGCATGTGTTGTGTATATGTTTATAATGCACACAAAATAAAAATCAACACAGCCATATAATATCTAATCCAATATAATCTGGATTACGTCTAATTGATCCATTCTGATCCTTTTAATATGGACAAACAACATTCACAAACATGGATATTAAACATTTAGTCATATGAGTTCATATCATTTACAGATTCTTGAGTACACACATACCAACACTAATACACAGTGCTTCCCTCATATTTGGAATACAAAGGGCTGAAATATAGAGGAGGAAAACAATGAAATAATACTCATGAGAACACTAAATATCTTCAGGAGAATGCATTAAAACACATACATAATATTAAAAAACATAAGCTGAATCGACTTTTTTAAGGCGTTTTAAGGAAAGTATTTATTTTGACTGACAGTAGCACGAAGGCGTTATGGCAGGATTCAGTCTTAGACCAACAGTTCATGTTCCAGGCCACACAGCTCTAACATTATGATCATTTACAAATGCATAAATTACCAACAGTGATAGAAAAATACTGGCTCCATGTACCTTACAGACACATTTCATGTATTTATTGTGAAACATAAAAGAGGAGCTGTGTGAATGGAGGAAATCTACTGTGAATTGGTCAATAACAATAATAATAATGGTCTACATATAGTAGTCAGATATACATAAAGTACATACATCAACCATATCCAGTAGTTCAGTGATAACAGTCACAGTTAAATGATAAATATATTATATTTGATCAGCAGCACAGAGTATAACTGGATTACTGCACTGTGTATCCCTAAAGTCTAAAGTCTGTTAATCAGTGATGCAGTGATGACATCTTCAGGTCCGTCACATGTATGTGATGTAGTTTTCAGGTATGAGGCCTGTTTTGCCATTGTATGTCGCCTGAAGCCAGCCTGGTTCCACAGACGGGTGCACTGCAGACACAAACAAGTCAGCACGTCAACATGAGTTGCTTTTTAAAGGCTACAGCAGACCTGGTTAACAGTCTTGCTGCAGCGTTCTGGACCACTTGTAGACGGTCCAGAGACGCTTTGCTACAGCAGGTGAAAAGAGAGTTACAATAATCTATGTGGGAAGATATAGAAACTTGAATTTATCGTTTGTAGTTGAAGTTGTGATGTAACAGTCCTAAGTTTGCCAATGTTTCTTAAAAACAGCAACGGATGAGTTTTTTCATATGTTGTTCAAAATGCCTGATTGAAAGTAACACCAACATTTCCAAGAGAAGACTTTACTGCTGGAGAGAGTGCACTGAGCAACCTTTGGAGCTATAGAATCGGATTCAACACATGCATCACGTCACTCAACATCCGTGTAACGTTCCTCTGACTTAATAGTCTGAGGAAAACACAGACAACAGTCAAAGTTTAGTTATTTGTAAGTTAATCAGTTGTCTAATGACAACTTTTAAGATGAATCGATACACACTTTGTTAAATGTGGCACCCCATTTACAAAAACTGCACGCTAACGTCCACAGAAAGATTTGGGATCTGAACATGACTGGATTAGTGAGACCACTTTTAGAGGTGGACATGGTTGCATTGTGTACGGATCGCAGCCACGTGTACATCCTCTTCCTGTTAAGTCAGGCCAGTCTGACAAAAGGAAGGAAGAAACAATAAAGTGGAGAAAGAAGTAGAGCCCATACAGCAACACTGCTTCGCTTGACCTGAAACACGCCGTGTTTGTTGACACAACAGCCACCTCACCTAACTAATTTGCATATTGAGATATGATCACAATACAGGCACAATAATGAGAACACATTTAAATAGCTGGTGTGAATTCCAAGGCTCGTGGATCAAGTGTCATTATCCAGATAACATTCAGATACAGATCAGCTATTAAAAGCAGGTGTTAATGGACCAAAGGATGCCTCAGGAAATGAAACCTGTGAGTGGTTTTATGACTTACCATTTGAGAACAGCGCCCCCTGTGGAAAACTGAGCTCATGGCTGTGCTCTGCCTCACAGGAGTAAAGAGCTTTTGCTTCCCTGGGAGAAAAAAAGAGGTGCAACCAGTAAAACGGGTGATTTAATAAGTGAGTTAAGGAGGATTGTATCACAGATAGTGCCTCAAAATCGACTTACCTTCCTGTGGAGCAGATGTCTAATGCTGAGGAGAATACTGAGCTCTCACGCTGCGGTACTCTGACCGATAATCTGTCACACAAACACAAAAGTGGCTCTGAATACATTTCCTGAGATAATTTCTAGTTGTTACCGACAGAGCGAGTGAGTATGTCAGTGTCAGTAAACCACCATCTCTCTAACTCTCACAGCTAACAGCTAAACAGTTTTCTGTCTTTAAACAAGTATCATTACCTCGAAGGTTCAGCAAAACTGAGCCAGTTGTACTGAAAGTTTCAGCATTTCATCGATGGGTAGATAAAGCCAGGAGAAAACCAAACACACACAGCTCTTTCTTTAGTCTACCAAAGTATCTATGAACTGAGATCTACCAAGTTTCCAAAAAAGTAGGCACGCTGTGTAAAATGTGAATGTAAATAACTCCATGTTTGACTGATGACATGACTGGGTTAGAAAGCCAGCATCAGTGATGGGATGGGGGTGCTTAGTGTTCATGGCATGTTGGGTAACCTGCACATTTATGAAGGCTCGTGAATGCTGAACGACATATCGAGTAACATATGCATACAACTTTTTCTTCTGTCTTTTCCTTTTCTGAGAGCTGTCAAGGCTGATGCATGTAAAGTTCTGTCAGATTATTGTTTGACACTGAATATCTTAAAGACACTCACACTGATCCAGGCTTCTGGTAACCGTTGCTTGATGCGGTGGCTGCAGAGAGTTTCGCGGTCAGATCGGAGCCACAGCGGACATGTGAAGTTTTCCGTATGTGTGCTGCCTCCTGTGGGTCCAGCGACATGAGACTCTGTACAGATCCATGACAACTTTTGTAATCTGCAATAGAAAAGAAGAAATCAGGCTGGAACGTAAACAGAGAGGTGAAGTCAAACTTGTCATCACACTTCATTGTAAAGAGGCGTACGCACCTTCAGAGATGTGGAGGGAGGTGAGAGAGGAAGACGTGGAGAGCTGGTAGGGAAATAATGAAGAGGAGGAGGAAGAAGAAGAGGAGGCAGTCCTGAAGGTTTTCCTGTGCTGCTGAGGAGAGGTAGAGTCCGTCACTCTGGTCTCTGTGACAGTGGACGAGGCATTTTTTTGATCCACTGAATGAGTGCTCTTCAGGGATGAGACAGAAGGCACTCTCTGAACAGGTCGACCCTCCCTGAGAGAGGAGGTGCGCTCCACTGAAGAGTGCTGGATAGTGGCGGTGGACGTGGAGGCTGCAGAGGCTGATCTTGACTCTTTTACAGACGACAGGGAGGCAGTCGAGTTTCCTTTGACAGACAGAGTCCTCTCTGTAGAGAGTAACGAGGACATGGAGGAGGACACGGAGGAGGACACGGAGGCAGAAGAAGGCGTGAGGTGAGGACAGGTGGCGATGTCTGTTGGGTTTTTCTGATCATCCCCGTTTGAGGAGTTGTAGGACGGGGGGCAGGAGGAAGCCGCGGGAGGGGACGCCTGTGCTGTGGAGGACGGGCTGGGGTCGGCAGCAGGAGAGGACGGAGGAGAGGTCTGAGACAAGCCGTTCTTTTCAGAGGAGTGTGACGACAGAGACTCCTGGCTGCCCATTGGAGTCGTGCTGGGGCTGCTGCTGAATGTGTCACCTGGAGGGACAAATGAAGCAAGTCAGACAATAAAGAGGCAGCAGCAAGTTTACCCACCCACTTGCCCAACGCCTGCTGGGATAGGCTCCCCTGATATGACCCTGATAAGGATAAGTGTTATGGAAAATGAATGAATGAATATAGGCGCTTTACAATGACAACAGAATGGACAGGAAACAAAAGAACAGCTTCTGGTAATGAAGCCCAGTTATCCATAGAAGAAAAAATACAGCTATAAATATTTTGTTGTTTCTATTTGGTTATCCACCACTTACAGACTGAAATATCACAACCAAAACATTTGGTACACATGTTCATGTTCTCATGTTCTGAGGACGAACTGCAATAACTTTCATAATCTCCTGACGGGGAAACAAACTAATTATATTCCCATCAGCCTGAGCAGAAGAAAAAAAGAGAACATGCAAAAAGTTACTTTTAAATGCGTCCCTGTACAACAGAGCAAGCGACCAAAACAGTTTTTTTGTACCAGGCTGTAAACATGTTTATTTCCTGTGAAGTTGGACATTTTAACGTGGGGACTTATGGAGACTGAAATGTTCTGTAGCCAGCCTCAAGTGGACGTTTGAGGAACTACAGTTTTTAGCACTTCCACATTGGCTTCATTTTCCAGCCACAGGGGTCACCACTTGGGCTGTAGAGCAGGAGTTTTCAGCCTGACACTAAGAGCCTCCCCTCAGACAAAGCTTGGAAAAAGGACACCCTTCACCTCCCCTCGTTTACTCTCTTAGTTTCACTCAATTCCTGAATTCCTAAGAGACCATGATAATGTTATCTGATCCCATAGACATTCAAACAAGCTGATGTAGCCTAGTATTGCTGTTTGACATAACTTCAGTCTGTCCTAAGGCATTTGTTAGCCTCCTTTGAAAAGGCTTGGTGCCCTCAGGAGAGGAGCCTCCCAGTTTAAAAGCTTCTCCTGTAGATTCTTGTTCAAAGGTGAGTACAAGGTGAATTATCTTTGCTGCTCTTTGCTGCTTTATGAAATACTCACTGTCGTTGTCTGCCAGGCAGAGAGCAGGAGGGTAGAGACGGGCCTTCCTCTTTCCAGACGACAGACAGATAGCCTTGTTCCTCCGAGGTGTTGATCGAGCGGACGGAGCCTGAGGTAACGGCACTGACAGGTCCGGGACTTCACCAAAAATCTGGCCGGAACATGCAGCATATATGTTTGTTAGGAGTGTGTATATGTTTATGTATGTGTGTGTGTGTGTGTGTGTGTGCGTGTATTTGAAAGCCTACTTTGTGGTGGTTTTCAATGATAATCTCCACCACAATGTTCTGAAACTTAATGTTCATCATGGCGGCCACCGTCTCTTCCTGTGATCTCATCAGCGTGGGGCCGAAAATCATCCCCAGGTTGGACACAGTCATCAGGTTCTGATCACTGTGAGAGGACACCCTAGACACACACACACACACACACACACACACACAAACACGATGAGCATGTATCTTTAATACTATAACAGAAAAATGAGTGTTGCTCATTTCATTGTATGTCTGGATCTGTTCATGTTTTCAATTTTGACTTCCTTGCAGACAGATGGGCTGTCAGACGTCAGTAATGAAGCCAGTATGTGTTTTATGTTTTGAGGTTGATTTTCTTGACAGAAAGTAGTAAACAGGAAGATCTCACTGTAAATGCCTCACTGTGTTTGCATACATGTAGAAAAAACTAGCTTCTAATAATAGTTTTTTAGGAAAATAAGATGCTCTCAAGACACATTCTGAAGACACTGAACAATAAAGGCACAGTGTGCTGTACATACTTGTGGAGGTGGTTGGTTAAGAGGTCCAGCATTGCTCTGTTTTTCTCTGGCAGTTTGTGTACAAGAGCATGAATTGCTCTCACTCTATACTTCTGGTCATCATACTCTGAGATGAAACAAGGGATGATTAGGACAGAGACATTATGTGGTATTGGAAAAATGCTGAGAGAACCACAGATTGTGTCAGATCACACACTCAGAATATCTGTGGATCTTACTTGCAGCCTTGATGAATTCTTTATGCAGTCTGTAGGTCAGCAGTGGTTCTGCCAGACACCTGCATGCACATTAGAAATCATGACTCCATAACTCATGAGACGTGTTGTTTACAAAGACTATTTTTAACTGCGTGTTACCTAAAATAATTCTTCAGTCCGCTGGTGATGGTCTTGTTGTCCCAGGCGTCTGCGTCCAGCTGCATGTCAGCAGGAGCTGTGGTTGCTACAGGAAAGTAGATAATAAATGATTTAACTGCAGCAAAGCATTCTTAAATACACCTTCTAATAATAAATCATAAAATAAATCTTTCCTGTGCAGAAAAAATCACGTTGTGCTGAGGAGAGCAGCACGTTTCTTACCAAATACACTCGTCATCAACCGCTGGACTTTGGAGTTGACTCCACCAGTCCTGTACAGTCCCAGGGTGGTTATGCCTACACACACACACACATACAGAGACATGTGTTAACGTACTTCATCAATGCATACAAGAAGAACTCATTTGAATTATTTTTCATAGAAACGCTTTAAGGAGAAATACCTCTTGTTTCAACTAGCTCAATACACTTCTTAACAAAGTTGAGGCCCGCCTCGTTGAGAAACGCTGAAAAACAAACACTCACAGTTTAACTGACATTTCTGATGCATTACAAGACATATTAATACATGTTAATAAATAGAATCTTTTGAATTAAAGCAAATTAAGAACAGCATAAATTAGGGTACTTACTCTCCTCCTTTTTACTGAGCAAAGAAGGCAGAGTGTAAATCTGAACAAAGAAACACAACATGTTGCGGTACTTTAATACAACATATGTTTCATAGTGTATCATAATCTGGTTAATGCATATTTATATAAGGGCGTATATATTCATACAGGTTCTTTTCCATCCATTGCCTCCATCCACAGCCGCCTGTTGGCCTCAGAGAGTGCCTGCAGGGTGATGACGCCATGTCTGCAGAGAAAGAGAAGTCATTTTACCTGAGCATAAATCCAACAGAAGACATATCTAAATGTCTTGTGTCACAGACACACAGCCTCACAGTCATCTTTCCCTCTCACCTCTCCACCACCTCGATGTCGAAGCAGAAGCGCTTGTCAATCGAATCCCTCTTCCTTCTGACACACGAGCGCAGACTGAACATCTCAGGCGTGCCGTTCACCACGCCGTTCTGTTAACAGACAGATGTGTTTGCGGCGTGCACTCAAACGTGCTATAACAGCATTGATGTGGTTATTTATCTGTGCTTCCAGCTCACCTGTCTGCTGGCTGGTCTGGACTCTGTGCTGCTCATGGTGAACATCTTGGAGCTTTTTTGATAAGTACAGTAATATCTGGTCCACACACTGCCCAATGGACCTGTAATACATGACTCATGTTTTCATGCAGGTGCACTTTCAGAGCACTTGATTTTTTAAATTTTATTTTCACACCGTGTGAGCGAGAGAAGTGTATCTCACGTTTCTCTTGTATATACAGATATCCCTCCATGGTAAAGCCACTGGGGGCTTTGAAGTCTTCCTCTGCAGAACGGATCCTCTTCATCAGCCTCTCAACCTCAGCACGCGTACTTTCAAAGTTATTGCGAGCCTTATCAAGAAACGTGCAAATGAGAAACTGCACTGAGTGTTGTGTACATATTTACTTCATTATATATTTCAGGGAATGGTTACTTAGTCCAGCTGAGTGAGTTACCACAGGTAGTTTCACAGTTATGTTGGGTGAACTGTCGAGGCAGTGAAATGTGAGTCTGTGCTCGGCCAGAGCGCGTTCAAAGTGTTGCCGAAAGTAGCTCACATTGTGTGTTTTAACATGCAAGGGGTATCAAGTGTGTGAGGTTTCTTTACACCTCAGGATAGTTAACGCCACATACAACCAAAAATGCCTTCCAAACACTTTCTCTTGACTGCTTATGACTCAGGTGTAGATGAAGACTGAACAAACTATTAAACAAACTAACTATAACTATAACAAATAACATTTACAAGTGGTATCAGGCAGCGTTGTAGTTGAGACCAACTAAACCGAGACCAAGTCTTGACCAAGACCAAGGTATTGCGAGTCAAGACCAAGACCAGACAGTATATAGCCTACTTAGGTAGCTGTGCCGTAGAGCGGGTCGTCCACTAATAAAATGATTGGTGGTTCGATCCCCATTCTGCATGTCAAAGTACTGGCAAAGCATGGCAAGATACTGAACCCCAAATTACTCTCGAAGGCTGTGTCTATTAATTTACCGTTTACCAAATTAATCGACAATGTACACGCAATTAAGTGATATACCACTAGTACTACAACACTGGTATCAGGTCTAGATTTGGTCCAGAGGTTTACAGTAAACGTACACACTTACATTCTGCAGGTTGAACTGAAGCTGCTGCTTGTAGGGTTCAAACTCACTGGCCAGCTCGTAGCCCTCATGGTAGAAGGTAAACAATCCCTGCAGGAAGGCTAGTAACTGAAAAGCAGAGGGAGAAATCCACAGATGAACGTATGCCCTGGGCTGAGAAGATTACAGAAGAATCGATCGTGAATCATCTCGATCAATCAAAATAGCGTCTATAGGAGAAAAATCCCAAAACTCTGCCTGTTGTTTGGTTTGCTGCCCTTGTTTACTTTACAACAAAGAGTTTCCCTTTCTGTCAGGCAGAAGAGATTTCCATGCAGGAAGTGCCGCTACAGTAACAGGAAGTGGGTTTTTACTGATATCTATCATTAAACATCGTTATCACAAGCCAAACAGTGTGTGCGTTTTTTTTAGAACCTGGTTTAGCTGTCCTTTCATGATCATGGCTACATTCCCACACATTACTGGCTTGGCTGCAATAATGACTTTATGTTTGCATCATTGTTTACAAAGCAGACTGGTTCGTCAAATGTTCCTGTGATGAAACATTGGGTATTGGTGAATGGGCTTTCCCCTCCACTGCTCATATTTGACACAGGATGCAACTAACAAAAAAAAACAACCCAAAAAAACAAAAGGAAATGTTTATCCCAGCATTAAAACACACAGTTGAATGTTTGTATGTGAACTCACCGGCTCTACAAATTCAAACTTCTTTCTCTCCTGCACCTCTTGGATCTTGAAGACATACTGCAGCGATGCATCATAAAATATCTGCCTGTCCTTACTCATCTGTGAATCGGCCTGCATCGAAAGCAGCAACACCACAAACACACACACACAGTACTTTGTGTTATCTAACATATGTGCGAAGAACTTGGTGTGTATTTTTAGGAATTGGGCAGTTTACCTCGTGCAGATGCGTTTCCTTCTTTTTGGAGGACAGACTGAGGTGTTTCTCCAGAACAGAGTAGTACCTCTCTGTCTCCTTGTCAAACTGCTTCTTTCCCTCCTGATGACGACAGGGACGTGGAAAGGACACGAGCGATAAATAAAACTTTACATCTGTTAATAAAACTCTCTAAATTCACTTTTTTAAATAACATGCATTAATCTCATACTAGTTTTCACTACCACAATTCAAGGTGTACTCATAAAGTATAGAGGCCTATATAACTACACTACCTAGTAAATGAATAAAAGCAACACCTCACCAAGCCTAGACCAAGGCTACACCGCGGTGTTAGTCTTCTAGTACATCCGAGGCTGATGTCATTAGTTTTGCAGGTATTTGGTCATAAACTAAAGTATTGAAACCTCAAATAACTGGAGCAAATCACAAATGTCAAACATGTCATGATGGTGCTAGAGGAAAAGTTAAGGGATCATCAAAGTGAGTTTGATTGATCCTGTGGGGACCAATCAAATTTCTAAGTCTATCCAATAATTAAGATATTTAAATCAAGATATTTCAGTCTGAACCAAACTGGTCCATTAGACCGACATTGCCCTCCATAGCAGACCTCCCTGCTGCTAGTGCTGCTAAAAATACCAAACTGCCACAAATTCCTGTAAGCACAGCATCTCTGCATCTCATCTTTCACAAGTGACAAAAGTTCAGATGTTTTTTTCGGGATGAGCTAACCAGCCTTGATGGACCAAAAAGCTGTGAGGAAGTTCAATAAGACCATTAATAATCCAAATAAAGATACACTGCCAAAATATTTAAGACAACAGCTATTTTCCAGAACAGCTGCAACTCCAGACTCCTCGTGTCCAACCACCACTTTCTTTCTTGCTCAAAAACATCAGTGTGAGGATGTGCCGCTCACATACTCCTGCCACATTCTACAGGCTGATGAGTCGTTTTTGTCCCACACAGAAGTGAGGTGTGATTTCACTTTCAGGGTTAGTCACAGCTGGAAACAGATCTATTTATAGTGTTAAAGTGAGCCTTAGAGACGGTGAACAGAAAACAGAGATAAACTGAATTATAAGACTTGAGATAGATTCTGAAACCAGACACCAGACTCACTTTGTGTTTATACTGACTCACTGCGTCTCTGTCTATGACACGCTCACTGTCTTCCCCCTCAGCGTCCGTTCCCATGACCTTGTTGCTGACACTGGACTGCGATGCGTCGTTTATCTGAGCAAATTGAATTTTCTGACCACTGACTGAGAGACCGACTGAGACCAGACCAGAGCAGGACGATCTGTCCGACCACCACTCACGGTGTTAGATAACTAATGAGCGCAACGGGCTAAATGAACCGAACTTGTTGGGTGATCTGTTGCATCACCTGTGGCGTCTTCTATGTTAAAAAGTTTAAGTTAGCTGGTTCCATTACTGTTTGTTAATAATCTTAGCTCAGCTGCAAATATACCTTAACAGCGCCAATCTGCTCCTTACGAAATCTCTCGAGCGGTGATATCAACACGTCATCGGCGTTCTGGATCTGAGAGAGGAAACAAAAACATAGCTGTTAGCTCAACACAAATACCAGCAGCGACAACAAGACAACAACAGTTCATTCACTGTTCTATGAGGGCTGCTGCGATGTGATTGATCAGCAGATGCTTGCCTTGACATTTCTGCTTGATTTGAGAGTCCATGTTGACATTAAACACTGACGAAAAGGTCAGTGTCAGATCCTTAAACTAGAATCTGCTTCCCAACTTCACAAATATGTTGCATCAGAGCAAATCTAAGGCTGAGATTTACTTTATCGATTTGACTTGGATCTCATCAAGTATTTTGTTTGTGCGAGGGAACGTGGCGCAGACTGAAGCAGCTGCACTGAGGAGTTTAACATCTCTCACCTGTGGTTTATTTACATCTCGTCCACATACCAAAAAAGCTCCAGCTTGAACACTGTCATAGTAACACCCAGCACAAACTGAGTTACAGTCAGCTCAGGAATTTATAAATATATTCATACAATAATATTATGAAAATTATGTTCATTGACCTCATGTTGTTATCCAAATTCCATGCAGAAACAGTTTAGCAGTGCTTTGAACTCAACGCTAACATGCTCTCTGACAATATAACGTACTGATGTTTAAGGTTGAAAGATTTTGAAGGATTTATTGGCAGAATGTGTGAAAAACTGAATATAATATTCATAACTATATTTTCATTCATGTATAATCACCTAAAAATTAGAATGCTTTTTTCGTTTCCTTAAAATGAACCCTTTATATCCACAGAGGGAGCAGATCCTCTTTCACGCAGTCCACCATGTTCCTACAGTTTCTTACGGCCACCATAGTTTCTCCTTAACATTTGGGAGGCGAGTGGTATTCAGTGCTAGATACACTAGACCTATATGAGTTTATAATGTTTACCATGTCCCCATCTGATTTTAGCTTATGTTAGCATGCTAACATTTGCTAATAACACAAAGTGCAGCTGAGGCTGATGGGAATCAAAGTATCGGACAAATTCAAATGTTGATCTGAAGATGGTTATAGATGAGAAGTCGGGGGATCACCAAAGCTCATCTTAAGGATGACGTGGATGTGTGAACCAAGTTTCACGACGACCCATTCAATGGTTGTTGAATTACTTGAATAAAAAAAACACAGATGTGAACCTCATGGTGGTGCCAGAGGAACGGTCAGCGGATCTCCAAAACCATTACATCATCTTGACACCATGAAGGTCTGCCAAGCCATCCGATAGTTGTTGAGATCCCTCTGGACCAAAGTGGTGAACCAAAAGACCCGCCCACGGACTGACAGACCTACACTGTCATCCCTAAAGCCCAGCAAGGTTCTAGTTAGATACTAAAATAATACAAAAGATGCTCAAGAATACATGAAAACATAAAGCAACAGTGTAAAAGCAACAACACAGATTTGGTAGACCAACCTTGAAGCATTTAACTATCAATATGGGCTTTAAATAAGTATGGTACAGTTGTGGTAGTGTTCTGGTGTATTGAGTTTCCGTCCTCTTTGGTCATGAGTCTTTGGTTCGCATGTCTCAGTCACGTCTTGGTTTGTTCTGTCTGGTTAAATTAAGCATTAGACTCTGCAAAGCTTCCTGGCTCTGCATCATGAATTAACTTTCACTTCACTTCAGCTTAGTAACACACCAACTCCCAAAGAAAGGTCACGATTCTTTGTTTGCCTTTTAAACCATATGCAGGATGAAACTCAACACTAAGAGACTGAAGGGCACCGGCAAATCACAATAAGCCTTTCAGGTTGAACAGGTAGGTGTTTCCCATTTGCTGGAATTGCCCTTTAGCTTAATAATGATGGTATTATTAGAGGTTTGGAGCTATGAGCAGTGCTGCAGTGCTGCAGTGGAAAAGAATACAATTAAAACACACACACACACAGAAAGAACGAGGGAGAATGCAGACAAACACACACACACGCATAGGACCCTTTTATGGACTTTCCCAAGCAGTCAGGGCTCTGCTCACAGTCTCACAGGGGAATTGGCAGAATAGGTTCCACATGGTTCCTCTGTAACCAGACCATGCACACAGCCACAAAGACACACACACACACACACAGGGCTATGCATAAGGTAGCATACTATGCACATACATTGCACATGCGCAGAGCTTTGTCTGCGCTCAGACTGTGCCAGACTCCAGTCACTCCCACACAAAGGCCTCTGGTTGATTAAGGGTCCCAAAGTCAAAGACTTTTTTTTTCCGAGTAGCTCCGGAGCTCTGGCTGCTGCTGGCACAATGTTTTCACATCAAATGTGAATCAGACTTGCGGTAAAAGCAGATTAGGAAAGAGCCATGGGAAGTGAAAGCAGTGCATTTAAGTGAAGGTGCCTAACAAAGACTTGAACTTTCAAACTGTAATCCTGGTGACATTGGCAAAGCTGTGCCTGTACATGATGCACTTGTGAAATGAAGCAGAAATAGAGTGTAACACAACTAGCGGGCAGCAGGGAGTTTTTCTGAGGACAAAGGAAAACTGTTTAGACTTTGGTTTTCGAATGAGCTCTTGGTTTAACGGTGTATTCAGATCAGGACTCAGTCATTCAGAGCAAGATCCTGTGAACAATGAGAATTCTTTCTGTATAATTTGATTCTAAAGTTTGTGTTTTTTTCCTGACAGGAAGGTGTACAGAGACGGACAACCAAGTTGCTGTCTATTAATAATAGACACTCTTAAATCAAATGAATTAACAAAAACAAAGCTTTAACGGTGCAGTGTGTAGGATTTAGTGGCATCTAGTGGTGACGTTGCAGATTGAAACCAATTGAATACCGCTCGCCTCACCCTCCCATTCCAAGCACAAAGGATAAACTACAGTGGCAAATGAGCCATGTTTGGTTTTGTTTTGTTTTTTCTAAAATGATTTAGTAACTGTTTTGAGAGTTTACACAGTGATAACATAAATATCACTATATGATAATATTTGTGTAGTTTGGTAATGAAAGTTAGCTGTGGCTAGCTGGAAGACTAGTGCTCTGTGTATTAAGCTATTAGAGTGTATACACATATATACACCAACTGACTACAGATTTATTAGTAACAAATATTTTTGAACAAATGAACAAAAGTGAAAAGATAGCTATGCAGTTTTTCTTTCATTTGCTGTACAGCACAAATATAAGGACTATAACATAACGGCATGGAGCTCATCGCCAATGTTTGGTTTGTCTGCTCTGGGTTAGTAGAAACATGGCAGACTCTGCGGAAGAGGACCTGCTTCCTCTGTAGATATAAAAGGCTCATTCTAAGGTACCAGAAACATAATGATTCTTACTAACATAGTTATGCTTATTATATTCCATTTCTGCCTATACATCTCTTTAAATGTTACACACTGGACCTTTAAAGAGTTGTGAAAAATGCAACTCTAAGTATTTATTGTTGGTTGACATTTTCACTGTATAGTCTTTAATCTTAACTTCATTTAAGATGGCCTCTTTTCAAGGTCACACACACACACACACAGGTTTTCTTACCAGTCGTTTCCTCTCCTCCTCCATGGTGCTCAGCAGCTGAGAGAACTCCTTTAAGGACTGAGCTGTAAAAGAAACGTGATGTTACCTCAAATGTGGAAACATCATAATATTTTTAGCCACTGTGCAGTCTCAGCTCTTAGTTTTCTAGATGACCAGTGACATTTTCATCTCACCGATGCTGATCTCATCGTCAGTCTCAGCGTCTCCAATACACTCAAACTGGAACTCCTGTAGAGACTGAGAGAAGCGCTGAACAGCAAGAGAAAGGCCTGAGAGAAACACAGAGAAGTTTGTTTAAAGCAAGTATGGCAGCAGAACTATTGCCATCATATTTATAACTAATATGATCTCACTATTTCCACATCATGCATGAGGGTTATTCTCCCATGTTTGCACAGTGCCATTATTGGGCTAACACAGTGTAATGCTGCTTTTCCCCTACACTGGACGAGCAGCATCACTTCTTCCCTCCTGTAATAACCTGGTAACGTATTTTCCTCAGACTCATATCATCCACTGCCAAGACATGAGGTGACAAAGTCTGATGTAAACAAACTGCCCCGCCCTGCAATAAACTCCACTTTACAGCCTTATTCTCAGGCAAGTGTGTTAACGTGTTCGAACAGCGCTTTGTGACACAAGTCTGCGTGCCAGCTGTTGCATTATACATGGACAGTAAAACCATTCAAACGTCCTTTAGTGGCACTTTTATCAGCAAATTACTGCATTAGCAGATTACTGCACGGAGATCAGCAAAAAAAAGAACTGCCAGGTAGGTTCAGTGCAGGAAAAACAAAAAAAAACAGCAGCTGGGTAAGTTAGGCTGTATCCATTTAAAAGCACAAGATGTGGACTGAACTAATACTGACAAGACTTTAATACAAGTAATGCTGTTACACAATTAGTGCTTAATGCTGAGCTGGCAGGTTCCTCTTGTCCAACACATTTCATTGTACTGTTGACTCAGTGTTAACTTGTACGTGACAAATAAAGTTGAAACTTGAAACTAAATCAATATCACCGATGATTTCTGATGCTGTCAAAAGTTATGTTCACAGCACCGATGTTTGTAGTTGTGTGGAAAGCAGAGCTGTAATTTGAATTACTGTCAGCTGGCACAGAAACAACAAACACTTCAGTTATCAATGCAAACATATCCAGGTCAAATAATAACGATTGTTTTAGATATTAATACCTAACATGTGGATTGAACTGTGTCTACATACAGCACTCTGTGTGTTTCTGTACGAACAGAAACATAACTCAAACAAAAACAAAAGTCTCAAACAAAACTCTGTATGTTTATGAGGTCAGCGATGTCTGATTGAAAAGGCCATTTGCTGGTCAGAAAACACTGATGTGAGGTGAACACGCGTGTTTTTTCATTGGGAAGAGAGTTTAGAGTAAAAAAAAAAGGTAATAAATTGTAACATGTTCTGCACACAGTTGGACCTGTTCATGTAAACAGAGCAGTGATCGTGAAGCGAACACACTCTGCATTATGTGTGTGTGTGTGTGTGTGTGTGTGTGTGTGTGTGTGTGTGTGTGCACAGCTGACAGCAGCAGGTGAGCTCAAATGAGCCATGAGGTAAACATACAACTCCACCACACCAGATGTTTGTTTGTTGTGTGATTGTTTTTAATTCTGTCACAGGAAAGTGTTAAACAAACTTCACCTCCAAGATCAGTTATTAAATAACATAATCATTAGACATTCAAATGGAGAGGGAATGTAAATCAGAACAATACACACTCATTACAATGCTGTACGCCTTATCGCATGTTAGTGGACCCGATCTATCAGCTAACTCTTTGTCACTCTGTGTCACGGCTGTATTAACCTGCCACAACACAGCTCACTGTCTGTGCAGCACACAAAGTACATTTGGACACTAATCATCATCTGTTTTAATGATTGAAACATCGGATTCATAGTTGTTATCTTTATTTTGTACTATTAGCCAGGCGAAACATCAATCTGAAGACGTCACCTCGGCCTTGGAGGAATCTCCTTAGACTAAATGATGTCATACAAACAGTGTGGAGGTTCTTTCATTGGTGATTGATTATTGGTTTATGTTTGCAGCCATGGTGGAAACTTTGCTTTAGTCTATTTTCAATTAACTGGCACAGCCTGCAGCTGTCTGAGTCCAAACAAACACAATCATTTCACTGTTAACCTAAGATACCCACAGTACTATAACACTGTAACTACCTGACCTCATACCATTACTAGTAACTAATGCGGACTGAACACTGGCTCTGATTGAAGTGATGGCCTTTTGCCCTGTTAGGCTGTTAAACTGGTTGAGTAACTTACTGTCATATGTACTGTTACTCATTTTTACACGTTATTAATCATCTCGTACTTACTTCTGAGCGCCGATACGAGCATGTTCCCATCTTTGATGAGGTCTTTTATAAACCTGTTGGTGCGCTCCAGCTCTATCTCATGGCACTGCAGCCTCTCTCTGAACTCCGGACTGTCCAGGAAAGAATCACTGAACTCCAGCGTCGGCAGACCCATCGATAAATGAAGGCACGCAGCTAGATATCGGGTAACTAAAGCGGGACTCTTTGTCTGCCCCCCTCGGTGTGGTCTGCGGGAGAAAACGGCGTTTCAAAGCGTTGGGGGAAACTTGGTCAGAAGTCTCTTCCAGCTCGCTTTTTTCATGCCTTTCTCTCCTTTTTCCCTCACAACTTCCGGACAGCGGAGCCTCTGACAGAGTTGAGCTAGGCTACACGACGAGCTCTGCGCGGCTACTCGCACCTTTAAACCGATAAATTCAAACACACTTCTTACTGGCTCGTTTGTTGATACAGAAAAAAAAACCGTCTGTGGAGAGAGAACTCAGTAGAGGTCAATAAAGTGCGTAAGAAACGCTGTCGGCGAAGACTGTGTTGTCAACTTTGTCTATATACGGCTCTGAATGAAGGCTTGTTACTATGGGAACGAGAGACTCCTGCTGGCGTGTGCTGAAATCAGTACAAAGTCTGCCAAGACCGTGTCTGGAGGGTTTGGAAATGTTTTTGGATGGTCTTGAAATATTTTTGGAAGTTTTGAAATGTTTTTTTTGAGGGTTTTGAAATATTTTTGGATGGCAATAACAGTTGAAGCTGAAGATTGTAGTGTGAATTGTATGTGTTGGACCTTAAAATGAGACAACTGACCAATCAACAGATTCATTTCAATGAGAAAAAGTGCAGTATTTTAAATAAAGTATACAAGATATGAAAGGTTTGGATGGAAGCTCACATCACCAAAAGAAGTTGCAGTTTAAATGAATATATAATGTATATGTAAGTTAATATAAGTTGGAGCGTGTCCAAAAAAAAAGTTCCAGGAGAAGAATAATGAGATTAGAAAAATATAACACTAGATCAATGGTCTGCTTCATTGGAGATACAAATATGCAATTTTATATACTGTAACAAACAAACTAACTAACTAACCAACTAACAAACTAACACAAAAGCATCCAGCTTTCAAAATGCAACTTTAGGTTTGGTTTGGACACTGAAATCCTGAATGAGTTTGTTTCTATTTTAAAGGTGCAGTGTGTAGGATTAAGTGGCATCTAATGGTGAATTTGCAGACTTAAACCAACTGAATACTGCTCGCCTCACCATAAACTACCGTGGCCCTTCAGAGCCAATGTTTGGTTTGTCTGTTCTGGATTTGTGGAAACATGTAGATATAAAAGTGTGATTCTAAGGTAATAAAATCATAATCATTCTTATTTTCAGGTTAATATACACACCTGAAAACATATTTATGCTTATTATATTCCATAAATGTTACACGCTTGGACCTTTAAGATAAGATATGAATCTCATCATGTCATAGCTGTTGCCGTACACAGAAAAATATAATTCAAAGCGAGGCGTCGGACAGCACGGGGACAGCCAGCACAGTTTCACACCCCTGACCCAGATTAGGTTAAAATAGTGTCTTGCCTCCTTTATATTATGAATGAAACTGACTTGTAAGTTTGCAGGAACACTGCCACCACAGAATTCCTTGAAATGCATTAGGTGAAGTGATTTATGTGTAGGTATGTACGAGTATAAGCTTCCCAACTGAAAGGTTACAGGCCAAAACAGGCCCTCCGTGGAAGAAATACAGATTTATGCCAGCTGAGCAGTGCGAGGCACAGTGCATTGCTGAATGCTGGCCAAATGCTCCGGGGCAACCAATGAAAAGACAGCATGCTTTCTGTGTTTTTGACAGTGTGGTGTGTGTGTGTGACTCAACATAACTGCCGTCAAATATATTTTAACATTGTTATACATGCTACTGTTCATCTTACTTGAGTCACTGAAGCACAACTTGACATTAGACCTCAGCTAAGCTCTTTCAAAAGTGTCAGCCTTGTGTTTTTTCTTTTTTCTTCCCAGTTAAATCAGCAATACTTCCTTTAATACTGAACCACATTCCCTGTCTGTCCAAGTTGCTACTGCAAAGTTTCAGTGCTCTGTTGGTGGTCCAGTTGCTTTATTGTCTCAGTTGGTAACTACTGTATTTGTCACTCACTGGAGAAGAATAGAACACCATGACTACGGCAGTAAACAAGCTTTAAGTAGCTCTGTGTATAGCCTTATAAAACACACACACAGTGCAGAGAAATGTAGTGTAGGGAAACACTGCAGAATTGTACCACATCTTGTGTTTTTTCTACATGTAAGGTAAGTAATACAGTAAATAACTCTCCTCAGGGCTGCTTTAAGGCTTTAGACTGGTTATTATTTGAATCACGTGGCAATTGGGACATTTTTAAAGGTTGCAGCAACCGTTTCTAGTATTTGCTGTAGCAGACACCACAGATCAGAGCTGCTTGTGACGCCACTCAGTCAACAGACAGAATGTTCATCAAAAATGCCAACCTAAGACAACCCAGACGCCACCATGAATTACTTCTGCCTAGTCGACCCTACAGAGGGGAACCGCCGACAGAGGCAGGTAAAGGGCTGCTGTGCTCACACTCACACTCATTTTCAGCTTTAATAATACTGAAATTATTTTGTTTTCATGACATATTGTTGTTTGGATGTATTGAAAAGTGTTCTTATCTAGATTTCCACTATAGGAATAACTAAAATAATCCAAATAAAACATTGTATTCTCATCACAGATATTGGTTCAGAGTAAATGATTGAGCATCATTGTCATTTTTACTGTGTTCAACACCTGACACCTCCAAATATTAAGCCTATTAGCTTGTTAAGAAGTAAAGTTAGTCCAGTTGTGATGTGTTAACTGAATGACTCCAATGAAGCTCGAAGCCATGAAAGGTTAAAAGAAATGATTTGTTTCATTTTAATGAAGCACAATACTTTGGCTGCAAACATTAAAAAAGAGAAACTTTGTTTTTTATAATCAGGCTCTTTTTTTTACCCACTCTGACTTCCCCAGGACTTCTCCTCTACCCAGACACTCCTGCTAAGATGGAGACCACATCACGAGAAGCGTTCTGCTTTAGACCCATCCCACAACCAGGCGGACGCAAAGGTCTGCAGTCTTATCTCAACCCAGAGTTAGTTAAAGTTAAAGTTGTGTTTGTGTAGACATATGATGTTTGCGTGCTGAAAAAAGGCATGCCAGGTTATTTGTTGTATTGTGTTTAGTGGATATATATGTACGTGTGTGTGTGTGCGTGTGTGTGTGTGTGTACTGCAATGCAATTACTATCATTAGACTGAAATAACAAAGACTGAAAGAAAAATAATACAGAAATTCATACTTCAGTTCTAAAAGAAAAACATCCATATATGTACATAAAACAAATGTTCATTTTTATGACATTTATTTTACTGAAGCAGCTACCAGATTAGATATTAGATGTGATTTTATAGTCATTAAAATGATATAACAATTATCCAATTTGAAAAGATCATATACTTAGATCAGGTGTAACCAAATGTACATAATATAACATATAACATCCTACGATATATTATATATAGATTTTTTTTTTACTCTGAATCATAAGCCTTTGGTTAAGAGAGTAGAATGATGGGAGCCACACAAATTATTTGAGCTCATGATGTGTCATTTGCTCTGGTAAATGCATTTGTGAATTAATCTGCAGATGTGAGGCCAGAAGACTTGAAGAATTGGAAAAGCCTGCCACTGAAAATTAAATGAATGTTTTCCCAAAATGACAGTATTTTTTCCAGATGGTGTCTCCATATACAGTGTGTGTGTGTGTGTGTGTGTGTGTGTGTGTGTGTGTGTGTGTGTGTGTGTGTGTGTGTGTGTGTGTAAAGAAACCCTTACCAAGGTTATGATTACCCTTCAGGAGACCATGCCGCCCTGAACACACAGCAGGAGTCTCACCGTTCTCGTCCCATATCCTCGAGACAAACAGGAGGAGGAAACAGCTGCAGGGACAGAGAGGCAGGGGAGGAGGAGCAAGAAGTCAACCATGACCAGGTACAAGATACAACAGAGATGCAGTCTCAGTATCAAAAGGACTTCCCTCCTCCATCTTCCTGCCGCAGGAGGCGAACACCTGCCCTCCCGCAGCCAGACAACATCGGCATCAACCCTGCATTCGGGTGAGAGCCAGTTTGTCAACAAGTCTGTCTGCTATAGTTTAATGTAGAGATCGGCTGTGTGTACCTGAGTGGTTGTGTGTTTTGGTTCACAGGATCGAGTTCAGCACAGTCCAAAGAGAAGCCTACCCTGGTTGGCTCATCATGAATCCCACGTATGCTGGCAGCCTGAGGACAACCAAACATGACTTCTGAGTGATAATCTATGCCATGAGAAATCAGCTTTCATGTGCATTGCTCTGCTCATCTTTGGATGCAAAGCATGGCAGTTTATTTACATTATAATTCATGAAATATTCATAATCTCAAATGTATAATTCTAACATAGTTATCAACCCCTGTCAATCCTAACCTGTTAGAATTATTCAATACAATGACAGTACATCAATTAACATGATCTAATAAAACAGTGAAAAATATGCCTGTTTTGAGAGCTTTTGTGAATTATGTCTATTTCTTTGTATCAACACTTTTAATCAAAGTGATGAATTTCCCAGCAGCAGCTGAAGGTGATGAGCTAATGGACTGGTGATGTGTGCAGTAGATGGGCTGATGCCATGAAGGTTTCATATTGATGACTTCAGACATACTTGTGGTCAGCTTGAGTGAGAAGAATCCACCCTGTGACTCATAACTGAAACATGACTTGCTTTAATGGGCAGGACCGGGATCAGCTGAGGCTTCATCACAAGTCAGGGAGATAGATCAAACTATTTACATTATATCGTCTGTACATGATTTTTATGATTTGTACCTTACACTGTTTTCACTGTAAACACAAGATTTCTCCAAAATCAGTGGTGACTGAACAATCGGTCAACGACATGGTGGTGTTTTATTAATAACCACATGGTGGAGCTGTGTTTCAATATGTCATGCACATACTCATGGAGAAGCTGTTAGGAAAGACAGGAAATGTATACTGTTCCTGTACATAGAATTGTATGAAATGTTTCTCACTTGTGCATTCTGACTGTTTCACAAATTTGGTTGCAATCCAGTTAATCACTTAAGAGTTATGTCAGTTAAATTCATCAGGCCTTCAAAAGTTTGATGGTAAGAGATGCCCAAAAACACAAACTCTTAAGTCCTGTTTGACTTTACCTAAATAGGGTATGACTCAAGTTAGGTGAAGACTGGATGAAATCTGTGGCAAAAGAAACAAAAAAATCTACCAAAAAATCCAAGATTTTCATAGGCATAAACGGATGTGGCCTATATGGCCTAAATCACTGGTTCTCAAACTGTGACTTGGAGAAATTTCTGAAAGATTTTTTTAATGAAATAAATGAAATTAGAAACATATTATACCATCAAAACACCAGAAAATATTGAATGAAAATAACTGAGATCGCTGTATGTTTCAATATCAGCCTGTCACGTAGTCACATTCATGCAGGCAGCGTACATCCATGATCAGTTACGAGCTAAAATGTGAGGGTGATATAGCAGCAATCGTGGCTCCAAATGGGAGATATTTGGAAAAGAAGTCACCGGGTCAACAAAGTAGCTCTGGTTTTATTCACAAAATAAATAAGATAAAGATAAACTCTGTAGCTGAAGAGGGTTGGCTTACTGCTGTATTCTAATGTCTGTCATAATAGTGGTACTTCTCTGTGGTGGCACCTGGTGCAAAAAGTTTGAGAAACACTGGCGTAAATCCAATGAACCCGCTGTACAAACATATTCCTCCTATCTCTAAAGGCCCTTTCAGACATGATGTGATTTACGCTGCGTTTGCTGCTCTGCTGTGTGCAGACAGAAACTGCTGTGGTTCCCGCTCAGACAGCCATTTGAAATAATAAGTTATCGAGCACAGTGCTGTGTGTGTCTGAAAGATCAGGAATAGTTAACAAGTTATTTGTCAAAACTTAAAACAACCACATGGTGGTCATGTTTCTGTCTGTTTAAACAGTCAAAATGTGATAAAATTCAAAAGAAAAAGACGCTGTTCTGCTGGTTTCAGGCATATATTTAAACATTTTGGTGACGGTTGATCAAAGATTTGGTGAAACAGAAAGTGTTGTGCATGTGGTACAAATAAAAACGGAACTTTTACAATTCAAATTGGTCGCCTTTACATTTGGATGAAGCTTCAGACAATGACATCTCTGTCACAGAGCTTATAACAACAGAAGAACTCTTCATAAAGAATGATGCAAAGAGACACCACTGTGTGAAAAATAGTGTGAATTAGTCTTTCTTATGAACAGATCCAATCAGATTTGCAGCTACTATAGATATATAATTTAAAAAATAGTAACATTTTGATGTTTTAGCTGCAGATTCTGTCTGTGTTATTTACTGCTTGTAAGGCTTCGCTTCACTGGACCTCATTAAAATGCAAGAGACACGTTATGATGTCCTGTACAATACTGCTTCTAACACAACAAAGCACTACTGTGCTGTACTGTCAGATTTCACTGAGAGAATTGCTGAAGAAGTTCACTGACACCATAAGGAGGTCATCTGTTCACTGACATGCTTCTTCCATAACACAGTCTCCGTGTGCAGGCACACAGGCAGCTGGACTGTGAGTATCAACACATCTGTCCAGTGATCAGCACTTTATAGTCATCTCCTGTCCCGGTGCCTGCTCCTGTCTCCGTGCCTGCGCTCATCCCTCTCTCTGCCTCTGTCCCGGTCATCTCTCCTGCCTCTGCTGCCCCACTCGGCCTCTCTGTGTCGGTCCCGGTCCTCCCGGTCTCTACCTCCGTGTCTGTCCCACTCCCCCCTCCTCCTCCACCACCACCACCACCACCACCACCTCCCCGTTCCTGTAACGGACCGATCCCGAGGTTAATGGGTTTACGGAAAGGCCTGTCCCTGCCGCCGAACCGCAGCTGTCCGGACTCTTTCTTTCCTCCCTGTCCACCCCCGAGCCGCCTCGGCACCCATCCCTTCAGGGTCCTCTCCTGTTCAAAATCCACAAACACTTCGTGTTGGTCCACCACGAGCTTGTTGGCGTCCCTTCGGGCCCGGACCACAGACCGTTCCTCCTTGTACTCAATGAAGGCGTACCCTTTGGAGAAGCCCGTGACGATGTCCCGGACCAGCCGGAGCCGCTGGATGTCTCCGTACTTGGAGAACACTTGGTGCAGTTTGTCCTCCGTGGTCTGGGGGTTTAGCCGGGCAACGAACAGGGTGAGCAGTGGGTCTCCAACTACACCTTTGTTGGGCTTATATCGGACACCCATCGCTCTCCATACCGCTCGGTCATGGGGCTCCACGTCCGTGCCGTCAATGCTGCCGGCTTTCAGCGGATCGTACACCTTCGCTATCGGACTCCAGTCAACCATTTTCAGTGAGAGTAAAGCCGAGACTCGGCCGCTGTTTCCCGGTGCACGAATCGATAAAACGCCACAGTCTCGGCTAAGACCCGGCGAATGTTTTTACCTCATCAAGGAGCCCGCACAAAAACATTCCGTAATGAAACAAGTTCCGGTGTGTCACGTTTTTAAAGGTTCCTACGTCCTCGATTCCGGTTGAGGCCTCTTCTATCGGACAGTACGTGATCAAAGTAATGTGTCAATCAATCATCTACAAACCTACAGAACGAAAAACGGTTAATAGAAATATGAACCGTCTGACCATTTGAAATATAAATATGTAATATAAATTCACTCCCAACTCAAGGCCCACTGACTAGTTTATTCTGGAGCTTTCAGTCAACTTTGATCTTCATCAGCAGATCAAGTTGTTGTTGGCTTATTGGCTTAAAGCTGCAGCATGAAAATGAGCTTTGAGCTTGAAAACAGAAAAGAACCTGGAAAACAATCCACATTAAAAGACGTCTTTTAATGAATTCTACCTCGCTTACAGCAGCAGAACCTTTCATGACATGTAGAGCCAATACAAAGTCAAATAAAATAAATCATAAAATAATTAACAACTGAACACTTTTCAGAGGCCTCATCTTGAGTCTTGGTCTCAGAGGATTTTATTTCAAGACTGGTCAAGACCACAACTGTGGGTATATCACTTCATTGCCTGTGCATTCTCCGATTTATTTGTTAACTGTCTGGGAGGAGTCATCAGACAAATCTTCTGGAATAAAATCTGGTTTGCTAAACCACAAAAAGAACACACAGCAGTTCATGATGAGGTGGCTCAATGTAGCAACCACACCTCATGAATATAAGCTACCAGAGTATGCTACATACTGTCTGGTCTTGGTCTTGTTTCAGTCTCGATACACTCTGGTCTTGGTTTAGTTGGTCTTGACTACAACACTGGCTGGTACATGATGGTTCAGTTTCACTCAGGTGTTCCAGGGCCAGACACTTCATCATTAATGGTATTAATTATAGCTATGCTTTATCTGCTAGATGTCTAAACATCTACAGGTGGTGATGTTGGGAGTCTGTTCTGCATTTGGATGCAGGCTCTGAAGCACTCCACATATTAAGTATTCTGTATTTGCTTCAGTATACTACAGCTCCACTACTACAGTGTCAACTGAATTCATGTAAAATTCAAATTCCATTGATGAATGTGAACACTTGACACAAACCGTTACAAAACCATTGTTTAATAAAACAGTGAAAAACATCAATTTTGAATCAATTATTACAAAATCCTAAAGCTGCTGTCACGTCACTGCTATGTACACTTGTGTTTGTAGGTTATCAGTTTGTTAGACTTTATGTATCTGTACAGTATCTAACTGTTTTGGACAGGTCAACAGAATCTTTCTCAGCCTATTTTAAAATGTCAGAGGAGATGTGTCTAATGTGCAGTTGATCCAGCACTTTCTGGTTATTACATGTCCTCCACACTCCATTTATAGGCTGCCTCCTGGACGGCTTTTTTATCCGCCATACGCATGTAGCGTTTCTTTTCAAATCCATTCGACCTGCAAAGTCACAAAGCAGATTGCTGATCAGTTATTTCTGCAATCACACCCTCAATTCCAGCTTTGATTTGACGAACAAACATTCAACGAATCTCTCTCTCTAGCACGTCCAATTCGATGTCGAAGAATTATGATCACAAAACTTATGCAACTGTATGAAATGTAAAGAGAATATTATGAACTGCTGCATGTGTTAAAAAGAACGACATACGTTGATCACGTTACAAATGCGTCACACACTGTACCTGTCAACTCCATCCCAGCGATAGCCTGGCAAAATATTGAAGCGGTTTGGAGGCGGCGCGGGCTTTATATTGAGGTTTCGCTGCAACACAACAATAAGATGGTCTACAATATGTTCTGGAAATGGTAAATGATATTGCACCACATATGTAACGCTTCAAAACCTTGTGTCTTCGTATTTCGATCCTTTTTCCGCCGGAGCATCGCGGCCATCGGATCTCCCTCCCTTTCCTGTTCTCTCAACATGCGGTCAAGATCCTCGTCGTCGCAGTGACGCGCCAGCGGCTTCTGGGCCTCGTGCACTGCATCCTCGAGTTTCTGCTGTTGCATCTGGCTCTGGGCCAACCTATAAACACGAGTTGACTTTAATGATGAAAACAAGTTGGCACATACATTACAGGTCAAAACACTCTGTCGCCATCTCTGATGTGTGAAAATTTGATGCTGACCCTCTGCCCCACTGAGCGTATTTCTCATCCTTTGCTGCTTTTTCTCCAGCTTTCTTCCTCTGCTCTTCTCTCTCCGAATCCAAATCCCTCCTTTTACCGCTCTTGTCTCGGAATATCGTCTGGGCATTGCGGGATTGGTCTAGAACAGGAAAATGGAATGAAGACTGCATCATTCAACTTTGCAAGCCATCTGTAAGCATTTAGAGGATGTATGGGTTATGTAGATGATACGAGATGGAAAGTCCTGTGAGCGCTGCCTGTGATGGAATTTTATCTTAAAAGAGAAGTTGAGCCAACCTTCTAGTGGCTGGTTGTTTCTTTCTCTGCGTCGGTTCTCCTCCTGCTCTTTCCTTAAAACATCTACAGAAACTAGACCTGCCGTCCCTCCAGAAAGCATCCTCGGACCCTGAGAAGAAAACAGTAAAAACTGCACGTCAAACTCAAAGACACACAAAAAGGGACTTGCACACAGAACTGCAGTGTTTCCCACAAATGCACATACCAGCCTGACCCGCAATTTGAGGCAAATCAGCTTTAATATTACTCAGTGAACACAATTCGCTCACCTGTCCAGGCCTACGAGGCGGTGACAGATCTTCATCTGAGTCCTTTCCAGTGCGCGCCCGTCTCCTGGGTGGCGACTGATCAGAATCAGAGCCTCGTCCTGTTTTCCTCGGACGAGATTTGTCGGAGTCTGAGGCTTCTCCCTTCAGCGTTTTTTTTCGTGGAGGTGACTGGTCAGAGTCTGAATCATGCCTGTTCTGAGCCCTCTTTGCCTGCGGTGACCGATCAGAGCGTTTTTTACTCGATGATGATGAGCCGGGCTTTCTCCTGGGGGATGAATCTGACAAAGTAGACAAAAACAGATTGAATGAATGTGCAGTGTAAGCCACACAACATTAATCATGTGTATCACTGATCAACCAGTTCGGTAGATAACGGGCAATCTCTTATCACCCCATTTGCTAACGTTAGCTCTGTTAGTAAACTTGTGATGCTACCAGAGAGACTCTAATATATGGAAATATCCATCGTGTTTATATTACTAAAAACTTGAGCCAAAAGTACATTTCTCATGTACAAAAGTTGCTAGGTCTTGGATTAAGGGGAAAATATTAAAACACCTAGAAGGCATAAATTATTGGATTTTTTGATACTATGAACCATGATACAAATTACGGCCTCAAAGTCATTAATAAATACTTCCCATAATGGTAAACGCACTGTACTTATACTGTATAGCACCTTTTTTGTGTTCCGACCACTCAAGGTCCTTTTACACTACATATCTCATTCACACACTGATGCATGATGCCAAATGTTGAGCTAACATTCACATACACCGATGGTGCAGCTTTCAAGAGCAATTTCTTGCTCAAGGACCCCTCGACATGCAGAATGAGCCACAGCAGCCCAGAGCTTAACAAGTGTTTTTTAAAATACATTTCAATAAACTAACTCTGTGATTTTCTCTGTATTGATGTTGAAAGGTTGTTGTAACATTGTAATCTTTATTAATATTGCTTTTGCAGAAAGAGACGAGGTTCAGCCTCAAATATTACTTCACATCACTCACCTTTACTTTGTGCCTTCCCCGATTTCCTAGGAGGCGACAAGTCTGGAGAGTCGTGGCGACTTCTTCTGGGTGGAGATGCATCTGGAGAGTCGTGGCGACTTCTTCTGGGTGGAGATGCATCTGGAGAGTCGTGGCGACTTCTTCTGGGTGGTGATGCATCTGGAGAGTCGTGGCGACTTCTTCTGGGTGGTGATGCATCTGGAGAGTCGTGGCGACTTCTTCTGGGTGGAGATGCATCTGGCGAATCGTGGCGACTCCTGCTTGATGCCGCAGGCTCAGGAGGTGGATGCTCTCCGTCTTCTCCCTCTTCTTTGTCTTCTTCATCATCAGCTATTGGAGGGGAGACTCAAAGTAAATCAACCTTTTCACCGTACGGTTAAAGATTGTCTTCACTTCATTTGCAAATTGCTGTTACCTCCAATCACTTTCCATCTATTGCTGGTTCTGAAGGCTTCCAGCTGTTTCACCTCCTCCGGTCTGTCGTCAATCACCTCTGCAATCTTTGCAGACAAACGAGAAACAGAGTTCATACGTCTAGAGGTTTCATGAGAGGGTTGACAAAATATATGACAACCACCATGGATTATTTGCAATGACATTTACACCACGGTAGCTATCTCTTATTATATATTATAATACGTTTTCTACATTTAAACCAACCAAAACACTGTTTATTACAAACATTATAATACCTCAGTTACTACAGAAATACATGTACACACACACACACACACACACACACACACACACACACACACACACACACACACATCATGCTTTTAAGGTGTAAATGAAGAAGTCAGTGAATGCACACAGGCTAGCCAGCAACAGCTAACATTCTTACCACTGGAGCTTCCTCTTCGTCCTCTTCTACCTCCTCCTCCTCTTTGACCATCTGTTTCCAGTCTATGTCATCGTCTACTATTTTAAGTCTGGAAACAGGAGAGGTAAGATTGAGTTAGGTAACTCTACACACGCACGTTTCATTCAAAAACAAGTTTGAGGGAGCAGGCGTGGGCTAGCGTAACTAGCTCCACGGCTACACACACACACACACACACACAACCTGCAGCTCGATTCAAACTTCCCGCCGTCTCACCCTTTCTCTGGAACTTTACGCCTTTTCTTTTTAAGCTTCCCCTTTGACTTCTTGTCGTCTCCGTCAGCGGATAAATAACGTTTGAGGTACTCAGCTTTAGATAGTTCAGGTCCTTTACTGCTGCCAGTGGAGGCGGCCATCGTAATGTTATCGAGAACTACGGATAGCGCCAAGGGTCAAGAATGTCCACTTCAGCAAACTCAAAAGCTGGTCAAATACCGGCTAACGCGCTCTGTTAATAATCTCACGTTCACAGAGAGACAATCGGACGGTGATGGACATGAGCTATTTGTAAGAAAATAATCATTTAAGAGGTCTCAGTTGAATTCTTTTAGTATTTTTGGAGTTTGTGAACAGCTAATTTGTGTGAGTCATGATTCATTTGAAATCAGGTTATAGCAGTTATGTAACACAGCGGCCTGTAGACAGGTCCACTGTCAAATTAGATAATGAAATCAAAATGTCATTATGAAATGTAATCAGAATTTTGAGGGGAAAAATCGACATTGAAACAGTTTAAATGATTTAGTTTTAATTTATGTATTTTTTATTATGCACAGTATATATTCCATCCACCAATGAACTGAATCTATTTTTAATAGGTTTGATACTGGCCCCTGCCCCACAAGACTCTGCTGCTGGCTGCCCAACTACTACCACTCTACCTCCCCCTACTCCTCCTCCTTACAGACCCCCTTGTCTGCCCCTTACCACCTCAATTTACTACCACCTACTCCACCCCTTCCCCCTGCTCTGCATCATGTCCCCCACAACCTGAGGACCTCACTCCTCCCCCAACTGTCACCTCTACAGTGTCCTTCACACCTGACCCGGTGAGAAGACAGCTCACGAGACTCCACCCCAGCAAAGCTGCAGGCCCCGACGGTGTTTTTCCCAGGGTGCTTAAAGCCTGTGCCCCCCAGCTGTGTGGACTACTGTGTCAAGTCTTCAGCCTGAGCATGCACCTACAGAGGGTCCCAGTGTTGTGGAAGACGTCCTGCCTCCTGTGCCAAAGACGCCGCGTCCCAGCGGCCCTCAGGACTACAGACCGGTGGCCCTGACGTCCCACATCATGAAGACCCTAGAGAGGCTCGTCCTGGAGCAGCTAAAGCCTATGGTCAGGCCCTTCACTGATCCACTACAGTTCACCTACCAGCCCTGCCTGCTGAACAGAGTCTACACTCATCTGGACAAGCCGGCGAGCACTGTGAGAATCATGTTCTTTGACTTCTCCAGTGCTTTTAACACCATCCGTCCGACTCTACTGGGTGAGAAGACGACTGCACTGCAGGTGGAGGCCCCCATCGTGTCCTGGATTATTGACTACCTGATGGGCAGACCACAGTACGTACGCCTACAGAACTGTGTGTCTGACAGAGTGGTCAGTAACACTGGGACCCCACAGGGGACTGTCCTCTCTCCCTTCTTCTTCACCCTCGTCACCTCTGCACCGAATCCACCTTCAGAGGTTCTCTGATGACTCAGCAATAGTTAGTTGTATTGAAAAGGGTGATGATAGTGTATACAGGACTGTTGTGGGCAACTTTGTCACTTGGACTGAGCTGAACCATCTGCAGCTCAATGTGACAAAGACGAAGGAGCTAATAGTGGATCTGAGGAGGGCGAAAACACCAGTGACCCCTGTTTCCATCAAGGGGGTCCCTGTGGATACTGTTAAGGAGTATAAGTACCTGGGGGTGTACTTGAATAACAAATTGGACTGGACAAGAAACACAAAGGCTGTCTACAAAAAGGGCCAAAGCCGACTCTTCTTCCTAAGGAGGCTGAGGTCCTTTAACATCTGCCGGACAATGCTGAGGATGTTTTATGAGTCTGTTGTGGCCAGTGCTATCTTCTTCACTGTTACATGCTAGGGAAGTGGGCTAAAGGTAGCAGACACCAACAGACTAAACAAACTGATCAGGAGAGCTGGTGATGTCGTGGGGGAGGAGCTGGACACTCTGACGACCGTAGCAGAGAGGAGGATGCTGTCCCGGCTTCAGTCCATATTGGACAATGTTTCACACCCTGTCTACGACACACTGGCTCTGCCGAGGAGCTCCTTCAGCAGAAGACTCCTCTCTCTTAAATGCACCACAGAGCAACACAGGAAATCATTCCTGCCTGCGGTCATTGAAACTCTATAAAGCCTCCCTCAGTGAGTCAGATACACCCCCTTCTGTAATCTGTAAAGACACAAACACGGACAATTACTTTTGCATTTGTTGCACATTATTTAACTGTAAATTTGATGTTTTATATACCTTTCATATATATATATTATATTTTGTTCTTAATAGATGATTACTTGTTTAACATAACCTTGAATTCCTGGAGTATTGTAACAAAAATAATTTCCTCCTGGGATTATTAAAGTATTTCTGATTCTGATTCTGATTCTGATCATGTTTTATTTCTGTCTAATGTTGAACAAAGTGGGGTGCCACAGATTGATCATAGGACAGAGATGATTATATGTTTACTGATTTCATACATTTGACTTTTGAAGGTAGTTCAAGTTAAAAAGCAGGACCTATAAAAGTTTTAATGTTTTAATGTTTTACATCATTGAATGCATTCAGTCTATTTTTGGACAAGATTCTATAGCCAAAACATATTTATGCAAAGTGATATGAATGAGTTACACATATAAAATGCAAAGTACTTGTTTGCATATATAAACCACCTTTAATGGGATACACCTAAATCAGCCTTTGGTGTTTTTAAAGTAATTACTTGAAATGAGATGACCTGCATGTTGACAGGGGTTTTCATTTATATGAAGTTTTATAACTAGGTTCAGGAACAAGGACCATGTCTTGAACTCATCCCATTTCCATTTTACATGTACTTAAACACACCTTATCCGTTCACTCCCTCTTCGATGCAGTCGAAGAGGGAGTGAACGAAGAGGGAGTGAATCAAGCACTGGGGCAAAACACAGAAGGACACGTGTGATTTCATTTGAAACGTGAAAAAAAAATTGGCAGATACCAGACTAAAAACATGTTTTATTAAAAAAAGTCTCACCTCCCAGCACTCCATACACAAACAGAGACTTGAGCATGATGGAAAAGTACCCATCCAACTGCGAAAAACACAGAGAGGAAATATGAGGGAGTGGCTGCAGCGATTACTCTGGAGACAGGTACTCCATTATATAATATAAGTTTATTACAAACTCAGAATAATACAATTACAGAATGCAAATGACATGCTTCGTCTTGGTCTCCACTAACTAACCTCCTTCTCCTTTTATTTCTCTCTCTCTCTCTCTCTCTCTCTCTCTCTCTCTCTCTATCTCTCCCTCCTTGTGTGGTTTGGTGCACTGTGGACACATTCTGGCACTTACTTCTTTCACAATAAGAACATTAATATTTCACAGTCTCTTCGCATCATTTAGCTGGAAGATGACCAGATAAAGTCAAAGGACAGTCAAATCAAATCAAATCAAATCAAATCAAATTTTATTTGTATAGCCCAAAGTCACAAAGTACATTTGCCTCGGAGGGCTTTACAATCTGTACAGGGAGTGACACCCTCTGTCCTTAGACCCTTGGTTTGAGTGAAGAAAAACTTGCCCACAAAAAAAACAGTCCTCGGAAAGTTCTTATTGTTTTGCCGGGAACAGATCTACTTTAAGTGAAAACAAACAGACAGGATAGTCATAATCACTTTAAATCACTCTAAACTTAAATCTATATTGGCGTGGTCCTTGTTAGTGAATGTAGTGAAAATCATTTTGAATGTATGAGTCAGTATTGTAGCAATCAATTGTAGCATCTCCACCACGAAATGCAAAGAAACATTCCAAGCAACTCTGTGAAAAATGTGATTTAAAAGTGCAAGTCACGGGATGAATAAAGAACATTTCCAGGTGACTGAACAGCCCTCAGAGTTTGTAGAGATCTGCTTTCACTTTGACAGGGTCTATTTCGCTGCGTCAGTGTCAAAAAGGTGACATTCAATCTGCTCTGATTCAATGTTATAAAACAAAAACACATGCAATTGTTCAAGGACTGTGTACATTGTTTTAATATGCACTGTAGATTCATTTGAGAACCCATACCAATCTACATGAAAAAAAATATCAAATACACATGATTTAATTCAAATTTTGTGAAACACATGCTGTCATCATACACCTGTGTGCATGATACGACATAGATACGTGACCACTGAATTCACACACAAGTCAAATTCTGGCTTTATAGCATCCCTTTATTGAAAACAAATCTGCAGCTTCCAGAATACTATTTACATGGCAAGTTACTCATTGTATTTATACACATACAGCTGTGTGTGCCTCTGCAGCAAAACGCACATCTACAAACATTTCTGTCGAATCATCTTTGAGTCATCTTCATTATTTTTTGTCAAAGTTAGGAAAACATTTTAGTGCATGTGGGAGGAAAACAAAGGAAGGACAGACATTTGCAAAGCCACTGGCAACGTGTTATCAATATGTGTGTTGTTATTGTGGGGATGTTTGAGGATACGGACAGATGCGCAGGCGTGGTTTGATTTCTTTTTTTTCTAGCTGTGTGTCTGATAGAAGAAGAGCAGCAGACAAACGATCCAGGAGCAGGAGCTTTTCAGAAACACACTCACTGCTGAACACATGGCAAGTTCATCTACAAAAGAATAAAAAGATGATGAAACAGTTGAATTTGTCTCTTTGTAACTCAGTACGCACACACACATACGCACACCTACCTTTCTGCACAGTGATCCTGGCAGTCACCCCAGATATTTTGCACATGTAGGTGGTGTTGTGTGGGAGTGTGTCTGTGAAGCCTTTCAGGGTCATTCTGTAGCCTTGGGGCTCCTCCAGCTCCTCCACGTAGCTTTTGTCTTTGAACTGGCTTTCCGCAGACGAGCCGGACACATTGGTGTTGATGAGGGACTCTTTGGTCCCAGAGGACCAAGAGAACTCATAGCTGCTGATCTTGTTGGCCTTGGGCTCAACCCAGCAGTCTACTCTTAGGTCATTGTCATCTTCATAACACACAGAGATTGGGTCACACCTTGCTGGGATCAGCAGCACTGGGGCAAAACACAGAAGGACACGTGTGATTTCATTTGAAACGTGAAAAAAAAAAATTGGCAGATACCAGACTAGAAACATCTTTTATATAAAAAAAAAGTCTCACCTCCCAGCACTCCATACACAAACAGAGACTTGAGCATGATGGAAAAGCACCCATCCAACTGCGAAAAACACAGAGAGGAAATGTGAGGGAGTGGCTGCAGCGATTACTCTGGAGACAGTGAAAGTTTATTACAGGCCCCGCTAACTAACCTCCTAACTAGTCTCCTTTTATTTCTCTCTCTCTCTCTCTCTCTCTCTCTCTCTCTCTCTCTCTCTATCTATCTATCTCTTCAAAGTAAGCAATCTAGAGAAGACTAAATCATTCTTCTGGTGTGTGCGACACCATCTTGCTGTTTTGGTCACATGTCAACAAGGGTGAGACGCGCTGGTCTAAACTGCTGTGAATGTCCTCTAGTTGCTTCCAGAATTCAGGAGCCCACTTTTCTTGCCAAACAGAATGACTGGACATAATTCAGAGGGAAAGATCACACAGACGTTTTCCCTTTCTGTTTTATTGCCTGTTTGTTACACTATTCTTCACATTTTGTTATGATTCGGCCCCATATAAATACAATGAAATTGATTTCCCAATGCCCTTGACACAGTTTTGTAGGCTATTTATCAGTACGCCACACCTAAAATGACATAATATGTTTTTAATGTTAGATACTGTTTACACATCTCTGCACATAGATATTTTCTAGCATCATTCCCTGCATACCTACATGTTCTAGCATATTCCCCATCTCCCTGATGTGACCCTAGTCCTTATCCGTATCCAATACCCCGAGCTGCAGCCGAGTCTTACCTCCTGTCGAGACCGAATGATGTAGCAGATCCTGCCTGCGTACTCTTGTCTGGCAGGGGAATAAACAGCTGCTGGTAGTTGCCTCAGTGTGCAGCACTGCAGAGCATCCCACTTGTGAAGTGAGGTGGGAGCGATACAGAGATGTGGAGACAGAGAGTGGGAGGGATGAGGGTGTACCGCAGAGCGCTGATTGGTCTTTCTCCTCTGCAGTGCCTGATGGGGGACACAGGTCTGTCATGCTGGCAGGGCTGAGGCAAAACATAGTCAGCATCATCGTTTTTCTCAGCAGGTCTGTTATGACCTTGTCTCCTTTCCTCTCTGGTCCTCTCCTCACCTTTGTCTCAATTCCCAAGCTACACTCCTGTCCTGGTTTGCCCTTCATGTCTCTTTGTGTGTTATTCTCCCGCTTAGTTCTCTCACTTTATAGCTGCTCTTATATAAGTTGAACTTATTAAAGCTGCTCTTATGTCTCATGTGACTGACATAGAGTTTAGAGCAATTCCTATTATGTGTTCTGAATAACAAGCATGTAACTGTACATTTACTGTAAAAATGTAAAACATGTTATATAAGATATAATATATAATATAATGTCATTTTATTGACATCATGTCTGCATAGCACAAATGCATACTATCAGAGGGTGTATTTATGACCCCACTAGAAATTTCTAGCACTGTCATCCAAAATAACTCATGCACAATGGCTCAGTGTCACCACCTAAAGGCCAATAAGAGCAATTTCACAAAGTAAGTTGGTTGCAGGTGCTTAGTTTGCATCACCAGGTGCCAGTGTTAGGCCATGGGAAGTGTGTGAGTGGCAGTTTTGTATGGATGGGTATGACCTAATCCACAGTGTAAGTGTGGTTTAACATTTTCTTTTCTTTTTTCTTTTTTTTTTTAGAATGAGAGCGCTAAGCGATTTAAAACATAGATGAAAAGTATACAATATTAAAAAAATGGAATAAAGATAAACATTTTACCTGTTCTTTCAGGATCACAGAGGACTGTTCGCAGCATGCTCGCTCAATGCAGATGGGAGGAAAACATCTGGACAGGTAAACTGTTCATATTGAGGATGATAGAGTCTTATCTGGCCTGATGGAATAACAACTGGAGAACATGTGGAACAGAAACACAGAAATAAGGTTGGAGTCCATTTTGGACTGCATGAGCTGAAAGTACATTGAGTAAATATTGCACTGTAATATCTAGAACCACAAGGATAACTTCTAGGACAGTGGACTTAGATAGCACAAAATTATAACAGAAGTTATCTCATGACACTTTCCATATATGTCTGGACATACTCTTTATAATATTATTACAGAGATCGCAACAATTCCCACCACTGGCTTCAGAGGCAAGAAAGCTGAAAAACTCTGGGAAGAAGCTAAGTGAGTAACATGCATTAATGGGACAGGAATGTGTACAGAGCTCAGTGCATCATGGGAAGTCCCCGAGCAGTTTAGTCCTATATCAGCATAACTAAGAGATGGTTCAGGATCAGAATAACAACTAGGAGCTGGAGATTCTTCTTGACAATATAGGGTAAATAAAATATAGCTACAAAATTCATTAAAATTGTGTTAATTATTATTGTATGGCATTGAGTGTGACCTCCTGTAACAACATTGTTTCACCTGATCACCCAGCAGTATAGAAATAGAACAAAGTAGTGGAAAATAACTACATACAATTACTAAAGTACTGAGTTTTTTCCCTCATGACATGTTTTACTTCTACTGCACTGCACTTGAGAGGGAATGTATTATTTTTACTTACATGACAGTTATTTTATAAATAAGAATTTTTGTAAAACATACAAAGAGATTATAAAATATGATCTTTGGTTATAAACTACCCAAGTGCAAGTGAAAGGAATAGTTGTTTTAGTCATTTTTGATGCAAAAAAAAAATTTGTGTATCTTTACTTAAATCTGAATACTTTCTCCACTCCAATGGTACTAATTAAGGTCCCTTCAGGTCGAACAGAAGCAGGCTGCTGCTGTGGTGCATGTCGGCTCACTGGAAAGTCTCTGCTGCTGAACTAAATGGAATGGAACCTTAATTAGCATCATTGGAAGCACCTGTTGACCCTACTATTATATATCAAAATGGCTGCTGTGAAAAAGGTCTGCTATTACTTGTTTTTTTCACTTCCTGAGCTCATCCATTCATATATTGATTAATTCACAAGTCAATCAAACTCAATCAATGGGTGGTGGCAGACACAGGGCAACATGTAGGCCTATGTGTGGGGCGGTTGGGGGGCAGCAGTCACCGGGAGCTAATTCCTGTAGCTACGCCCCTGTCCGGGCCCCTAATTGTGTCCATTGTGTCTGCTCATTTAAAATAGTCTGACTGCGGCTTTTTCTATGTGCCCAGCAGCCGGTACATGCTCGGCTCAGCCCTCACTCAGTGACAGATAGTTGTCGGTCAGGACTGGAGGGGGTAGGCTGGCCATCTCGGAAATAATCTGCCCACGCGTTAAGCTGCTTTATCCCCGCCGAGCCTGAGCCTGAGCCGGACAGAGGCTGCCGAAGCTCCGTTAGCAGTCACAGGGGAGGAAATAAAAGAGGAGGAAAGAAAAAAGTGAAACAGAGACAAGTTTGAGAAATCTTTTCAGGGTCGGAGCAGTGTGCGCTCGATGTGCAGCATACATGGCCACCTGACTGGACCCTGACACACAGAGCTGAAGCTGAACCTGCTGCCGTGTGTTCAGTCCACAGCAAGTCCACACTGGGAATCTAACCACAGCGAAAAGCTGGCACCGGTGGTTTGGCCATGGACAGCGCTGGATTTCGGATATTCCTGATAACAACTTGTGTTATTCCAGGTAGGAGCACCTGTTAAATAATGATGTAACACTGGGGGTGTGAGAGACATGATGATTGACTTCTCTGCATCAAATACCAACAAAGAAGTAAATAACAATTTAATATAATAAACTTTGTGTATCTCAGGTTTACATGGAGTGTACAGTATAGAGTAAAACTGAGGTCATTCTGACAAAAATGATTATGAGGTGGGTCTGAGTTTCAGGCTTTTATTTTCATAGATCATTTTGTATATTTACACGAATAATAATATGTAATGTGAGAGATGAGATGAGAGATGAGAGATACTTTATTAATCCCTGAAGGGAAATTGTATTAAGGCTGCAAGCTGTACTCGCGCCAACCATTTCTTCAGGAGGAAAAATGCAGATACAGGCAAAGGCAATCACACACACATACGACATTCTACAATGGATTGGTTTACTTGAGGTGTCTTTTTTGTTGGATCACATTACGGGAGAGAGATGGGGGGGGGCATGTGACAACCCAAGGCAGTATGACTACAGGGCAGAGTGATTACAATACGTGGAGTCAGGCTTGCCAAATTGATATGATGTTCTTTTGTTCATGGTGAACTGTTGTTTACACAACTGTGTGTCCTTGGAGTGTCCAGTGCGTCAGAGCATAGATAGAACTAACCCTAGATAACCCTAACCCTAAGTAAACTGCAGTGAAAGACCTCTGGAAGAGGAGAATAGCCAGGGACAAGTAAATGCAAGAAATCATTCCATTTTAAGGATTCAGGAAATCAGACATTTTAGTCTAAAACCTAATCCTGCATGCCCCCCAATTTGAAATCCCGTTGCAGGGCCGAGAGACCCCTAGTCACCTCCTCCAGACGCGTAACAGTGATTGCGGCCTGGGTGGAGGTGGTTCTACCCAGTTCTGAAAACATGTTCATGATGGTATCCAAGCGTCGGGGAAGTCCACAAATTGATCACAGATCTGGTCGAGCCTCTTCCGAGCATCCCCAGTTCGGACTGCGGTGTCAAGTAACAGTTCCTCAATCTGTGTCACCTTCTGATGTAGCCCTTTTACCTGGTCAGCAATGGCTCCTCAAAGGTGTGTGATGACAGCCAACAGCTTGGGGGATTCTTTATTGGCTGCCAGCTTCCCAATTTTCTGATAAATCAGGGCCATCCCCATGCCAATCATTAGGACACCTGCTATCAAGAATCCAAATAAGTAGACATCCTCGATGTCTTCTAGCGACAGGGCTCCCAGGCAGACGACGTTCCACTTGCTCCAAGAGTCCATCACGTACCCAGCAGCAAAAGTCCCGTCAGGACATGTCGGTTCTCCCGGACCAGCATTCCTTCGTGAAAAAATAGTATCAATGGCGTTGAGGGACCAGCTGATCAATTCCATAATTTAGGATTTGAGAGACTTCACCACAGAAAGAGAGAAGTAGAGACGAGACGAGAGGCACAGTAAGGCACAATCAGCGAGATAAGGGAGAAAGGTAAAAATGCGACTGCCTCCATGTGTCCAATTAACATGACATATTATATTATATATTATAAGAGTGTTCATTTTAAAATGAATCATCACAATAATCATTTTTATTTAAGTACAAGCACAAACTTATAAAGCATTATGAAATCACCCATGATGAATGAATTAATGAATAATACATATTTTACTATTGCTTATCGATTTGTTATAGACTACTATTATATAGACTATAAGAACAACTATTAGTTGTGATATTTAGCACGTCTGGACGGCAGGTACAAATGTTAGTAAGATTTTGCACAACCTGGCAACCCAGTTATTATTAGTCTTACCACTGATCTGTGAAGCAAAGCATCAGTAAATGATTTAACTGTTACTAAATACATTCATTAATAACTTATGATACCTTCATAAGAGGTGTCTGATGATGATTTTTACAATGAAATGAATTCTCACTCTTTGTTTTTCGACATATTCGTGGCAATTTTGCCAAACATGAAGCTCATCTTCACAGACTAACGATGTCATCCCTGAACCTGTAACACTCCTGACGAGTGCAGAAGTCAAATCAGACCGTTACAGTCAGACAGTGTCAAACTACAGTCGCCTGTTTTCGGCAGGTGCACTAGCGTGATCGCACTAAGACGTGGCTGCCTCTTGCACATGGCACAATGTGTGTGTGTGTGTGTGTTTGTTTGAATGAATGAATTAACTCTTGCCTCATTGCAACAGGTGCAGCTGTGTGATCACACTAAGCCAAGGCCAGCATACATACAGCTGGTATCAAGGGGGTGTTAGGAGGGGGTGTTATATATTACGTAATGACAAAAGCGATTGTGGCAACATACGGATGTGTTGAGCTGCTGTGACATCTGCTGTGATTGCTTTTTTTTTTTTTTACTCAGTTGGCGATAAATCCCTCTGTGCATGTTGAGCAGTAATTTGCTGGTGTGCATGTGTGTTTGTGTGTGTGTGTGTGTGTGTGTGTGTGTGTGTGTGTGTGTGTGTGGCTGCACCATGTGTGCAGGATTGTCATGTTGAAGGACAGAGCAGTGGATTAGAGCTGCACAGGGAGCAGGAAGGGTGTAATAACATGATCGCTGCCAAGTCCCAGCCTGCTGACTGTTGCTGCAGTGTATCTTCTCCCTGACTCAGAGCGCCTCCGCAGCTCCGTCAGCCTCTGCCGGGTGGTCCGACAGGTTGATACGAGTGCTGTCACAGGCAGTCACTGATGTATTTTTCACCTCACTTAAAAGTTTGCAATCCTCCACTGATGAAGGAGACAGAAAGAGCGGACTGAGACTCATGACTTTTTGGCATAATCCACTTTCCACAGCTGGGACACACAAACAAACACCCAGCTCTTGTGTCCTCTTCCTCTTTGTTTGTCTCTTTTTTTCTTTTTCTGCACCTCCCTCTCCAGTCTGTTGATCCTCTACAGACATCCTCTTCATTTCTCTCCATCTTCTCTCTCTGTCTCTCTCTCTCTGGGCTTTTACTCTCCTCTTATTTCCCCAAAACACAGATGAAGCAGCAACAGTCATCATAATCCTGTGAGCTGCCCGCTGAACACCGGCCAAGTGCACACTCCACGCTCCTGCAGTGCCACAGAGATTACACACCCACACAAACATGCACACTAATACCTGCGTGTGCACACAGATGTCAATCAAAAAACAATGAGAGATTATTATCGATTCAGAGAAAAGCTAGAGGAGAAGTGTTGTTTCTCTATTTCAATCAGGCAAATACGGAAAGGAGCACATAATTCATTCACAGAATTTGGCAAAGTGGACGTCCAAAAGTCAGGTTCTGTTGTTGTTGAAGTTATTCTCTGCTGTCACTCAGTGGATCTTATGGTTTAGAGCAATAAAGAGAGCTGCTATGTGAAATAACAGCTTTGTCACAAGTATACAGTTGTATCTCAAAGCAGTTGAATCTCTGTCACCTTCAGGCTACATGTAGTTTTTGCTGCAAAATCTGCAAGATTTTAGTTAAAGCATTGTGGGTTTTTTTGGGTTTTTTTGGCGTGTGTGTTAGTAGGTTCTTTTCAATCACAGCCAAAGACACAAACACACAAACTCAGTGGGTAAACCCCGATCAATCGCAGATTGGATGACCTCAAGATTAAACAGTTAATCTGTCCTCTTTCTCTCTCTGTGCTTTTCATTTTCTTGTCTGTGGCAGACGGTCAGTGCTTTCATCTGTGGCCTTCTGGTTTGAGAGCGAGCTTGAAGCGGGAATTATTTTGTAAAGCTTTGAAACGTTACAGTTTAATGTGATGATCTTTACTAATGGCACCCCTGCAGATGATGTCAGCCTCATAGTTTTACTCTCAAACACACACACACACACACACACACACACACACACACACACACACACACCTAAATACCTGGAATATTGGTTTGGTTCTCTCTTTGAGATTTTTTCAGATTTTTTTTTCTATAATTTTCTATTAAATGTGTCCAAACACTGGACTGTATAAATAAAGATTTTGTTTTCATATTCCTTTTTTAAAGCATCAACATTTTCATATTTTGAATTTATCAATAGTACATTTTTAAAAAGTCTTCATTATGCCTAAGTGCCTTTTGATACCTAATTATCCTAATTATTTTGAGCCACACTAGCAGCATGGCTCTGTTGTGTACTAGTGCTAATTAACAAATGCTAACATGCTAAACTAAGATAGTTAACATAGTAAACCCAAGTGCCACAAATTGTAATTCCTCAAATGGCCACTTGAGGCTGGCTACAGAACATTTCATCCTCCATAAGTCCCCATGTTAAAATGTCCAACTTCACAGCAGAAATAAACATGTTTACAGCCTCGTACAAAAAACAGTTTTAGTCTCTATAGCTAAATTCACCTTTCATAACAACTGTACTGAGGATTAATTTTTTTTTAATTAAAAAAAAAATACTACTACTAAAAAATAATACTGTGTTGTTTAGCATCAGCATGTTAGCAGTGTCATTGTGAGCATGTTAGCTTGCCAATGCCAACATGTAGCTAAAAGCACATACAGCCTCACAAAGCCACCAGCTAGCTGTAAACTGTTCTCATTTTACCCAAGGAGTTACTTGTAGCTGCCATTTAGGTTGAAATACTTAGTTTGTTTGTGTTTAAAAGCCAATGAGGATTTCCTGCTTAAATAAAGGTTCATTAAAAATATAAAATGCATATTTTCATTGGTATATGCTAAAATCTGAGGAAGCATGAGGAAATAATGAAGCTTTAAGTATCTCCAGTCTTTTTTTTTCTAATAGCCTAATGCAAAACCTTCCGCTGTCTTTCTGTTAAAGGTTTAAAACGGCTCGTCACATAATGAGCTTGAGGAAGAAAGATGGAGGATATGCACAGGATATACACAAAAAAGCCAGTGTGTTGCACATTGAGGTGTGAAACAATGTTGCTATTGTTCATGTTAAGTTCCCATGGGCATCTCTTTATGGATTATTGTCATGAGTACAGTGAGGTCATTTCCCATAGCCTAAACAATAGAAGAATGTGAATGGACACATGGTGGGAGAGATGTGGGCCAAATAAAATCTGAAAGTATGTTTTTGTTAGACACGTAGGCACTCTGTCTCTTCTCAGCTAAAGCCCCTAATCAGCTCAGCAGAGCTGCTCAGTAAGGGGGACTCGCAGTGGGATACCTGTGTAACTGAGTGTGTGTATGTGTGTGTGAATATGGGTGTGTGAAGGAATATCACGGAAGTGCTGGGATGCGTATTGTGTTAACATTGGACAGAGCCAGGCTACCTGTTCCCAGTCTTTGTGCTAAGCTGAGCTGATAGCTGCTGGCTTCATATTTATCGTACAGACTTTAGAATGGTCTTCATTGCATTCCTTTATTATACCATAACTATTCCTTGAATAAAATGCTGAACCCGATCAAACTGAGTCTCAAACAGCAACAGCAAATCTTTACTCAGTTGAATTCTCAGTTTAACATGAATGAAGTGTTTAAGCAGTGTTGTGGCCTAGTTAAGATCATGCACAACAGAGGCCATCAAATCTTTCCTTTAGGGATACAGGCTCAAAATTACACGCATAAAGACTGAATTCATGATATTTAAGCACAAACAGCTGCACGTACAAACAGCAGCAAATGGATAACCATAAATGATCTGATGCAGATGCACTTTAATATCCTAAATGCTGTAATCCAGTCCCACTGCTGGCCTTCTTCCTTCCCAATGACCTACACAAACACACACGCTGACACAGTGAACTCCCGCTCTAGTACAAAACTATTCAGCGTATTAATATAACAACACACACATATGGCTCAGGCTTTTATGTGCATGTTTGCATGCATAGAAAATGCATGAATGTATCATATGCAGATTATTATTATTATATATCATGTACAATATGAAATGCTTTTCTGTAGATTTATATAAAAAGATGAGACCAAACATAAAATTTAAAGTAGAGAGTTAGTGCACTCTCTAGTCATCATCATGACTTAATCAAGGCTTTGCTAACATGCTCTGCCTTTTCTCTGTGAATCAAATAAGTTGAAAATGAATCTGATGATTCAGTCTATCGTCTGCTGAATTTGAATTCTTATGATTATGGTAGATCTCGGGTGGCAGCAAAGCAAGTCTACTGCAGTTTTACGAGCATGAAGTGAAGTCAGGCTCCACAGAATAAACAGTATTGTCTTTAGTGGTCTGTTTACTGTAGTCACAGCTCAACTTTAAGACAGCCTCAAGTAAAACAGTAAAACAATACCTTTAATTCAATGAAATTTAGAAGTACAATCTTGATTTCTGCTGGTGTTTGACCTCTAGATGAATGATCTCTGAATGATCTCTGTGTTGAATTTGTGCTTAAAATGACACTGTTGGAATTGCAATGTTAGTTAACTGTTTCACTGTCCAACTCCAAGTCTTGCTGCAGAGCTCTGCACTAGTTTCAGTCAATGCAGCAGGTGAACCAGGTGTTACAACAGTCACACTGTCATGAAAAAAAGCGTGGATGGCTTTAGTTTTGTTGAAGGAGAATACTTTCGAGGTGGCTTCACTGAAAAGTAGCTGGACTAAAGCAATGCTATCACCATGATGTTTAAAATTCAGAGCGAGTCATGGAGATATTTTTATTAGCTATTTAAATGTCCAATGTGTAGAATTTAGTGACATCTAGTGGTGAAGTTGCAGAATGCAAACCCTCTTGTTTCAAACATAAAGGGGAAACTACAGTCGCTGTGAAACCTGTGACAAATACAGAAGGTCCTATGTATAGCCAGTGATGGTGCAAAATGCCTTGTTTCATAACAGCAACTTTAAACTACTAGAACATTGTAGAATTAGAACAGTCACACTCATAACTGTAAACAAACAACATCTGTAGTAATTTGGAACACAGTTTGCTTAAACTTTGTCCGTAACACAGTGTCTCATGGCATGCTGGGAAATCTTCTTCTGCTGATGCAAACACCTCAAGTGTAAAAGCGAGTATCAGAGTTCAGAGTAAGAACTTCAGAGTTCATATTTATACAATCACACTTACAGGTTTGATTTAGTGACACTTTGTTATTACACTCACCAGCTACTTTTAAAGTATAATGGATTTGACTCTATGAGAGTGTAATTAACTCTACTCTTGCTCAAATTTCACTAACACCAAAAATGTAACTCTTCTGAATTTGCTGAGTAGTTAGTAACTATGCTAACATAATGGTTCAACATGGCGGACTCCATGGAAGAGGACCTGCTCCCTGTGTAGATATAAAAGTCTCATTCTGAGGCAACATAAACATAACAATTCAAATTTTTACACTAATAAAAAACATAGTTATGAAGATTACATTCAATTTCTGTCAAGATACCCTTAAATGTTACACACTGGACCTTTAACATTTTGAGTGAGGGGACCAATCAAGTTTGAGTAATCCTAAAAACAGAAGATGTATCTGGGCAAATGCTAAAGAAAACATCCATTCCTTTAATGAATTTGTGTCTAGTTTCAGAGAATCATTGGGATCAAATTTAGATAGAGCTGTATTAGTGTGACAAAGACAAAAGATAGAAAGAAGAATTGTGGTCCAGGGCTAGTAGGTTCACAGAGAATAGGACTGGACTCAGATTTCAGACACCACACATTAAGCTTTGTCTAAGCCAATCAGTAGAGCCAGGTAGGATGTACAGACGGTTCTCATAGTGACGGGGGGCAGGGGGGTGGAAACACAGACCCACAAACGTCAGTGAGTCATATGTTTTACTAGTGTATTATTATCTTCTACTGGTATACTTCCTGATCATAAATCACAAAAGATTTGACATTGTTGCCAGTGCATGCACCACTGTAGAATATATCACAACACATCGCAGTATTTATTGCAGATCCTTCCCCAGTAATGACTGAAAGCTGTTGTTCAGCTATTATTTATTTATTTATATTTATTATTATTGTACCCCTGCAGGAAATGACTTATTTTTTCAAAGATCCTCTGACAGAAATGTTAGTATGCTTAAATACTGTTTATGGGTCAAAGCATTACTTCATGGCCACAAGAGGAGCTCTGTCAGCTGAATGAACAGCTTTAGTTCTGGTGTCGGTGCTGTCAGCCTGCGGTGTTTTTGATTGGTGGCCTCCGTGATGGAGACTAGACCAGAACATTGATGGACTGATCAATATTTTTCCATTAATAATGTGGAAATATTGGACCATGCGATGAACCATGAACTATGGCACCTCATATCTATTTTTATTTTAAAATACAATACATCAAAAATGGAAATCACCGCAGGGTAGGGGTTACATTCACACTCTCGGTCTAATTCATCATAATCAGCATCGTATTCAAGGAAATAAAAATTCCATTTTTGTCTGATTTGTGGCACTCAGTGTTTGAGAGAGTTAAAAGTAGCCAGCTGAAGAGAAATTTGCAGAGGTCAGCAATATCAAATCTAATTTTTCTGGCTATTCCCAAGGTCAGAAATGACATACAGAAATACATTTACTGAGAAAGGTTTTGATTTTTTTTTAAAGCTGCAGCTTAATAGCTTTCATAATAGTAAACATAAAAATAGGCCAGTTTGCAAAATATTAAATAACAGAATTCTCACGTGTTTAATGTGACTTCTGTGTCTGAACATTGCTGCAGAGCTGCTCTATGTCAGGGCTATAAGACGTGATTTTTGTCTTCACACAGGACTGCATGCTGCCAGCCCTGAGGCACCAACGACATTTGCATTTAATGTAGTGCACCCTGGCAGACCTGCTGACATAAGTGTTCATTCCATTCCATGTTTCAAACACAAATTCATCAGGTTTTGGGAGTTTTTTTTAATCGTCGCTCCATCTGTGCTTCCGAGCAACAGACACACATATCTAGCACTGCATTGTTAGCCCTTTCCCTTATTATCCTTATGGTTTTATCTAAAGAGGAGGCAAGAACTTCTTTGTTGCATACGTGTTGCAAAGCTTTTATTTTGGCATTATGAGTCAGTATTTACAGACGTTTCAAGTCTCCATTAAAAATGTTGGTATGAATATAGAGAGACTACTTTATTTATTAGGGAACATTAAAACAAAATATACTTCTTTTAGGAAGAAATTGTTATTATTGACAGAGGCTGACAAGGGGCTCCATCTCTTTATCATTTATCTTGAATAATGTATATGCTGCCACACTAAGATAAAAAGAGATATTTAATGGACTCTAAAACTCAAAAAATAAAATGATCTCTTCATAAAAGGTTAATAACGATAAAATGTTAAGACATTTTATATTTTAATCAAAGATGGATGATTGTTACTTACTGAGGTACAATGAGGGATATTTAGCATAAAAGGTTTCTGTGTGCGTGTGTGTGTGTGTGTGTGTGTGTGTGTAAATAACCGTGGGTATCAGAATGAGAGCAGTCATTGTTCTGAGCTCTTTTGTTTAGTCATCATTGTCCTTTATCCTACATCATGAATAGCAGTAATTGTATTCTTCATGAACCTACCAGATTATATATGATGTAAGTTAAGTGGTGGAGGAAGTATTCAGTTCCTTGACAATATGTAGTGCCATACATTATGTACTAATGTCATACTGTGAAAACACTTGATTAGAGGTGACCTAATCCTGCAGTGAAAATGTTACTTAAATAAGTATAATCAGAAGAATGCATCAGGAAAGTATTAAAAGTAATATTGATGTATAGAATTGACTGATGTTACAGACATTATGATGACTCATGTCATCATTTTGGGTTTCTTGTTTAGTGTTTCCTGTTTTATTTAGTCATTCTTACTTCTCAGTAGACTCTTATATACACTGTTGCCCATAAAGTTGAAATAATTTTTCAGACACATTCCTCTATTTATTTCTATTTATACACATCAGGTTAATTGTGGTTTAATTTTCACTGTGATATGTTTGGAAGAGATCGATTAATAAAGTTTTGAGAAGAAACACTTTATCAATCAAGAATAAATCACATTGTCACAATCATTTCATGAGAAGAGAGAAAAATATTTTTTTCCAACTTTATGGGCAACAGTGTATAATGAACAGTGTATAGTGAACAGTGTATAATGGAACCCAGTTTACTACTCCAGCAAGTAGTTGAAACCTTAGTAACGACCTGCAACAGACACGATTTCTAGTCCCATCAAAGCTTTCTAGAGATCGTGGAGTTTTCCAAACTGAATAAATACACACACATAAATACACAAAACTACCTTGCTAGTCCAGTCTTCTAGTGACTAAGATATCTGCTGAAAAAGATATTTTTCCATGGACAGATTCAGCTACTGTGAACGTCACATTACTTCTAAGCTATAGCGCTGTATTTGCGACTCACCGCACAGCTGATGGAGGATGTAATACACACAGGTACACACCTGTATAAACAAGGTGGTCTAACAGCACCATGAAATAGATTATATTAATTAAAGAAAGCTGAAATTTGAAATTCAGATGTATTCGTTAAAAGTTGACTTCCAGCGTACTTTAGTTGCATGGTATGTGTTTTCAGGATGTGACAATGTGGAGATGGTGGAGATTTGAGCGCATTCAAATAGTTGACCAATCAAATTGCTTGTTAGGAACTACTTATTGTATAATGTCTGTTGCAGCCTGATTAGTTTCACCTGTGTCCGCCTTCACTTGTGTATTTAGTTCATGTGTTCCTTGTTTTCGTCCATATGTGAAGCATTTCAGAAAGGTTTCTCGTGTTCGCCAACAACTTTATTTTCTTGGACTTGTTTTATGGATTTTGGACTTTGGGCTACTCTCTGGTACTGAGCATCTCCTGCTCAATCAAGCCTTTGTTCATTGACATTTGCTATTAAACCATCTGCCTCTGTGGTCTGCATTTTGGTTCTGTTCCTCATGTCCCCAGTTATCCAGCATGCATTAATGTAAAAGGAATGACTTTGCTATTGGAGTTGGTTGAGACAAAGCTAATTTTGAACTATTCCCTATAACTGATTGTTTGTAATTCTGGATGTAGATTATTTTCTCCATTAATCAAATGTTTTGTAAAAATTCTGAAAATGGTGAAAAAGTGACCCCTTCAGTCAAAAAACAAACAGTCCAAAATAAATGAAAATAATTAAACAGAGAAGTAACAAATAATAACATTTGAGAAGCTGTAACCATGAAATGTTTTACTAAATTATCTAAATAGCTGCCAATACATTTTCTGTAAATTAACTCAGTCTTTCAGCTGAACTTTAAATAGATCTCAGATGTAGTGGAGAATGAGGTGCAATATTTCCCTCTGAGATTTAGTGAAGTTAAAGTACAAAGTGGCATGAGAAGAAATAGCAAAGTAGTAGGTAGTGCATTTGTACTTAAGTACAGTACTTGAATGAGCGTACTTAGTTACATTGCAACACTTGTAGTATCTCTGACGGAGACAAATAAACACACACACTCGGGAAGCGGGTGTGGCTCTGCTGTGGATTTATTAAAGGGGATCAGTAAGTCAGTGGGAACAGTAACCAAACAAAATCGTGCTTATTTTTACCTCACTCTAATCCAAACCTTTGACCCCAGCTCACCTCTCACACCGCTTAAATGAATCACCTCTGACAGCTGAGCTCACTTTAGCAGCTCAACATGCTGTGCCGACTGCGAACAGCTTGAAGCAGGCCTGTCTGCTGCTGCCAACATGTGTGTGTGTGTGTGTGTGTGTATGCCCAGCATAGGTGAAAGTTTTTTTTAACCCTTGTGTTTCTCCTACAGGAATAATTGGCCAGACTGTGGAAATGGATGATGGGAAGTCAGGGTATCTTGGCTCAAAGGTGGATCTCCGCTGTCGGTTCATCAACAGCTCGCCACCTGTCAAAATCTCCCAGGTATTCAGTTGTCTGCCTGAGCACGTGGATTACATAGAAGAGAATACAGATTGAAATATTTATGAAATATATATATCTAAATATAATTTAAATACATAAAGCTCACAATAATATCATTCATACACAGAACACAATAAATCAGCAAAAAACAGAACAGATTTCTTCAACAAGTGGTGAACCCAGTTTATTCAAAGTGGTTATAATCAGTGTTTTCTATCAAAGGCTGATGCAGAAGCAGTGTGATAGTATGAAGGGGGTCGCTCGTAGTGATGAACTGGCATGTAGCAGCTAACGCCAGGTATTTTCCTCAGGAGTCAGTAGTCATAGAATAGTAGCCAAAAAAGTCAGTTACTACACATTTAAGAAAGTATAAGAGACCTGAACACTGGTTAATTTTTGCAGGTGAAACCTGATGTTTATACTGAACTGGGCGTGGACTTGTGAACATGTGCATGACACAGACTAGCAATAAAGCAATAAGGAGCTTGGTGTCCTTGTAACCACTTAACCCCATTAGGGATTTGGTGGGGGGCTGGAGTCTATGCCAGCTGACACACAGAGACAACCATTCACATTCCCACCTCCGGGTAATTTAGAGTCACCAATTGATGTCTTTGGACTGTGGGAGGAAGCCTGAGTGCCTGGAGAGAACCTACGCAGAAACGGGGAGAACATGCAAACTCCACACAGAAAGGCCCCAGCCGAGGTTTGAACACCTTCTTGCTGTGAGCCGACAGTGCTAACCACTGCACCACCATGCCAACCTGTATCCAAAATATTTAAATTATAGAAATTTACCAATTTAAGTTCAACTAAAAGTAAAACACAAACCAGTTCTAATGTGTCAAACCTACAGATCACCTGAATCTGCAGTTCTACTCAGCTCTCTTGGGAGTTTCAGCTCTGTTTAGCTGTCTGATGGCCACTTTACTGTTTTGGTTCACTCACTGCTCTCAAAGTGACATTTTTGTCTCTGCCAGAGGATACGTTCAGCCATCAGCCATGTCACAGGAAAAGGGCTAAATTTCACATGCAGGACACATGAACTGTGTATGCACATATGATCTAAAACAACCAGTGTAACATTTCATCCACCCTTCTTTCTCAAGGTAACATGGCAGAAGCTTGTGAATGGCACTAAGCAGAATGTGGCGATCGCCAATCCCTCCCTGGGTGTGTCCGTTGCCCAGCCTTACAGGGACCGCGTCATCTTCAAGAACGCAGCGGTGAGGCGACGGACTCCTAATCTTGAAGACACCACCATCACCTTCTCCTCGCTCCGGCTCTCTGACGAGGCCACCTACATCTGTGAATACACCACATTCCCTGCAGGGAACCGAGAAAACACTGTAAACCTCACAGTCTATGGTGAGACACACGTGACACATGGTCTGATCTTTAGTGTAATACAAGTGGATTGTTAGCAGCACAAGGTTGATGATAAATGACTCAAAAGTAAGAAATAGATCAAAAATATCTGTTTGACAGCTGTTGGAATGAAAGACCTGTGGTAGCGCTCGAGTGACATCAATCTTTCCTCTAATTCTTAGCACAAGTAAGCAAAAAAAAAAAAAGCTAAATACTGCACTTGTACTGTACATTAAAAAACATTATTATTTTTTTAAAAATATTTAATTATTTCACTAATAATAATAAACTAATATTATCATGCTTTAAAAACAAAACTAATGCTAAATCAACTCTATATTTTTTATATTTCCTTTAGTTCGCCCAACAACTCAGATGAGCCTGTCCACGCCGACGCTGGTGGCTCGTTCAACCAATCTGAAAACACCGGTGGCCACTTGCGTCTCTGCCAATGGAAAACCACCTGGTACCATCAGGTGTGTGTGTGTGTGTGTTTATGTGTGGTAACCAACAAATCAGCCGACATCCATGTATCTTTTGAGTTGCAACACTGATTCCTTGTTGATGTGTGCAGGTGGGAGACGAGGGTACCAGGAGAAGTGACCACCCGAGAGTACAAAAACTCAGATGGGACGTTCACCGTACAGAGTGACTACATTTTGGTGCCCAGCAGAGAAACACACAAGGAAACGCTCACCTGTGTCACCACCTTCAATGAGGAGGTCTTCACTGACAGTGTCACCCTGGATATTCAGTGTAAGTCCTTCTCACACATAACAAGAAGTTCATAATTATACGAGCATGAATAAAGTCCACGAGCTAAATGACAAGCTAATTTTCTGTTATCTGTATGTGTTTTATGTGTGCACCAGATGAGCCAGATGTTTCGGTGAATGGGTTTGATGGAAACTGGTATCTGAACCGAGAGAATGTCCAGCTGAGCTGCCAAGCTGATGCCAACCCAGCCGTCTCTCTGTATCAGTGGAGACTGTGAGAACAACTATGTTTGTTTGTGTTCCACCCAAATTCACTGTCACAGTTGAATGACCTCATCAAGGCTATGAGGTGTCTTTAAATGTATAAACTGAAAGGACCAGTGTGTACTATTTAGTGGCATCTAGCCTTGTAGATGCTGATTGCAACCTCTTTGCCTTATGCTGTCCTTCCTAGTCTTACTGGACATTTAAAGTGCCACTTAAAAACAATCTGATTTCTCTTCCTGAATTATATGAACACACTATTCTTTTAGATATTGTTTGTTTTTTGCTTCTATAAATGATTTTGCAGTAAACTAAATGTGTACTTGTGATATAGCTGGTTTGATGGGTGTATGGTTCTGTCTTTGATAATGTTTGAATAAGCCTTATATTATATATTTTTATTTTCTGTATATTCTGCAGCATCAATGGCTCCATACCGAGCAACGCTGAGATTCGGGACAACGTCCTAACCTTTAAAGGGCCAGTCACATATGACGTGCAGGGCACATATGTGTGTGATGCAACCAACAGCATTGGGACGCGGTCAGGCTCTGTGGAGGTCAGCATCATAGGTACGTTTACCTGGAGTCTTCGGGTCATTTGATGAAAAATGATGAAAATAGCAAATTGGAAGGAAAGGAATATGTTTGTTTGAAGTTTTACTGGAGTTTGTGTGTGCGTGTGTGTGTGTGTGTGTGTGTGCATGCGTGTGTTTCCCCTGTAGAAAAGCCACTACCACAGATCGCAACGGGTGATGTCATCAGTGTAATTGCTTTATTGCTGGCTGCTGGAGTGCTCATGGGCATTACTATCACAGTCCTGGTGCTCAAAATAAGAAGTAGAAAAGACGACTCCTCGTACGTACGCACTCCATTATCGTCCCAACATGAATGCATCCTCCATTACCGTTGTCCAGCTTTGATTTTCTTTTTCCCTTTAACAGAAGTGACTCTCCATCCAGGAAACTGTCCCAGCCGATAAGGAAAAGACCAGGAGATGATATCCAGGTAACTTATTACTAATTTACATATAGCACATTCAAAGAGCTCAAGTGAAGAATTTAGTTTCCTCAGATTCTGTAAAATTGTGGTGGCTGTTTCTTTGTTCACTGCTGGAAAGATGATCTTTTCATAAAACTAGTCTGTCTATGCATGTAGAAAGATACTAATATTTTTCACACTACTGCTACATGAGCAGAGAAAACAGAGAAAAGGGGCTATGCTATTCCCCTTTGCTCAAAAGGTCCAATGCACTGGGCCACGCTGGGCCACATCACGCTCCTGCTCCAACTACAAGTTGGGCAGCGCTTTGGTTTTGGCTCGTCCTGTTTCAAGGAAAAAAATGGTGGCCTGGTCATCAACATTCTTGTATTGCAGCTAAACACAAACCAAAATCTATTTGTGAAAAACATTTGAGAGCGAAGTGGTCAGTGCAGAAACAGAATCTTGATTCAGCACTGAGAGTCTAATGAGCTGGTGTTACACCACATTTGGTGACCAATCAGATTCTGTGACATGTCCTGATATTCCTGACCCTGACCCTCTCTCTATCCGAATGTCCTTGGAGGTGGGCGTGTATATAAAAAAAACAATAGAATGTTGTTTTTTCTTTTTGTTGTTCTAAAATTTCATAAATGTAACAAACTATAGGCTATAGTTTTTTTTATATGTATAGTGTAACTATATATAAACTTTATACGCTGTTATCTTCATGTTATGGGTCAAATAGGTTCCATATTCTTTTTATTTGGTGGGAAAGGGGCCAAAATGGCTCTTCAGTTAGTGAAGGCTGCAGACGTCTGGGTTAGCCAAAGATGCTGTATTCGTCTAACATTCACCCACAATTCAATGCAATGTTGCAATTTATTGTAACTTCACAACTTTATTGTCCAGACTGAAAAATCAACAACATTAGTCGGCTATAATTTTGTGTCACTGCGTCAGTACAGAATCTTCCACATCTTCATCGCAATGCTGCATAGAATTGAGAAATTTCTTCTGCACGCGTGTGCAGGCTGATTAGATGATGGTGTCATTTGTCCCGCTTTAACAGTCAATCAAAAACAGTCTGTACACATTCACAGTCCATAGAGAGGTCTAATAAATAACACACATTTTTGTAGACCATAAATAGGGTCTTTCATAGCACTTCTAAAAGTAATAATAAATATGATAATATATGTAATTTCTCCTGTTTTCTTTGTAAAGTGCTTTGTAACTTTTTTTTTTTTTCTAAAGTGCGATAAAGAAGAACAACGAGTTTCTCAAGCAGAGGAGAAAATGGTGGAAAGACAAAGAGGTCAGGGAAATATTATCAAAACGTTAATTGAGTGAATCCTACAGATTAGATGTTCAGGAATAATGTTTTTGGTCGATTTCAATTCAATTTTATTTAACGCCAAATCACAACAGAAAGTTACCTCATGACTCTTTACATTGAAAGCAGGTCTAGACCATACTGTTAGGAATATTATTTTCAATATCAATAATGCCAGTAATGAAAGTCATCACAACACTGAGATATTTGGCAACTGGAAAAATACATCACCTAGTGAATCATACCTCACTACAGGGTCGACCGCACCTCCTCACTGAGGTCACAGTTTGTGTGGCCTCCTCGCTCAGAGCTGCTCCGAGAGCTTAGATCAGTGGGACAGCGTCAAACAACTGAACCCTGTAAAAGAGCGGTGCTCACAGTGAATTGAACTGAATGCATCCGTTCACAACTAATGAGAGAGGACGAGAGTGTTAACTACTGCAAGACACAGTGACTCTCAGACACTGTAATAACTCAGTTCAAACAACAACAAAAAGGAGTGCACAAGGAAAACGCCAGTGTCACAAGAAAACTTTAACAAAGGGCAATGCTGCATTCACATGGATTCAAGCAGGCATTAGACAGCAGACGGACGGCACAGAAAACAACAACAGCAGCCTGACATTTTGTTTTGTCATTTTTCATCATTAGCTTCTCGTTGTCCAGATCCTCCATGTTTTCTCCTGTTGTGAGGGGGCTACATAACATCCGGCTGTAAATTCCGTTGTGGAAGACTGGCAGTGATGGTATTCTCTGCCGGCCTCACCTCATTTTATCGTCCATCCACTAATGTGTTATCCAGTTTGTTTCTGCCAGAATCCATGAATGCAGCAAGTCAAACTCAGCATTTTGTAAAGCAGATGAACATTCATGAACATGAACTGTTCCACTTTTGGACTGTGAACTCAGTTCAAAATGTAAAACCGTAGGTGAACTAGTTCATTTTAATCTTTGTGAACTGAACCTTGAGTGAGCTCTTGTCTTGCAGATCATGGGCACGACTGTATTGTTGCACTGCATGGTGTTTGTGTGCATGAGAACAAACAGAAGTTCATAAAAAACATTGCTGCTTATGTTCTATGTACTGTATGGATCTGAATACTGGTTGACTTCTCACACATGCAAGCATATCTGGTACAAAGCAGTCGTAGAGTACGTGGATTGTTTGTGATTTTAATACGTCTTTATTATGTGTCTCATTTCTCAACAGCATTCAGGACGGTTTTATGAAGAGCTTCCAAACACAGCGGACTATGTGAGCTACAGACTGGCCTGTAACAAGGAGGACTACCCAGAACCCTATTCCCCTCCCATTAACCCTCCTCTCTCATTTCTGCCCCAACACCCCTACCAATCCCCGCAACCAACCACAGCAGACAGCAGCAGCACCATGTCCAAAAACACCTTCTCCCTTCCTTCACACACCACGGCCATCTTTAAATACCCCTCAGTACAGGGCCTGTCTTCCCCCCCGCCAGGAGTTGCAGCGTACACTTTCCCCAAAGAGCAGTACGTCTGAACTTTGTTACAAACTCAAACCTCTTCAGTAAGCTCAGAACAAACAACCTGCTTTAAACCTGAACCTTTCCCAAGAGGAGGTTGTTGTTAAACCCCGGACTATCAGACAGTGATTGACTGCACCACTGTGAACAGCTCCGGAAGTCAAGGGACAGTGCAGCTTTTGTTTTTGGGCTTTTGTCCAGTTTTAAAACATTTCCTCTCCTTTGTCCAGTCTTTTATTGTGTTATCCATTCTTGAAAAGGGAATATTGTTGAACCATGTTTCAAAAACTTGCCAGCAAGTTTAAGTTTTAGTATAAAGTAAGGTCAAGCTAGAGATGATTTGACTGTCATTTGAAATATATACTGTATGTTGCATGGATGTATTATATTTAATTGGATACTTTCAACTTAATGGATAGGATTATCTCTTGATGTCTGATTTGGTTGACTCCTGAATTTATCGTCTATGGGATCATTTTGTAAAAAAACAGAAAACTAAAAATTTTTCCTACTTTATCTGTAACACCCACTCTTCATCCTGCGTTATACACACTGACAGTCCCTGTACTGAGGAACAGCAGGCCTCACTGCTTGGTTGTATCTCCTGTTCTGATATGAAACTTTTACTGTGTTTGTATTTTGTATTGTTTCTGTTGTTCTTTACAAAGAAAAAAAACGTTTTTATTTACTGAAGACTTTGTTGAATTATGACGTTTCTGTTTTTATTTGCACTATCTGCGGGTTTTAGTATTCATTGACACTGGTTGTTGGATGAGCCTTGAATTTTTAGCATTTAAATAAAAATCATGTAAACTCAGCAACAGCTGAAAACCACACATGCTTCTGCTTTCTTTACAATACATACAGTATACATTAGGGAGGAGTAGTATGGAGGATTTTGCGTAGTCTAGTGGTGTAGAAGAGAAGAAGAGAGGCTTCTAGCGTCAGTGCTGCTGGTGTGTTTTGTTGTGTTTTGACTTTGTGTCTTTTGGTAGTCCTGATTTAGTGTCCTGGTTGTTTGTATCTTCTGTGGTTGATTTGGGTCATGTGAACACTTAAAGTGTAAAAAACTTTATAAAGATATATTTACTATCTAGAGTTACTAAGTGTGCTAAAATGTGGTACAGAGAGTGTAGACTTCCTGCTGTGAGCCTGCCTTTGTTTCTTTTATTTTCATCAAACTACATTTGTGTTATGCAAACTATGCTGTATACAATGTGACTATCTAATTATCATGAAATTAGAGTACCACAGCGAGGTCAACAAATCGGTCAAAACAAAACTAAACACTGTACTCATATTCTCATGAAAACCAGGACCTTATTTGTCCAGAAGAAGAAAAGAGGAAAGAAGAAAATGCATATCAAAAAAAAAAAAAGGTTTTGTTATGGTGCAATGTTTAGTTAAGTTAAATTTACATGGGTTTGTTGTTGCATTTTAATCTGTATTCAACATCCTTTTTGTAGTAGATCGATTGTTTGTAATGTAACAAAAGTGAAAATATAAGTCAGACAATCAAAATGAAAATGTGTAATAGTAAACTCTTAAATTCTTCTTCAAAAATGCAGCAAGGGAGGACAGACACGAGGCAGAAATGATAGACACAAGGTAGAAACGCTACAGAAGCGCATTGCATTCACTGGATAAAAAAAAAAAAAAAAATCTGGTAATTATGAGATGCGGAAAGGTGCCACATTGGCCAATGCACTTCGGTAAAGTTGGAAAGATATTGGCAGATTTGAACTTCCAGGATCAATAACTCAAGTGAAATGTTGTTAAAACACAAAACACGCATATTTTCAACCGTAGTAAAATAGACAACGAGCTACAACCTACACTGAACAAAAATATAAACGCAACACTTTTGTTTTTGCTCCCATTTTTCATGAGATGAACTCAAAGATCTAAAACATTTTCTATATACACACAAAATAACAATTTTTCTCAAATATTGTTCACAAATCTGTGTAAATCTGTGATAGTGAGCACTTCTCCTTTGCCGAGATAATCCATCCCATCTCACAGGTGTGGCATATCAAGATGCTGATTAGACAACATGATTATTGCACAGGTGTGCCTTAGGCTGGCCACAATAAGGCCACTGTAAAATGTTCAGTTTCATCACACAGCACAATGCCACAGATGTCGCAAGTTTTGAGGGAGCGTGCAATTGGCATGCTGACAGCAGGAATGTCCACCAGAGCTGTTGCCCCTGAATTGAATGTTCATTTCTCTACCATAAGCCGTCTCCAAAGGCGTTTCAGAGAATTTGGCAGTACATCCAACCGGCCTCACATCCGCAGACCACGTGTAACCACACCAGCCCAGGACCTCCACATCCAGCATGTTCACCTCCAAGATCGTCTGAGACCAGCCACTCAGACAGCTGCTGCAACAATCGGTTTGCGTAACCAAAGAATTTCTGCACAAACTGTCAGAAACCATCTCAGGGAAGCTCATCTGCATGCTCGTCGTCCTCATCGGGGTCTCGACCTGACTCCAGTTGTCGTAACCAACTTGAGTGGCAAATGGTCACATTCGATGCCGTCTGGCACGTTGGAGAGGTGTTCTCTTCACGGATGAATCCCGGTTTTCACTGTTCAGGGCAGATGGCAGAGGCGTATGTTATGGACGAGGAACACAGGTGAATTTTATTGATGGTATTGTGAATGCACAGAGATACCGTGACGAGATTCTGAGGCCCATTGTTGTGCCATTCATCCACGACCATCACCTCATGTTGCAGCATGATAATGCAGGGCCCCATGTTGCAAGGATCTGTACACAATTCCTGGAAGCTGAAAACATCCCAGTTCTTGCATGGCCAGCATACTCACCGGACATGTCACCCATTGAGCATGTTTGGGATGCTCTGGATCGGAGTATACGACAGCGTGTTCCAGTTCCTGCCAATATCCAGCAACTTCACACAGCCATTGAAGAGGAGTGGACCAACATTCCACAGGCCACAATCAACAACCTGATCTGAACCTGAACTCTATGTGAAGGAGAAGTGTTGCACTGCGTGAGGCAAATGGTGGTCACACCAGATACTGACCGGCTTTCTGACCCCCCCAATAAAACAAAACTGCACGTTTCAGAGTGGCCTTTTATTGTGGCCAGCCTAAGGCACACCTGTGCAATATTCATGCTGTCTAATCAGCATCTTGATATGCCACACCTGTGAGGTGGGATGGATTATCTCGGCAAAGGAGAAGTGCTCACTATCACAGATTTACACAGATTTGTGAACAATATTTGAGAGAAATGGTTATTTTGTGTATATAGAACATGTTTTAGATCTTTGAGTTCAGCTAATGAAAAATGGGAGCAAAAACAAAAGTGTTGCATTTATATTTTTGTTCAGTGTAATTTTCATCAAAACGAACCATCCTCGGAGCCACACCAAGAACTTTAGTGTTTACATGCAGCTGGCTGTGAGAGGACCGCGCATGGGCCATCTACAAAGTGCAACACCGAAAAGAGATATTACAAAAATATTCAATAACTTCACTATAATACAGTGTAGTGTTACCAAGATCACTACACACTTAATTGGTCTGCTACAGATTACACTACAACACTTAGTATGAAAAATGCCTTGGTGGTGGATGACTAGAATGGCTGCGTATTACTCGCGGCCATTCTAGTCAAAAGGCCAAAGGCACTTTGTCACGCCCTTCAGTGTCTCATACTGACACACAAGGAGCCCTTCAGCACCTGTATGAGACGCACTGGGCTTTCAGTTGACTCCAATGTAAACACGTCCGTGGCAGTAAGAGACGCTCAGAGCAGGACACAGACAGCGGAGTGACAGACAGAACACAGACATCAGACAGACAGACAGGACACAGACAGCAGAGAGACTGACAGGCAGCATCGTGCAGCAGTGAGTTCTTCAGACTAACAGGAGGAAAATAACAAACATGAATCTGCAGGTTAATGGACATGTGGCATGAGAGCATGTGAAAATGTTACTTGTGTGAGAGTTGACAGCCTCTGAACGAGTCAGTCAACATAATACTATACAAAGTGAGAAGTGAGCAACATCAGTCCAAGTTAATGTGCCCCACCCCAACAGTCTTGGCCCTAAGCAACCGCATAGTTCGCTTATGCCAGTGGCCGGCACTGTTTTCATGTATATGCAGAAATCATAACTTGTTTAGTCCTGGAAATCCAAAAATGTTTATGAATCCTTGACTTGTCAGTAAACGTGGTGAACTTTTGAATGTGGCTGCGACTTTTTGTCCAGTCAAAGACTATGTGTCTTCCAGACAGCTGATTGGCTTCATCCAACATGCTCCGCCACCTGCTCTTCCTGTCTGCTCTCATTGGACTGGCAGCACGTAAGCACACGCACGGCAGCCATTTTGAATCTCCACTCACAAGACGAAAATTTAAATATAGTATTGTTGCATAATAAGTAACATAATAAATGAACAAACAATGTGAAGAACTTGTCAACTTTAAATTTTTCCTGACACCTTTGTTTGTTAGAAGAAGTCCTAACTGATGATGTCATATGAAAAGTCTTGATTGAACGCTTCTCTTCTTTCTTCTTTAGGTGGTGAGCTGGTTCAGCTCCAGGCCAATCACATTTTATGGACAGAAGTATAAACAAATCTATGTGAGTCAGATGAAGCCTGATGCTTGAGAACATTTTTCTTTGTTTGCTGAAGATGAGCCAGGTCTGTGCACAATCGATCACTGCCAATCCCAGCACAACACAGTCGGTTAGATTTGTGTCCGACTTGGTCCCGACTCGTTCCGACGTCATGCATAACATAAACCATGGAATCCTCTTCCATTTATAAGCGATGTTGGGGTTGACCACAGCGTTAATTTCTGTGGTCAACTGAAACTGACAGTATTCCTCTTATGATGCCTGGCTTACACTGAATTCCTCTGAATGTAGAGTTTTAATTACAATATAATATAACGATAAAACATTCAGCATTATAATTCAGATAGTTCTCACAGACAATCTGAGGATTGTTAAGAGCTCTGACTGAAAGTTCAGCACAAAGGTGTTCTCTGATCTAATATGCAATGAGGCTGCAGTCATTGAGAGCCGACCCAAAAACAGTAACTGTGCCTCATATTTAGAGAAATTGCTGTAATGATACAGGGACTTGATGAGGACTTTTAAAACTTGAGTTTCCCTCAATGATCCAATATAAAGGATGGATAGTGCAAGCGTGATGTCACTCATAGGGTTTTGGAACTCAAAACATGTGGCGCTGGCCGGTACCATGTTGGCTGTCCTGGCCGGAATTGCATTGGCAGTAACTCAAAACTCGAAGCAAAGAGCTGAGTAAATCTGTGTTTGATAAAAGTAAGAACAGGAACGTGGAAGTAAAAGTAAACTCCAAACCACAAACCTATGTCTACGTCCCCCAAACCAACAATCAGGTGAGCTGATCCATCCAAAGTGAAATGTGAGTGACTGGTTTGTGGAGGGACTGGTTTTTCTGCTCAGGGTTCAGACTCATCACAAACTACAGAATGAAGAGAGTTACAGAGACAACGTGGTAATTTTAGTCATGATGTAGGTTTGGAGAAAAGAAATGAATCACGTGTTTGGTCTGGTTGTCTTCTCAGGTTTGTGTCCAGGCTGACTGTGCTTTGATTCCTGACTGATGCTTGGTTCTGATCCAGATGTCGTGTGTGTGAATCCTTCGCTTTCACAGCAATGTCTCCTGAAAGGATTGGCTCGGATCACCCAGCAGATTTTCTGCAACTGTATCTAATATATTTAATCATTATGGTTGTTATGTTTTCATGTCTTAGGTACAACAGGACATATAGGTTTTTTTTTTTCTCCAAAAACAGGGGGTGTAGAACCTAAAAAATACACTCTTATGCTACCTAAATCATAAATTAAGGATTATTAATGAATCTATTAATGTCAGATAGGCTATTTATATATTCTAAAGTTTGGTATGGACACGTTTTATGAGGATTTTCTTACATGTGTGGCAGTGAATATGAACAGTTTGCACTTTAACAAAATAAAGTAAAATAAAGTCATGAACTTTGTATTTTAGATCATTTAGGCTGTCATCAGTGTTCGTAAATATACATCATAATGTTGAGTGTTTTTTTTTCAGTGGGTTTCCTCTGTAAAATATCTCCACCATAAACATGCCTGACTGTTTAATTTAACATTATTCGAGTTGATAACTCCTTATGTTACTGTGCATGCAGTAATATAAAATATAGTGAGAATATGGATGATTAGCATGAACCGGACTGGGTGTTGTTGTTTTATCACAAAGGTTAGATTCAGAGAAGTAGGTAATGTTAGTGTTAACATGATTACATATCAGACCAAATAAACAGGAGTGAAAGAGTTCAAATAAGAGTTAAATGTAGTTTTAATTTGATGGATCAGCTGGATGGTGGTAAAAGAAAATCAATGAAAAGCTCTTTGCTGGTCAGAGTTAAAGTAGCTACAAATCCACTGTGTCCAGCTCTCATGGGGCGTTCACAGACTTTCAAGTCTCGACGTTCAGCTTTAGATTCAGTGACCAGCTCGGCATGCCTGAGTTTCACTTTTTCACACCTTTTTCTCTTTAGCTGCATCTTTTCATCTATTTCATCTTTTTATTCTTTCTTTACTTTTGGACATTAAAAATACAAAGAGGAGAAAGTGTCACGGTTACGAATACGACATTCCAACAAAATACAGTACATTCATGTCTATGTGATATAATGGTTCTAAAATCCAAATGTTCTGGTCTGAAAGTGAATGAAATGAGAATAAAAAGGACTTCATGCTGAAGTCCAGTGCTACTTTTGAATGAATCGTCCTATCAACCTATTATTATATTTCTCCCTGGATAGGGCTGATAAACTGAACCCTCGTCCCTCAGTGTCTGATCAGGTTCTGCTGCCTTTCAGTCCTCTCGTCTCTGCTAAGTGAGGAAAACTGATCTGTGCCCTGCATTCATTCATGACACGTCTCACATTACACGCTCATGGTTCCACTTATCAGTTTCTCCTCCTCTCTTTCTCTTTGATAAACACATAAACTCACATGAAGATCTTTTAAAAACACTGAATAAGAATAGCAGTCAGCATCTCATGAACGGGACTTTACATCTTTAAATGGTGACCTGCAGTGTGTCGAGGTCACAGTAGGAAAAACAGACCATTGCTTTGAGTTGCCAGATTTCTAAATCTATTTTAATCCTAATCCCATCAGTAGAGTTTACTGTGCTCTCTTGTCCTCATGTGACCTCTGAAATTATAATCTGGTGCCTCATCTAAAACGACTAGAAACAGATAGAAATAGTCTGTCTTACTGTAACCAAATAAACAAATGTTTGTGCAGAGCTTATACCCACACAGTTTGAAAGTTACAACATGCAAATGGCAAAGACAATCTAAGAAGATATAAACCCTTTTTAATTCCCTGTTTATCCAGTACAAGGCTGGCTTAAACAATGTTTTTGAATGTCTATCTGCACTTTCCCTCACTTTTGTCATCCAACACTACACTTTGAAGAAAAGACTCTCATTACTCTGACTCTGATGACTCTGTCAGGGTTTAAATGTAAATTATTTTCAGTGTTAACTGCTGAATGTGGAGATTTAAGTGCAGATTAACATGAAAGGCCTGTGTGAAGGAATGTTCATGTTAAGACCCTGGATGTCAGTTATTAGTTAATGTGCAGGTATGTGCGTGTGTGTGTGTGTGTGTGTGTGCAAGGCTAACCTGTCCACCCATGCATCTGTCTTGTATAATAGATGAGCTCAGTATCACTGTGTTATTCTAACCCTGCATGAGAAAGAAAGAGGGATAGAGGGATAGAGAGAAAGGAAAAACAAATGAATAATTCAGCCCAAATCAGTTTGGTGGCCCTCCATCCCTTCCTACTCTCAGTCTAATGAAGTCAGTGCCCACAACTGGATTCTCTAAGAAACTTCTGGATCGGAGAGAGGAAGACATGACCTCAGGCATCTGAGGGAAGCTGACAACAGGCAGTTTTGTGGTTTAAAAGCTTCAACTTTTGATCATCTCTACTACATTTTTTGGAGAAAAGTGGTTGTTGGACTCGGGATCATGATGATACCATGGTGGCCAAATTGCTAGGGTTGGCTTTTCTATTTCTACCAATCAGCCTGGTCACCTCTGCGCCAGATGGTAAGTCCAATGTTTGTAGAATAATTTACACATATCTGAGTTAAAAGCTAGACTTCTGTATCACATGATATGAATGGTTGATGAATACAGTAAAAACTGCTCATAGGGGTGGGCAAAAATTCTTCATTCATTGATCCACTTGCAGTAGACTCTGTTGTAATTCTGTTGTACAAAATTCAGATTTGTAGCATAGCAAGACAGAAAATCCATATTTGATAATGAAGTTTCATGACAACATATCAGCAATTATATATAAATTATATATAAATTCTTTATCTATATACGTAGGTAACACTTAACATAAATGTAAAAAAAAAAAGTTTGATAAAGATCATTCAATATCAATCATTTAAATTTGTGACCACAATATTTACAGAATGAGGAATTTTACAGTTGAAATCAAAATTGAATTGTGAGTGTTGTTTGGTGGAAAAAAAATGATTCATTGAAACACACATCATCCTGGACAGTTCATTAGTTTGGCACCAATTTTAAGTAAATTATAAATAAATTAATTTTCAGTTTGATTTTGCACACCATACACACCATACATGTATATATATTGACTAGTATGACATGATCTTTGGGAAGGGAACAGAATTAAAGAAGCCAAAGATGGTTGATGCTTTGAATGTGACTGGAAATATAATTTGACTAATCCAGTTATCTGTTTTGGAATCCCTTGTCAAACTATTACAGTGTCTCTGAAACTTACAGTGTAATCAATCCTGTAACTGAACACTAGCAGGGCACTCAACACCACGTCTCCTTTTCCTTCACACACACACACACACATACACACACACACACACACACACACATAAATTTGCCTGCATGACTGTATTTCCTCTCTCTCCTCCAGTGGTGGAGATTAAAAAAAACTGGGAGGTGGTGTACCAGGACACCTATGTGAATGGCGTGGTGAACAAAGCAGTGATCCTGGAGTGCGGTCCCACCTTACCTGACATGTATATATGGAGTTTCACCAAGCCCGGTACTGAAGCTATAAAAGCCGTGGTGTATGATTTGGGGAAAGGAACAAGGATTCAGAAGCTGGCAGAGACGCTTGGGCAGCTGTCAATCATCTCGAACAGTGCAGCTGTGAGCATCTCGAAACTGCCTCTGGCTGCACATGGCCTGTTCACCTGCCAGGCCTTCTATGACATAGACAAAGAGCCCAAAGTTTACTACTACTATGTGCACCTCACTGTCCAAGGTAAGACTTCCTACACTCACCTGACCTTCCTCAGCCAGGAGCGTAGTTATTCGTAGTTATTCAAGCACTCACCATAACCCTAACCTCAACCCTAACTTGCTGAATTTGTGGTGGGTTTAGGTAACATAATTCGTTGCAAGACACTTTCCAAAGATCAAAGTGTGAAATAGTCTTGGACAAACACTTAATAACACTTGTATATTGTATATTGTATATTTGCTTTAGAGACAGTAAACATATGTACGTGTGACTCTGTCCTGAGTACAGTTCCAGTCAGTAAGCCTTTCCTCCTGATGAGTGATGCATCCCCAGTGGAAGGATCTACAATGTGGATGCGCTGCCATCTGGAAAACGGGACTGGGCCCGTCCAGTATGTATGGCAACATCAACCCCGTAACGAAACATCTCAGTCATTGCACATGGCAATGCCAGTGTTATCAACATAACCAACGTCAACCGCAACCACACCGGCTGGTACCGCTGTGTGGCCAGAAATCCTGTCAACAGTGAAACTTCTAACCGGTTATTGCTGGAGACCATCTGTGAGTATTTGGAGTATGATGTGGGTTTTCTAATTTAATAAAATCTTTTTTTTTTATGACACTACAGGTATTTTTTATTTTGTCAAATTAAAAAATATATGCCCTGAAATGTCTTTTAAAACCATGGCAACAAATTAAGGATACACTCGTCAAAAAGCAGAAATCTGAGACCTTTTATACTTTGATATATTTTTCTTTATTTTTGGGGGGCATTTGATTTGTATGTAATCAATACATTTTGAGGTCATGTATCTTTAGCTTTTGCCACACTCACCATCTAACATGTCTTGAATGATGAGTTAAACACAAGTCACACTCTTTTCCTTTGTTCCATCAACATTTCTGCAGCACATGGACAATTCACATTCACAATCCATCCAACAACAAACAGGAGAGGGTTTTAATTGATGAAAGGGGGTGCTAATGATGTGGGTTTGACCATCTGATCTCTTATGGATGACGTGACAATACTTTTAATTGTTGCAGTGTAGAAATGAAGCAGGGGGTGTCTCACTCTAAATAGACTGACACGAGGTTGCTCAGCTGCGTATGCAAATTGTCCTTCAAATTGTAAGTGTGTGTTCTTTCTCCTCAGTTGGCCCGGACATTCCTCAGATAGATGTGACCCCGTACAGTTTGACAGAGCGGGGTTATTCAGCCCTGGAGAGAGAGACTGTTTCTTTACTGTGTCAAGCCCAGTCCAACCCAGCGAGTCAGTACGTCTGGTTCTACAATAACTCCCAAGTCGACACCGGCCCACAGTACACCATCACCAAGGCCCTCCGCATGCACACTGGCGACTACGCCTGCTTGGCGCAGAACACCTACCTCAACACCCGCTCCAAAAAAACCATCAGCCTGACTGTCTACTGTGAGTCTGACCTCTGACCTAGGACCATGCCAACAGTCCTCCCACTCCTCTGTGAAGCTCTCTACTCAGTTTGAACCTGTGTTCCACTGTCTTGGTGCTGCAAATGGCAAGGAGTGTAAAAGACTGAGATGTGATTAAGTCATCCAGATTTAACACTCAATCTCCTACTAAAATACAGCTCTCTGATCATTTCCCTTTCAATGAAACCTCTTTCTGTTTTCATGTAGAAACCTCCTTTTGCCTCCTCTCTTTTAAACTCCATTCAGTACATCACCTCTCATATTTCCAGCTCCTTATATTCCCTGAAACTCCAATATAGACCCAAAAGCTTGCAAATGCACAGGAAATCATACACTTACACACCAACACAAGCACACACACATACACACACATCACAGGAGAGGGTGGAAGTGCTGCAGACCTAATCTCCTGTTCGGGGCCATCTGGAAGTTGTTGGGACTCTCTTGCAGGTACCTCGCTGTGATGTCACAGCCATGGCAAGTGTTGATTGGCTAGAAGGCCGGGTGCTTGTCATTCTGATCTCCTGTTTGGTTTTGCTGAGTTTATGCATTTCTGCTAAGTCACTCAGATCATGTGTCTGATCTAAAACAATACATCACCTAAGAGAGCTAGAGACATCTTTCACATTAGAAAAGACAGGCTTTGCAGTACTGACTTGACAGTATATGTTCATTATACAGATATTCTTTGGAAGGCAGATTTCTTCTTCTGTAATTTTGTAAGATGATTCATATCCAACACCCTGAACACTCATGTAACCTCACTTTACACATTACTGCCAAGTTACGCTGTATTTTATCCCCCACAGACCCACCCGATGGCCCTCCCTCCTGTTCTGTTGAACCGGCTCTCAATCACACCTCTCTGAGACTGCTCTGTTCCTGGCCCGGTGGATACCCGGCCCCCTCTCTCCAATGGACCGGAAACCTGAAACAAGTGGCACATGACGAGGCCAACACAGGACAGCAAACAAAACCACTGACCACTGCCATCTTATTGTCGAGTGAAGGCCTGACATCCAGCAACAGCTTGTTTACATGCATGGGCTCGCACGTTGCACTCAAACAATCGACAGAGTGCAGCACACGAGCATGTAAGAAACAGAGAGCGAAACAGAACTCACTGTTCTCCTAATTCCTCTCGCATCTCACTTAAAAACCTCTTCTCCTCCACCAGATGTGCCCCCTGCAGAGCCAGAGTGTTTTGCCTATGTGACAAAGAGCAAACAGTATCTGATGCTGTCCTGCTCCTGGGACGGAGGAGCCCCAAAAGCTTTGGTGTGGTGGGAGGGTCCGGGTGGCCAGGGCAAAGGCGGGGAAGAAAACTCCAACATCTTGATCCTCCGCTACGGCACCGCCCGCAGCGGGAAACCCTACACCTGCCATGCTAAGCACCCACTGTTGGTCCAAACTAAGACCTGCAGGCTCACATTGGGTCAGTACACATTGTCAGACCCACCTTAAACAAATATCAAATATGATTTGTTAAATAATTCATTTATATATTGTTACCTGCAGAGGCTCCTGTATTGCTGACACAGCGCAGATATGTGTCTGTATACGAGGGGAGTGATGTCCAGCTCACCTGCAACCTGAGATCCAACTACCTCCCTGCCAATGATATCACCTGGTTTAACAATCATGGTATAGATGTCCGAGGCACCTCGAAGTACACACTGCTGCGAACATCTGCATGGGCCAATCTGACTGTGAGAGACACGCATGAGACTCAAGACAGTGGCGAGTACAGGTGCACCACTTCCAACGCTGTGGGAGGAACTGAAATCAATGTCACGTTAGTGGTCAAAAGTAAGCGGTTGTTTGATGGCATTTTGTTTGTCTTTTTAAAGCTTTTCAAAGGAATAGTTCAACATTATGGGAAACACTCTTAATTACTTTATTGCCAAGAGTAAGATTCATACCACTGCAGCCAGTAGGCAGTTAGCTTACCTTAGTATAAAGACTAGAAACAATGGACAACCGCAAATCTGGTGCAGAAAACTAAAATGTAAAACCTCCAAGTTGTAGTTTTACGGGGGCGTATGTATCAGACTATTTACCGATCAGGAGTGCAGACTTTCTGAAGTCTTGTAAGGTTACCAATGACAGTATAGAGAATGGACAGCATACAAAATTGGCCAAGACGTGGATCATCTGCGGACCTGAGGCAGGCTGAATGAAGCCTGTGTTCTCAAACAAGCCAAATGTAACGCCACCCACCTGTCAATCAAAGCTGCCACAATGTTAATTATGAATGACTTTAAGCCTTAATATAATTTGAACAAGTGAGGCTTATAGAGGTTTAGTTTGGTTCTTGGTTGGTTGGGGTATGTTCATGAATTGTCATATACTCTATAGACAGTACAATACACTAACAGTTGCAGAGTTACAACTACTACCTGTAGGCGGGTTATCCGGATAAATGTTTCCACATTTCACTCAAAACCATGACTGTGAACCTCATGGTGGCTCTGGAGGAAAAGTGGTATCACCAAAGTTGTTAGGATTCATTTCCTTTGGAATTTCATGGCAACCCATCCACTAGTTGTGAAATATTTCAATCTGGACAAAAGTGGTGAATCAGTCAACTGACTGATTGATTGTAATGATATGATTGTAATTTGTCTCTTTATCAGGACATCCCATGCCACCCAATGCCACCCTGGTCAAAGTAATGTACAACAGCCGACATCGTAATGAGGTGGAGCTGGAGTGGGAGATGGAAAACGAAGAAGAAAGAGGTTGGACAGGTTTCATCCTGGAGCACATCTGGGTGTCAGAGGGACCAGGAAGGAGAGACAGCAGAAATGATTCAAAGGAGGAGAAGATTACTCCACCAGTCTGGTACCGTAACATCATCCAGGACCCAGAAATCAGGCATCATACAGTTGGGAGACTGACGCCCACCGCTACCTACCAGTTCCGCATCATACCTGTCAACCACCGCACCCTCGGACACCCTTCTGCAACAAAGACTCCAGGTATAACAAGTGAACAGAGTGAAGAAAGTGTGCTCAGATATGAAACTTTTGTCAGAGAACATAACAAAGTCAGGGGCCAGTCAAAGTTAGGGATGTCTTAACATACAGAATGTTAATAAATGGACAGAGGCAGAAGAAGCAAGTAATAATTTTAAAAGGTGACAGGTGAGTTAGGTGATTATTCACAACATTGTTGATGCTGGTGTCTTGCTGTTTCAATGACAGTCTAACATTTTTGTTTTTCTTTTTTTGTTATCCACTTAGGTGAAAGACTCAAACAAAAACACATACACACAGCTACACACACACCTCACAGCTTCACACCTTCCGCTCACTTCCTCTTTACCTAGTTCACTCCTTACCTTCCTTCCTTCCTGGCCCTGTGTGCTTCTTATAAATCCTTTGTGTTAATTGCACCATGTAAAGTAGGGTTTGACTGCTCGTACTAAGCCAGGTGATTGTTTAGGGTGTAGAAAGGCTTGTAGGTCAGGTGTCAGGGTTGGATAGGCCAGTGGTTTTCAATCCCTGAACTGTCAATGCATCAGTTAATCCACATTTCCGCTCACTTCAACAGGGGTTACTTTAAAGCAAGCATATGTAACTTTTGCTGCAGCCACAGTTTAGAAGTGACAGTTACAGGATAAATGGTAAATGCAAAAACCAAGTGCAGCAAAGTCAGCGATCTGACTCACCAACATGCACCTGAAATATGCTAACATTAGCCATTACTGGTCTTACCAGACCAAGTAAGGCTGCAAGCAGCAAAACAATGGAGCGCTTTGAACTGAGCAAAGATGCATTTTGTTTAATACTTTGTCCAAATTCTTGTATTCTGGCTGTTTATAGTGAAGCTAACCTATCTGAATAGTCATGAATTTGGTTAATTTCACAGTACACGGTGACATGGGTTGAAAACCACTTGAGAGAGGTGAAAAATTAACTGTCTGTGTCAGAGGTGTACTATTTTGCAATGTGTAACTGTGATGTGTTGCAGCGGAACCACGGAACAGCATGTACCCTGCTGTGATTGGAGCAGCTATAGGCGGGATGCTCTTTGCAGCCATCCTTACACTGCTACTGCTCGTGTTCATAATCCGCAACCGCAACAACAATCCTAGTAAGTATCTATCTATCTTGTGAGTCCTGCACACAAATACCAACATCCAAATGACTCCTAAAATAAAGCTTTGGTCCCATTAGGTTTCAATAATGTTCCATGTTTTTTCCCCAGGGCTACATGACATGCTGTTTGGTTTGTGAGTATTTGTCCTACTCTCTCTCTCCAGTTTGTAATGATGACAGCCAGCTCTGTATAAAGCCATGCCATTAAATTCTTCTTCTGGTGTGTCCAGGCAGCACAGCCAGTCGAGGGAAAACATCAACCTCCCAGAGGATGAAGTGGTAGGCGCGTCAGAGGGAGGAATAGAGGAGATCGTTGGATCAGCCAGTGCAGGCGAGACGAACACGCAACAAACACATTCATGCAAACCTAAAGCTGGACTCTACAAATCAGGGTTACCACACATATGTGACATGTGACAGCTGGAACACACAGCTCTCACACTCTTTACCATTATTATTACTATTTTTATTATTGCTCTGCAATGCATTCACACAGTTCAAATGTTTATTATCTTTAGTGTGGTTGCTACTTCAGCAGCATTCAAACTATAGTTATTTGAATCTTTATTGGTGTTAATGCTGGAACTGACTGAAATGAGCTAATTACTGCAGTTTGACACACACAAAGGCAGGAGGGAGTAATTTGCATCATGATAAGTGCTTCTACACTGCTTGACTAATGAGGACATGTCAAACGTCCTCACAATTACGATACGTCCTCAAAAAGTCAGTGAGTATTCTGATGAAATGTCCTCATATACAGGTGGAACCAACACACATATGCACACACACTGAATTCAAACCATATATTGTAAAAATACATCACATCAGCTTTGTGACGTGAACTTTAGCAGAGGTTTGCTGAAAATACGATCGTCGTAGGATACCAAACTTGAGCTGTGCAGTTTAAAACATGTACATACGTGCTGATTTTTATCACAGTTGAAGCTGACGGTCATTGAGTATGCAACTTTCAGTTGAAGTATATAGTAGACGTATGAGTGGACTCTTGAAGCTTTTGGTGCACATCCACTGAAAATGGACATTTCAGCAAAGTAGGATACATTTTGTCCACGTTATGTGTGGTTTGTTTTAACCCTCAGCAATATCACCTAAAAACTTGTACTTCTTGTCTACCTGATACTGAACCCTGATGCTGCTTTTTTTACAGGTCCAACCATGGCTTTACCCCGGGCATCTTCACCTCTCACCACCTCACCCATGAGTGCCACCCCCACCACTACCACCAGCCAAGCCCCTCCCCCTGGAGACGATAATGAGCCTGTCAGCGTCACCATCACTGTCAAGGCCACAGGCTCATAGTCATATATCAGACTCCTTCAGTTGTAATTTAACCTGAAATTATGTTTTTGTAGACAGTAGACAGTTTTAGAAAGCACAATCATTGCAGCATGCGTAGCCAGTGAACTAGATATCAAATCAACTACAATAACTGTTACAAACTTTCCTCATATTAGGGTTGGGACGGCTTCCAGTCCGGTGTAAAAGCTTAAACCAGTCTGATTTTATGCAAACCAAATTAACCAGCGTTTGTCATCACGAGCCACTCTGGAAAATTAAAAAGAGACAAGCAGCAGCTCTCAGCTCAGCAGAGTAGCATCACAGCTGAGTAGATAGTGGTGCAAAGTTAGCGGTGTCTTGACATTAAGTTGTGGAAACTAGTTTGCAAAATTTTTGAACAGGTGAGTTTTATAAAAATCACCTCCAGTCTCAGTACAGTTGTCATGAATGGGGAAATTAGCTAAAGAGACCAAAACTGATTTGTACCAGGCTGTAAACATGTTTATTTCTGCTGTGAAGTTGGACATTTTAACATGGGGGCTTATGCAGAATGACTCATTTCTGGAGGCAGCCTCAAGTGGCTGTTTGCAGAACTGCAGTTTTTAAACACTTCTGTGTCAATTTCACTTCACAGCCATAGAGGTTGCTGCTTGGACAGAAACTACTTATTTCTTAGGAAGACTTTAGTTGTGAAACATTTGCAGGAACATGTTGTAGACAAACTGGCTAGCCCAGTCTCATTTATTGTGTTCCACTGAGACGTGGCTGCATCAGTGGTAAAATTTGGTATTACCGTTCTGGTTCAGTCTTTGCATCAATATCAAACTGTTTTAAACATTTTTACATCGACCCTGTCGTGTCTAGATGGTAACCCTAGAAAAAAAAGAAAAGAACCTTGAGATTTATCAATGTTTCTGCTTCAAAATATTCTTGTTCCAAGTTTGTAACCAGTACAATAACAAATTTAAAACTAAATTCATTGTTTTAAAGAGCATCAAATTGTTTGGAAAAACTGGTAAATCTGACAAAACCAATAGGAAGTCAGGTGATGGACTATAAACAGTGACAAAGTCTGTAGAGGAGGAGGTTGTGATGGATAACTGGATTCCTAAAGACCTCAGTTGACGTCATGTGAAACGTCGAGTTGGTGTTGGCTTTTAACTTTTAGACTTAATTGACATTTTTTGTTTTAGTTTTCTATAATTATTATTTTTCAGTTGCAGTTTGGTTATGTTTAAGCTTTCTTGTAAAATTCTTTCAGGTGCAGAAACAGGTACAAATATCACGAGAGGTTACCATCTATACACATACCATCGGCCCAAGCCTATCTCATATGTTTCACTATAAAACTGTCAGTCATTTGAAGCATGGACAAAAGGGAGCCATTGATTTCTACATTAAATGATATGCTTGTATATTGTTTAGCCAACAGAAGTGTTTTTTTTTAAATCGCTTTGTTTTAGCCTTTGCTGATTCCTGATCTAACTATTTCCCCACAGAAGGTTTATATATTCACAAGCATACTGGCAAAAAAAAAAAAAAAAAAACAGTTATCCTAACATCATCAGAGATCATTGTATGCATCATTTATGACACAACTCCTTTAATAATTTATTCATGTCTAGACAATTTTTTTGACTACAGAACAAATGAGACTTCTCAACGACAGAACACGGACACACACTTGCTTCTATCCCTGTGTACCTACCATTGGTAATCATCACATTCTAACACTAGACTAAACCTAATAACTAAAGTGAGGACTTGATCCAAGCTTCCAAAAAAATGTACTAAAATCTAACTTAACAGGTTCCCACAAGGATAGAAGTATTAGAAAACAGACAAACACACTTGTAGAGAACAGCAGAGTACATTCGAAATATGAATAGAACAGCTAAATATATACAGGATGTCTCTCCAATGTCCACAGCAGTGTGCACTTGTTTGTAGAAGCTCCTCATGTGATCTTCTGAGTGCTGATGATGTCACCAAGCTTCTGTTTTATTTTCACAAAGAGACGCTTGAATTCGAGGCCGTCACCCTGAGAGAGAGCGAGAGAAAAAACAGACACGAGCTTTATACAGCACCAAATCATCCATGGGACATGGGTGCAGCAGCATTTTCAAATTAAAATAACATAAAAATGCAAACACTTTCAGTACGACAGAGAGGATATGAGGAGAGGAAGAGTAATGAGTTTGCTGTGGGCTGTGTGTCGGTCGTGTCTGTGGTCAGATTTCACTCAGACTCAGTTTAAACTTCTTCTTAAACCAGCTGTCTTTCTAAAAGTCCATAAGATAAATATAGCTGAAATATGTTACATGTTTGCCCCCTAGATTTGTAAGGGAACAAATATAAATATGGCGGACATGGCTTGGATCTCTTGGTGCTGTATAAATAAAACTGAACAGCTTGGAGGAAACACACTGGTACATCCCTGCACTGCTGTTGTTTTGTTGGTAACAACCCTGTTTGTTCTTCTCACCCACAGGATGCTGCTTGCACTATTTTCTGTTTTGTGACTGTGTCAGATTTTTGTTGTAATTACACTATTGTCACAACATAAACGTGGTGATGACTTATTCTTGTTAGATACATAAATATAAATGTTTGTAAAAAACCCACCTTAGACAGTCTGAAGTCCAGCAGCACTCTCTGGTTCATCTCTAACAAATGCACTTTGAAGAGGAGTTTGTTGTTGCGTTTGTCCAGTGTGTTCACCGTCACCTAATGTGCGAAGAGAGGTTCAGTCTCAAAGAGTGCATTTGACCGCTGTACATTTTTTTGAATCCTGTGTACTCGAGTGCAGATGTACCTGTTTGCTGCAGGTCACTTTGAAGCCTAGTGCCAGGCTGTCACAGGCATCTTTCAGGGCGGTTAAGGAAGCGTCAGCATTCACGGTGGTGAAGAAACGTGTCATTCTCCGCACTAATCTCTGCCATGGTGACTACACAAAGAAAGCAAGGAGGCGTAAAGACGTGAAAAAAAAAAACTGTGCCAGCATTAATGTTGCATTTTAAAGTAGTATTGCATACAATAGAAAGCTTCTTTTGTAAAGAAAAATAAATCGTGTCTGCTCTTCTATAAAGGGAAACGGACTCTGTGTGGCTGAAAATTCACACAGTCAGATATATTGTACAAAGAAAACACAGTATGTGAACGTGGGAATTACCTGACTGGCTCCTGGAGTGCCCAAGAGCTGACTACCCAGTAACATGTGCTCCGGCTTGGTCGGCTGAGAGAAGCTGACTTGACCGTCGGTTTGGCTGATTAACAACATGGCTTCACAGCCACCTGGTGCTAAATCAGGCTGAGAGCTGGAAAACTGCATCCTGTCATCACTACAGAGAGAAAGAGGGCGATGTGGTCTTAAGTTGACGCGCACAAAAAGAAATACACCTTTCAGCTCAAATATAAAGACACAAAGCTCTGACCTGTTGGTCCGGGATATGAGTCCCACATCCGATCGAAGATGTTTGTTCGCTGAGCCCAGAGGTGGCTGCTTTACACCTGCAGAGATACACAAGACAGACATCGGTCCAGAGAACATTCAATTTAACGTCAAGTGATTCTATTAAACCCATGTTGAGACTTGCCTTGAGTAAACCAGCGGTCTTTCTGAATGTCTGTGATGGTGATGCGTGCATCCGGCGCAGCCAGAAGTAATTTGGACAACAAACCTGAAAAGAGAAGTTCAGTGTGAATTAAATAAAGCCCAGGACTATTGTGAACGTGGAGTATTTAACCTTAAACAGAACGCACTAAGAGGCATCGGCTGTATTTTCTTCCAGGGAGGTAGGTATGTTTTCTTCTGAAGCCAATCTGAATACTCCTGACAGCTCTCAGTGGGCTGGTCCCAAGGCAACTCTGAAAGAGAAGCAACACAAAGACAGTGAAATGTTTCCACGCATCTACTGCATACAGGCAATGCTGCTGGACTGTTTTAAACATGTAGGAAGTTCTGATCATGTATGCATTCTTGGAAATGATCATGTATTTTTTACAATAATTCAGTCCTTTGCATATTGTCCATACATATTACTGAAAACCCCCTGAATGTACAATAACTTCAACATGTTATAGTTTCAGTTTGTCCCATTATAATGCAATAACATTACAATGATTTGGAACAAGTGTGACTGTTTGCATGTTAACTATGTCAAGAATGTATCATGAAAAACAGACCCTGGCTCTGCATCCAATCACCTCTCTGCTGAGATCTTGTGATCGACAGAAGCGACTGTGCTCGTGTCACCGTCGCCGCACAGAACCAGCTTCAGATTAGACTACAGAAGTGGGTGTGTGACTGTGTTGACACCCTTTAGATTCTCCAGGTCCACAGTTCGGTTCAGACCTCATTCTTTGGGTCACATTCAGGCGATGCTGTCGTCGTGTTTGAAGTGCTTTAAATGACTTCAGTTAAAAGATGTTGGCACAGTTGCATCCGTTTTCACTGCAGCTAACCAGGAAATGTTCCTATACAGTGAACCAACGCCACTTCAGCATCTTAGCTGACAGCTGATACACAAACTGGTGCATTCCAAAACATTCCAGGTACAACTTGTGCTCTAGAATATATTTTCTGTGTGTCAAGCATGTGTGTGTGTATACTTAGCAGGTTTCAGTCTAGGTTTTTTTTTTTGAACAATTAGACCATAACTAAACACACACTCTTTGTGATCTTACCTCCAGCCAGCATGGCAGTGAGAACTATTCCACAAGCCCAGATATCTGCAGGCTGAGCTTTGTACTCTGTTTGGCTGAGGAGCTCTGGAGCCACATAAGGAAGAGTCCCACACAGACGACTCAGAAGACGCTCTCGTCCTTTGAAACGAAACATGGTGGCCAGTCCAAAATCTGTCAGCTTCAGGTTATCTAAAGGCAAAGGGAAAGAGGTTATACTCAGTGCAAACCAGAGTTCCTTCAGCTCCTTCACACACAGCGTATGTTCTCACCTTTGTCATCCAGCAGAATGTTCTCTGGCTTTATGTCTCTGTGGGTGATTCCAGCTCTGTGGAGATATTCCTGCAAAAGTGCAACTGAGAATTAAAAAAACAGCAGAAACGTGTGCAGATGTCACATCAACGCGCAGATTTGCTTCACTTACCACAGCTGCTATTAGCTGCTGGAAAAATCTGTGAGCATCTCTCTCTGCCATCCCCACATCCGGCTCTAAAATAACAGTCAGAGAACATTTTAATAACCTAATAATAACCATGATTCAACATGCATATAATAATAATATACATATAAATAATAAGTATTCCTAGAAAGCAGCAGCAGACTAAAGAATCAGGCTGATATCAGCCTTTTATTAAATACTGTCTACATGTTGGGCTTGATTTTAATTTGAAGGACAGAACACAAGCAGACGAAAATACTCTGAGGCTGTCAAGTGAATTAAATTAGATGAATTATTCAATTCAATTTCTAAAAACAAACAAAACAAATTAGCTGAAGACTGAATTAGCTGTCTCTCTTAACTGGGTTGAGAATTCACGTTTCCTCTCAGATGCATGTCCCTTGTTCATAATAAAAACAAAAACCACCTTACGTGAGCGTATACTTCGTTTTTTATGCCACCTAATTCACATATTTGATGATAAATATGAATTCAAAAAATGAAAGCCAGTAAAGAAAAATGTGTCACTGGAGAGTTTCAGTTCGACTGACACAAACTCCAAGAGAGCAGTCCTGTTTTCATCTGGAGTCTTTTGTCTCACCGATTCGGTCGAACAGCTCTCCTCCGGTGCAGTACTCCAGGAAGAGGTACATAGTGGGACCTTCCTTCCGATGGCCAAAGAACCGTACAATGTTGGGGTGGTTGAGCATCTGCAGAACAGCAGAAAATGTCAGCTTATTGTGAAACATTAATCACAGCGCTTTTCATCTGTGTTACTGAGTTTCTCACAACTTATCATGTGCCGTATATATTATACTGTGTAATGTCACTCTTATACCTCCATAATCTTTATCTAACTGCACTGCAGGTGACTGAGCTACCTTATGCACGCAGACCTCCTTCTTGACATTTTCTGCACACTCTTTAGCCTGAGAGGTGTCGATCACCTTCACTGCTACCGCCTCCTCCGTCTGTCTGTTCACCAGCAGCCTCACTCTGGAACACGAACGAACGCGAAGAGAAAAGACGCACCAGAGAGGTTCAACAGGGCGGACACCACAGTGTTTAGAGTAACAAAAATATGATTCTTTTTTTCATGTGATTAGACCAGGGGTCTTCAACCAGGGGTCCGTGACCCCTAGGGGGTCCCGCAGAGGTACTGCAGGGGGTCCACCATTTTTGTCATAATAATTGACAATTTTCACCACAATAATTAAGAGAATTGAGGGGTCCTTGGGCTGAATATGGGCTGCCACATTTGTAAAGCCCCTTTAAATCTTACAGACCGGACCTTTAATTAAAAGTTAGGTTATTAATGACATTAAACATTATTCTTGCGTTAACTGGACAAGTTATGTTGATGACTAAGAACCAGTTGTGGAAGAGGAGGTGTCATGTGATCAAAGGTGTTTTCATGGATGTCCCTGTTGCCTCTCTACAACGCAACAATATATGATGAAGGGCCCTCTGCATTAGTGGTTCCCAACCTAGAGTCCAGGCCTCACTCAAGTGTGTAAGTACAAGCCCTTATTGATGCACAGCCATGATAAAGATAAAGGAGGATTCATACTCTCCGTAGGCTCCTTCTCCCAGCGTCTGGACGAGGTCCCAGTCCTGCACGAAGGGCACAGCCATGCTACAAACACAAACACAAACATAAACATAAACATAAGCATAAACACACGGTTCCCGTCAGGCTGTCACAGAAAAAACACACACATACACTCCTCCATTTTCCATTTTCCAGGCTGTGTTCCCTCCTCACCTCTAGCGTCACTTGAAGCTGCCTGCCCTCTCACTGTGTACTTTTATCTGTCACACGTCACTAACATGACGCACCAAACTTGAACCAAGCAGCGTAAATAAGTTGAAAAGTCTGACCTGCACGGCCTTCTTCAGCCAGCACCGTGTTCCAACACTGTTCTCCGCCTTCACACACACTCCTCCATGTGTCACTCCTCACTCCGTCTGCCTCAATTTGGCGCCTTGTTGTTTTTCTGAAGTTAACGATCGGTCGTCACTTCCGCTTGTAACCTTCTTCTACGTGTGTTTCTCTCGCTGTTTGTGCGCTACAGTGCCCCCTGCTGTTTGTGTTATGTGCTACAGTACCATAAATGAAAACACGACGCATGTGTGACCCAGAAGTAGGCACGATTTAATACCTATTAATATGAATTAATATACGAGGATGGAAACAAAACCTCACAGTCTTCTTCTACAGGACGCTCTACATGCCTTTATTCTATTTATTTATATTTATACTGTATCTACCTGTTAAGTGTTTGTAATATTATATCTATCTACTGAGTCAAATAATGAAAGAATATGAATAAAACTATTGCAATCTTTAAACCTCTATCTTAGGTTCTGAAACTGTTTCACCATGAATGCATCACGGTTGTCTGCACACTGGTGCTCCACTGCATGCAGCTGCAGACTGGCTCTGACAGGACTATAGTAGTTGATGGGATTGTAATGCAACTGTCTGATTTTATTTATTTTTCATTCAAATGAGTGCAGTGATTCGTGAATATGTACAATATTGAAACAGGCTTTAAAAGTGTAAAGCTTCCTCTGGCAGCTCCCACAGACTATATTACTTCTTGGCACAAAAATGTTGATGGATGAAATTAACTGTCAACTTTGTATAAGGCCTGACAGTACTGAGGTTTGTTCAGAAGGTGGCGCTAGAGGAGAGGCATTCTAAGGGCTTTTGCTCCTGAAAGAATGAATGTGTTCAGGATGTGTCATAGTAATCAGCCTATTAGATGATGTGGACTGTATACTTGACACTTTGGACAGAAGGAAGGTAAATGCAGCTTTCAAAGAACATTTTAGTTACATAGTTAGTACTGATAGATAGCTTGAGCGTAAGGCTGCTGGAGTTCACAGTACAGCAGACTGTCATCTCTCCGCCTAGCCCAGGTCAAACTGTTGGATGTTGACAGGTTATTTCCAGACGACACTTAGCCTAACTATACCTGGCAAATCACCAGAAGCAATATCTGCCCACTGTGTCCACTTGGTCAGGAGAAGATGACATGAAGGCTGACTGATTAACCTTAATTTATTACACTCCAAGACATGAATGCATATAAACACACAACTATATGATCTTCCCTGTATGTCCATTAATGACCATAAACATAAGCACAAATGATGAGAGCGAAACAACCCCTGAGATGCAAATACATTTCAAAATGACCACAGTGAGATACAAAACAACTGCAAAGAGACACAATACACCTACAAAGACACACAAAACAATGAATGCAGACAGACAGACAGTAGGAAATAAATAAATCTGCTTAATACGTGATTTTACAAACACTGAGTCACACACATGACTGTACGGGTCAGAGAGAGCTAAAGAGTTAAACCAGTGTGATGTGACTGTGGCTTCCAGTCAATAATTGAATCAACGTGTCAATAAGCAATGCTCAGTAGTGCCTACAGGTTTTGGGAAATGATGAAGCAAATGTTTGTGCTTTGGCTTGGTTTCACAATTACTTGTTTATTGTGTAACATGTGTACACACACTGTAAAATCCAATGATGGAAAAGGAGAAGATATGACCCGATCAAGGACGGGACAGAGTAAGTTAAGAGAGTCAAACTGAACAGGTAACATGAACAGCACTGAGTTTATGTCAACATTTCTTTCAGAAAAGGGTCAAATACTGGGAGAAGGAATCTACATTAAAAGTTTTTTATTTGTTTAGTTGTAGTATTAAAAAAAAACTTCTATCAGTTTTAATAATTTAGGAAGGAATAGTTCATTTAAAATACTTATTACTACTTACTACATCTCTCAGCTTTAATATTTTTTTCATTAAGTCCACTATTTAGGTCTAATGCAACTGTAAAGAAATTGTGGGATTGTGTTGTATTGTGATGTTGTCTGTGACACACATTATTGATCTCCTTTTATCTGTCATCAGGTTAATAAGTACCAGGATGGTCTGTGTTCCAGTTCTTCTTTCTTGACATCACTGTCCATTTTGAAATAAATCCACGGCTCCTGCAAAGCCAACTCATTTTCATGTCGTTGTTTCCCAGATTAAGATTCAACATGAGATTTCGAAAGGAGAGTTGGCTTGCTGCTCTTGTATGTCTCCTCCGTATGGGTGAGCTACTTTTACTTTAGCACTTTAGATTTTAAATTTACTGCTTTAGTAAACATGACTTAACCTAATTTTAACTTGAGGATTGAAATAACAACAATGCATATGGTAATTAACTATTTAATATTGCTGCCACAGTTATTAACACCTGTTTGAATATTGAAAGAAAATTTTCAGTGGAAAAAATACCATCCAATATTTTATCACCAGTCTGAATATTAATGTGAGATAAACGATAAAATGAGACTTGTGCTGTTTATAGTGCTTAACTTTAAATGATACATATTTTGTTCTCACTAAAGCAATGAGGTCTTTCAATATGAGTAGTCTGATCATATGTAAACACACAACATGTGTATTAACTTTGAAACAATGCAGCAACACATGTTAAAGGCTACAGATACATTCAGATGTTGTAAAGTCATTACTAAACCTCCATGCCCAAAATGGTCTCTTATTTTTCAGTAGGTGAAGTTTGGTGTGAATGCACAGAGGAAAAAATAGAAATTGCTGGAGGGGATTACATATTAACTAAGCAGCTGCAGACAGGCAGCATGTTGATCTACAACTGTCCTGAGGGCTACTTTCCATATCCGGCTTTGGTCCGCATTTGCCAGGCTAATGGCACCTGGAAACCAACCCCCAAAAGGTTTTTACCTCAGAAATGCAAACGTGAGTTATAATTGTGACAATGATGTTCCTCACTTTGCCTCAGGCTGACTGTCCTACATGATAACTCAGATGCTTTTGTTTGGCTCTGCAGTTGTTGAATGCCCAGACCCTAATGTGCTGGAGAATGGAAACGTCTCCCCTCCTCAGGAGAAGTACTTTGTGTACAACGAGACCACATATGAGTGCTACTCTGGATACACAATGCGAGGCTCATCCAGGCGTGTTTGCTTACCAAATGGGAAGTGGAGCGGCTCCACTACCATCTGTAGCCGTGACTGTAAGTCCTTAATAGCAATCTACCTCTCCCTCTTCTTCTCTACTTCATCCTCATATGAGACTTTTGTCTTTTTTGTCACCACAGCTGGAGATGACTGTGCTGATCCCGGTATCCCAGCTGGTGCCTCAAGAGCAGGGAACATGTTTGGAATAGACGACAAAGTGATATACAGCTGCAATAGCAACCTGTTTTTGGTGGGGTCAAGTGAAAGAGTGTGTCAGGAGAACGGCCAGTGGACTGGCATGGAGCCAGAGTGCTATTGTAAGAATGATACCTACAAATACTGTCGACATTCTGTGCCGTTTGATCAAATAGTGCTTAGTATATACACTTAACGGGTTGGTGCGACATTCAGAAGCAATGATTGCCAAGTTAATTTACAGAATTGCTTTCACCAGAATTCTCAACCACCTAAGATAATGTTAAACAATGAGTTTAATTTACTCATCTATCTGGAAGTGAAGTGAAGCAATCGGCAAATTTGTGGAATATTTTGGGCTCGTTGTACTGCAAGTGTGCCCTTTCAAAAATGCAGCCACCTGAAAGATACAGCTACTTGGTGATTGGTGGGAAGCCAGTGAGGGATAATTGCTGACCATCACCAAGTAGCTAGTGATTGGTGACACTTTGTATCACTTTGTTAACAAATATTTCTTCATGTGGCTTTTGCTGTGTGCAGACAAACACACCTATGACACTTCAGTAGAGATATCACAGGCCTTTGGCAGCGCAATCAAAGATAGCCTCACCACCGAACAGCCAATTGGTAAGTTCCTGGAATTAATCTGATTATAAGCACTATTTAATAGCAGTGCTTTATGATAATTTTGGCTATTACATGTTTTTGTAGTGATTTAAAGACATAATACCTGTATTTATCAATCTAACAAGAAACTGTGCAGGTACCCTGTAACAAGCTCAGCCTATGTTCCTCCAATGTAATAATTATGCATATGGCACAATAACAACATTTGTTGTGAATTGTTCAGATAACTCACCAGAGGGAAGAAAATTGAGGATCTCAAAAAATGGGACACTTAACATCTATATCGCAGTGGATGTTTCTGCGAGCATACAGGACAATGACATCAGTAATGCAACGGATGTTATCAAAAAACTAATTACAAAGGTAAGACACAAGGCCGCTTTTGCCTTAATTAAAAAGGAGTAATAACACTAGAGACAAAGTTTTATCCAAAATGATATAACAGTATGTTTTACAACACTTTTTAATGGAGACAGCAAGCACACCACAGAGTTGCCTCACTTACAGTGTGCTGAATTTGCAAACAGTCATCAACATTGTGCTGGGACTGGAGATGTAAGATTGTTTTTGCTGATTGTGGGGTCAATTTACAGGATGCACATGGGGTGAAAGTACAGACTGCAGTTGATGGATCCTGGCAACAAATTTGCTGAGTAATTATAAAATGCAGCAACTAGTGTGACTAGTCTGGACATTTTATCAATCATTTGAAATTCTGTGTAAGGAATAAAATGACATGCTAGAGTTTCTTCAGGCATGGGAGAGGAGGACACAGTATTATGTATAAATCAGAATGTAGATTTAAAATCATTTTAGGTTTTTAAATATAACTATCATTAATAATCAATTATTTCTTAATCATAATCCCATTGGCAGGAGTGGATTTTTTTTTGAAGTCAAGATCTAGCATATACTTGGTATGAGATGACATGAGACCTTTACGTTGTCAGACTCACTTTCAGAAGCACATTTGGCACCCTGTACACATAACATGTACAAACATATTCCCATCTCATTCAGCTGCCAGCACAACAGCCCATTAGAAGTAAATTTCATTATGAATTAAACATCATAATCTTGACTGATGCTGCTTGGCACAAGTCCCTTGGCTTGTTGTCAATGCACACTATGAGATTCTCTTTCTACTGATAAATGACTCAATTACTCAACAAAATAACAACCATAAGCAGTTTCATACATAAGGAGGTGTTGCGTTTACAAAAGATTTCACAGCAGTTCAACAATTTTGCATGTATGCATGTTTGCAAGTTATGTCAAAATGTCACACAGTACTAAAGATCACCCACTTTGTGTTTAACCAATGTGTTTTTTTTTGTTTCTACAGATTTCATCTTTTTCCGTGTCTCCAAACTATGAAATCGTCTTTTTCTCCTCTGAAATAGAGGAAGTTGTCAAAATTCTTGATTTCTGGGATGTCAAAGACGCTCAAAAAGACATCCTGAAGAATTTGGATACATTTGGAATAAATGGTGATTAGATCTGAGATATTGTTGAAATGCTGTTTTACTATACAGCTTGATCCTTGTTTAACTGTGTATGTGTGTGTGTGTGTTTTGACTCTAAGACAGAAATTCTGCTGGAACAGATCTGAACCTTGTCTTTACGACCTTCTTGGAGCGAATGGCTGTTATAAAGCAGCGAGTTGGAACAAACGCCTTTAAGGAACATCGTCATGTCATTATTCTTTTTACAGATGGTAATTTTTGCCTCTTGTCATATGGATTTACAATTTCTTTAACTGTAGGCTAATTATGGATTTAAATATGGACCAGGGATTTAAATATCCATGCTGTAACTATTGCATATCAGTTTGGTAAATGTGTAGCTACATTCAGTGGCTAATTAGCTTAGCTTAGCATAAAGACCAGAAATGAGGGGAAACAGCTAGCCTGGGTCTGTCTTAAGGTCCAGTCCACCTACCACCAGCTTTAAAGCTCAGTAATTATTTAGCTATGTCTTGTTTAAAATGAACAACAAAACTGAAGTGTAATAATGACATGTTGTTTTATTTGTGAGTTTTTAGATGGATCATTTTTGGGTTGGGTGATTGGGTGTAAAGAGATTATATTTTTGTGGTATGCTAATTTCATATTTACCACATTGATATGAAAGTCAATATTCTCATCTAACTAATCGAATGCAGCATTTCACTCTGTTTCTACCATTTACAATTTTAAGTGCAATCAAATCAGCACTGTATTAAAATTATCGTATGTAAATGTGGATGAGGTATCATAAATATACATTTATTTTCATTGTAGGTGCTTATAATATGGGTGGTTCACCTGCACCCACTTTGGCAAGAATCAAGAACATGGTGTACATGAACCAGACTGGTGAAGAAGAGTCTAAGTCAAGAGAAGAGTATCTTGGTGAGTTTTATTTTTAATTTGTTGTGCAGCTTTTTGCAGTTATACTCACTGTCACAGCGTCACTCTTACATGCTATACCGTAACATTTCATTGTTGTACAATAACGCCTATCTAGCAGCTTGAACAATAAAAGCCTAAATTATCGGGCTACATTTCATTGTGTTACAGACGTTTATGTTTTTGCCATTGGAGTTGAGACCTTTGATGACGACCTGCAGTCATTCACAGTTGGGAAGAAAGAAGAAAAGCATTTCTTCAAAGTGAAGGATATTAAAAATTTGTATGAGACCTTTGATGATATAATTGGTAAGTTTGTTGTCTGTTAGTATTTATCTTAGCATCCATTTCCGCCCTCTAATATAACAGAAATTAAATATGATCATATGATATGATCAGCACTGGAGGCCTGAACATCGTTCTCTTGGTTTTCTAAAGTGCTTAAGAGCAGGCAGGACAATCACTCTTAATCTGTGCTTCTCTATGTTATGTAGCTTGACATCACTGATGTAGCAGTGGACTCATTAGACCACATTATATACCATAAAATATCCATTACGAGAGTAGACCATTAAAACCACAAAAATACAGATATTTTTTACAGAGTAAATAGAAGAACAACCAAAAATAGAAACATCTGGAAGATCTATAGCTGTAGCTAGTCTTTGGTGTAGAATGAAATATCTAAAAAAGCACTGACAAGAAATTTTGTACAGACGTTCATATTTCCCAGAGGATGAATCCTACTAACTTAACCTCTCTCCTTCACTGGATTGGCGTAACAATGAGATATTCATGTTCCTCAGAGGATGAATCCATATGATTTCATACACAGCTTTTCCACTAGCACCATCAGTAGGTTTACATGAGTGAATTTCAACAACAACAACTATTGGATGTATTACCATGAATTTTGATTCACACATTCATTGTTACTTTAACTGGAATAATCTATCCTCAGCTGTAGGCCTACTTTATGTTTAGTACTAATATTATCATGCTAACATGCTAAACTAAGATCATCAGCATGTTAGCATTGTCATTGTGAGCCTCACAGTCACTGCTGGGTTCAGTGCACTGTGCTGCAAGCCACACTTTCAAAATTGACTCTTTACTCTGTACTGATGTGTATCTCTACCACTGGATCCATGAACATGAGCAACAATGAATTTGTTTGTTTGTTTGTTTTATGCAGATGAAAACGATGTTCAAGGTCTATGTGGTCTTCACAAGGAGTTTATGAGATTAGAGGACAATGAGAATAGGAGGAAGATGTATCCATGGGTTGCATCTATTTCTGTTTGGGTGAATATTTCTGCATTTCATTTAAAAGACTGACTATACTACCCTGTCTAATTCTCTACATAATTATTCAGACATGAAAACAGCCAAAACACTGCTTGATTCTTACTTTTCTGTGTTGCATATCTACTAAACCATATTATATGTTTCTTTATCATCAAAACTTCAGAATCAACCAAATCCAAAAAAGCTTTGCCTGGGTTCGCTGATTTCCAGAGAATTTGTCTTGACTGCTGCTCACTGCTTCACATTTGGAGATTTACCCGAGCATGTCAGAGTTAGTTTCTACAACACAGGTGATTCTGAATTTAATATTTTCTCATGCATCTTCTTTTCATTTACCAGAACATGGCATAACATGTCAGAGTAGTTCACAAAAATAATTGTTACAGTATCCAGTAAAGTTTGTTTTGGTTTTTACAGTATTTGCTTTTGTAGTTTCAAAGTCCAAACCTAGTGTCATGAATTATTTTAGATTAATTCACTGTCTGTTCTATTATCCATCATGACAGCAACAATAACATGATTGGTTGTGTTTTACAGAGAACAGCGTCAAAAATTTCTTTTTACACCCAAAGTACAATGTTAATGCTAAAGTGAAGGAGGGTGTGAAGGAGTTCTACGACTACGATGTGGCTCTCATCTTGCTGAAGGAATTTGTTGATATCTCTGTCACTCTTAGGTGAGAACTCATGTCCTTCAAACACTGATGTTCATATTTAGATTTGGTCTTTACATTCTCAGTCTGGGAATTAACTGATGAAACAGTTCCACATACCTGCAAAAACCTGTGTTTAAAGTTATTTACTGAAACATCATCCTCTACTCCTTCAGACCTATTTGCATACCTTGCACCAAGGAGACTAATACTGCTCTAAAACTGGATGCTGATTCCACCTGCAAGGACCAAGGTGAGTTAACTCTAGAAACATACTAGACCGTCATACAATTTGATATTCATAAAGATAAAAAAATATTCATCTTCCTGTGTAAGTTGATTTTTAGGAATAATGTTCTAACATAACCCCATTTGACTGCTTAGCATTTTTCAATTTTTTTATTACATTACATTACATTTATTTAGCTGACAATAAGTGCATTCAACCATGTGGATACAAAAGGCATTTATTAATTGTTAATGCACTGCTAAAGAAGGGAGAGGGTACTACATTTTCTTCTGTCAGTTCAGTGGCCTTGCAGTTCAAATAAAATATCTCAGGTATAATTTAATGTATGCTTGTGCTCTCTTAATACAGAACAGGTGCTGTTAAAGAATCATCTTGAAAGACTGAGTTTCATTACCAAACCCGCCACTAACGAGCTATATGAAAAAACTGTCCACGCTAAGATTGGTGATAATGTAAGTTTTATTCAAGATCTATCAATTATCAGTTTTGTGCCTTATGTGTGTGTGTCCCTGCTTTCTTCATTGTTCACTCAAAGTCACTTTGAACTGTGGTTGCATCTTCCAACTTATCAATGCAGAGAGATGAATGCATCAGCCACGCATTGCAGGCAACAGGCATAACAACAAAAAATCCCAAAGACGCTGTGACTGACAGCTTCCTGTGCACTGGTGGTCAGCAGCCTTTCAGAGATTATATAGCATGTAAAGGTATGTTTGCTCTTTTACATGCATAAAACCTAACTCTACCCTAGTTAGAGAGGAGCAGCTAGTTATCCCACAAACATCCTTGTATTGAGGTAAGCAATTTAATCAATAAACAGTAAATTGCATTCAAACATGTTAAATATTCACATGTTCAAACATACTGAGGCAGCAATATCTTTGTCTGATATAGGAAAAGTAAGGCAAGGTAAAATAATTCAATTCAATTCAGTTCAATTAAATTAAATTGAATGTAATTTAAATGAATTTAAACTGAAGTTCAGTTCAGTTTAGATCAGTTCAGTTCAATTCAGTTCAATTCACTTGTCTTCATTTCACATTAAAGCATAACAGAAGTTATCCCATGACACTTTTCCCTAAAGAGCAGGTCTTGACATGACATTGCCCACACTGGTACATCAAGATAATCCTTTAAATGTGCAGATGCACGAAAAATCTTTAGCTTTTTGAGCTTTCAAGTAAACCATTAAAGTTGTTGGTTTTTTTTGTTTGTTTCAGTCAGAGTAACTGTGACACATTATTTCTTGTGTAACCTTGTGTGTTTGTGTGTGTGTGTGTGTGTGTGTGTGTATTTGCTCGGACAGGTGACTCTGGAGGTGCTGTGTTCAAGAACTATGAGCACCGCACAATACAGGTAAACAGTTGTTCTTTTCCATCAGTATAACACAGATGAGTGTCACCTACTAACCAACCAATTCTTTCACAGGTTGCATTGGTCAGCTGGGGAACACAGGAACTGTGCAGTAGTGGTGGTCGCGTCGAGTCAACCGCGGACTCCAGAGATTTCCATATTAATCTTTTCAGAGTTATCCCTTTTCTCAAATCTATCCTTACAAATGACACAGACGACTATACACCACTGGACTTTTTGGAAAACTAAATGCATTTGCATGCTGTCATTTCTTTCGCTATTTCAGTCCTATGATTATGCTGTATATTTAAAAACACTTAGAACATGTTATTTTTCTTACCGATGCACACGTCACTGAATTAATCTAATTACTACGATGACTTGTAAAAGATACAATTTTCACATAAAATGTCCTCACTAAAGGATACACACATTCTCAAAATACACAATTACAGCCAAGCAAATAGTTATCACGTATGCTGTTTACTTTCTCATCATTTATTCAGTATTTTCAGTGTTCAGCAAGTATGTAAAAAAGGTAATAAATCAGTATTAGCCTTTGTCCTGATGTTTTTTTTTTTTAAGTAGTCAGCACCATAGATCAGAGTTTGTTATGACAGTGTGATGTTCCCTGCTTGCTTTGCTGAAGATATTTTATTATAATTCTGATTGTACGAGGCAGAAAAGATCATTTACATTCATAATGTGTGTTAATTACATCAATAAAACAATGCTGATCCATGTATTTTGTTGTTTTATATAAAATGACACATGACACAAGGTTTATGCATTCACGATCAAAGGCTGTTAAATAATTTCCTTCTCTGAGGCTTTTTCCAAAACTGCTTAAGAAGGAATGACTAAAAGAAATACTATAGCACTTAAAAGATTTCATCAAAACTCTTTTATGGATCAGCTCTGCTGATGGAGCCATACAGCTCCCCCTCAGGTCAGTGACTCAGGGCCCATTTCCAACTCTCTGTGCAGGTCTACGCAATGCGGACACTCAGTCTGGCGGCGTGCCAACTCAGATCATTCAAATTGAATTTAGCGGAAAGTTAAGTTCTTCTTTTTTGGTGAGTAATTGAGTTTTTCTCTTTCTCTTTCTGGCTTTGAGATAGGAATGAACTGAGTTTGTCATTCATTGCTGTGTCTTTACAGCCCACAAACAAACAGGGCCATTGCATTACAAATGATTTGTTGCGGTCAGTGCAAGTTTATTTTGTAGTGTAACTATGATCTGTTGACCATTACGCCGTCAGGGAAAAAACACATTTAGCAATTCTCTTTTCTAATGCGTATTGGTTTGAACGTCCGAACATCAAAGAACAGTAGTGAATTTTAAACATCAATGTTAGGTTTCTCTGGGACTGTCTGTATGTGTGTGTGTGTGAGGTCAGTGATGTACTGGCTCCCCATGGGAACATTCATCTGGTTTCCCTTTAACTAATTGAGAGAGAGGGAGGAGGTCAGAGGGATGAGAGGAGAAGGCAGAGACGGAGGAAGACAGACTGTGTGAGAGGAGGGACGAATGAGAGAGGCTTAATTGAATGAAAGCCTCTCAGAAGCTGTAAAGAAGGAGGAAATTCAAAGCGAGGACCGTTCTGTATTGGATCCCTCTGGAGGACTCAGTTTCCTCTCTGTTTTGTCTCTTCGAGGCATCACCTGATTATGCCAACATCCTATACCCTGCCTTCAATTTAAACAAAGCTGGAGCCCTGAAATCAATCTGTTACACCTAAACTGATTAGCGGTGTTTGGATAGAGCAGCATGCATGCTGACAGTATTTTCTGGGCAGCCTCACCCCCTCCTCACTCCTTATTCAACACTAGCATGCACAGCATATTCCTGATGAAGCATCCTGCTGTTTCAACTGGCTGATCTGTCTCTCCGCGAGCCCTAAATCAACCTTATGGGCCATTTTAGAAATTACTACCATTAAGAAGTGCATACATACACTTTTCCCCCATTTGTGCTCAGAAAAGCGGGTCATGCTCACATGCATCCATGGCTTCTGCTGATGCAGATGCTTTAATATGAAATTTTATTGGCCCCATTACACCGATGGAAGCTCCCTTGATATTAATCTCAAAATGTCAAATATTCATTTGAATGATTTTACGTGATGTGAGCTGAGTTACTGAAATGAATTACAGATTGTCAATAAAGTCTATTTTTGTCTGTATTTATTCTTACTTATGACCTCAAAGCATTAGCACTTATTATATAAGATTATACACGTGTATTTGTTGTAGTTACATTACTTATGATTAAAAACTAGCAAGCTGACAACTTTGCTAACCATCAAGCAAGTGCAACAACACAAGACATAGCAGCTGCTGCTGAACCCGCTCACATTATATTTAGGATAAGACTGGAACTAGAGGCAAAGAGCTAGCCTGGCTCACTGAGGTCATTAGTCTGTTGATCCAGTCTATTGTATATCTGTCACGACCTTGGTTTAATCAGTGATATAACATGTTCATCGTGACCTTATTTCTGTTTTGTTTTCATTTTAGACCCATAAATGTTTAAAGGCCTTTAAACTTATCGTTTTCATTTATGAGCCTCTTCCTCTGAGTGATGGACACACATGAACACATTTTTTGTCAATTCTTCTGCGAAACAGATTTTCTGTGTTTGTGCGTCCATCTGTTCTCTTTTCATTGGTTATCAAGTGGGCAGGGCTCCATTGGAAAAAGGTGAAGTCATGGGGTTGTTTACTTGTGTTGTCAGGCTACTTTCAATCAAGTCAAACCCAACCACACATCCTCAGTGAGAGAATCTTCTTGAACACAGTAGATGGGCGTAGCAGTAGGGCTAAAGTCCTGATAGGTGAATGCACTGTGATGTCGTCTGATGAAGGTGCTCCACTGCTGACTTTGCTCATATATATGTAAAGGTACTTAAATATAACTCTGTTTGTTGTTGATTGTATGTAATGTTAAAATAATGCAGACCTATGTACTTTTGAATTGCAAATTGCTCCTTCTCTTTATGTAGGACTGGAGGAAGGACCCTTTATTTACGTCACTGTCAGTCAAATCAGATCAAACAGATGAGTTCTTGGGTGATAAGGATATTTATTTCTGAGCTTTAATTTCAATAGTTAAGATAGAAATATTTAAGATTTGAAAGAAAGTTTTCTTCCTGGAGATGTCAGCCATGTTGCATTGTAACACAATAAAGGAAGAACACTGCAATACACCTTGATGGGGGAGAGAAATATTTCAAAATATCTCTGATTGAGTTAGAGGAGATCATTTTCATGTAACACTTTTGTAATGATAATACCAGAGCTTAAGTAATAAAGAAAGGAGTGAAATCTGCCTCTTGTCAGCATTTACGATGAGAAGCACTTGCATGATTAGATGTCTTGCGATCGATGCAGCCTTTTCTCCCAATCATTAAGACTGCTCTTAACAGATTACAGCCCCCTCCCAAACACGCACAGTCTTTTCTCCTCCTCTTCCCGCTCCTCCTTCTGTCTCACACACGCTCTCATTCAGCAGATACAACAGGAGATTTGCCTCCATGGCACTTCTTTAGCTTTCTCTTTGAATTCCAACCTTTTTAGAGCATTTTCTTCCACCTGACGCCACAGCTCAGTCTATCTGCTTTCACCTGAGCTCCACTGACGACCAGATGAGCAGACGAGCAGAATGAAAAAAGAAAACTGAAAACTGAAATACAAAAGGTGGTGGTGAACTGACTAAAACCGACAAAGATGGACCTACTCACAATCTTCTGTCACCTCCTGCTTTTGTGTTTTGATCCATCTGCAGCCACGAGTCTCATCACAGGTAAGATGCACACAAAAATCACAACACAGCGTAAAGACATGAACTCTTGATTCAATTGTGTATCTATCTTTGGTTTTCTCATGGCCCATTCCTGACCCCATGCCGGATGCTCTTGAAGCGGATATATTTGAAGCCAGAGGTAGGCTACACACTCCTCTACAACTAACTCTATATGTTGTTGTGGGCACAGAATTCCCACAGTCATTTCAAGTCACGTTTCAGCGCTCTAACTTAGTATATTCAGCCAATGCTTGTGATATCTGGCACGTGTAATCAGGTGTGTGGTTGCAGGTCAACGTGTGTGCAAGGCGGGAAAAGGGAAGCCGTGTTACAAGCTGGCATACTTCTCCGAGCTCCGGAGGAGGCTGAACTTCGCAGAGGCGGAGCTCGCCTGCAGACGGGACGGAGGGCATCTGCTTAGCGTGGAGTCGGAGTCTGAGCAGAAGATCATACAGCAGCTCATCACAGAGCTCCGCCCAACTGATGGAGACTTCTGGATCGGTCTTCGCCGTAACCATGGTGATGAGGACAGCAGTTCAGACTGCTCCCCACAGTACTACTGGCTGGACGGCAGCAAGTCCACATTTAGGTAGGTAGCAGGTATCTAGGGTCAAGGGGTCAAAAGTGAACCTTAGAGCAATGAAGTGAAATATCAAGTTCTTTTCTTCTGGTTCATTTTTTGATGAAGGATGTATGTTAATGTGATTTAGGGAAGCATATTGCTGCAATGCCAGACAAATAAAAACAGATTAGTATCATGTGAAAAGTTTCACTTTTTAAGATATATCTTTTAGGCCTTTTCAAGCTTTTATCGGATAGAGACAGCTGAAGAGTGACAGGAATGCGGGGAGAGAGATAGGGAACGACATGCAGCAAAGGGCCACAGGTCGGACTCGAACCCTGGGCCGCTGCGCAAGGAATGAGCCTTCGCACATGGGGCAGATGCTCTACCAACTGAGCCAACCGACACCCCAAATGTTTCACTTTTTAACATGACACTAGTCTATTTTTCTGCCTTGGCAGCAATATGCTTCCGTACTGACGTACATCGTAAGCATCTAAAAAGTGTTAGGATTATATATTTGTTTCAATCCAGATTCACAATATTGTCATTCAAGTTTGTGTAAACTTTCCTGAATTGGGCGTGGTTATGGTCAGACATTTCATGCGTGTCAGTCGTCGCACACAACCAAAACTCCGTGCTCTGACTGCGTCTGCCTCAAAGCAGCCATAGCCCAAAGAAACCAACTTAATAATAATAATAAATAAACTCAGAAAGTGTCAAATGCGACAGAAACAAAATGAAACTCACCAAAACGTCTTGTCTTGTCTTTCTGTTGTTCCAACAATCACCAGCTCTGGTTTGGATGATATAAAACGTTAATTCACAGAGCGAGATGTGGAAATATTCTGAAAAAAAAATGACTGTTTTTGTCAAAGGAGTCTGGTCCGGTGGCTTTGAAGAGAGCGTAGATAACAGCTTCAGTACCCCGGCTGTCTGACAGCAAAGTAAAGCAATGAAAATATTCTAAATATAAATACACTTAAACTGATATTGTTCATTTAGGTGGTTAAAATATGTTTTGTTGCTCCTCTTCTTCTCTCTTCTCTTCTTCTTAGTTTCCATACCGATGGAGCTGTCAATCAAAGCGTGATCTGCCACACCTACACAGTTTTCAGAACTGTATTTTCGCGGAGACTTTTGTGGATGCTCAATGAGACGCTCAGCTTTGACGTCATATCTGCATTTTTACTGCAACTGTGCCACCAAGAAACAAAGACAACTTATAAAATGTTGACACAGATAAATTTGATTGTTTTCATGAAATGATACGGCCATTTTGAATTTGTTGTCAGCGACATGTTTGAAAAAATTTGAAGCATCTGTTAACGTTGCTGTAATCTTGAACAGTTTTACAAAATGTTTTCACACAGCGTGACAACTTTTTTGAAAATAGGGTTGTGTTTGAAGCCACGTTCACAGAGCCTTTAGAATTCAAATTTGAAAAATGTCTATAGCACAATTAATACTGATAGTGACTTTTTTTCCAAGTATGTAAACAAATATTGTTTCTTATTACTTATTGGGGGACGGCGCGGTAGTGCAGTGGTTAGCCTCACAGCAAGAAAGGTTCCTGGTCCGACCTGGGGCCTTTCTGTGTGGAGTTTGCAGGTTCTCCTGTGTCTGCATGGGTTCTCTCCGGGTACTCCGGCTTCCTCCCACAGTCCAAAGACATGCATTGCCTGTAGGTGTGAATGTGAGTGTGAATGTCTGTTTGTCTCTATGTGCCCTGTGATGAACTGGCGACTTGTCCAGGGTGTACAACGCCTCTCACCCAAAGTCAGCTGGGATAGGCTCCAGCCCCACCGTGACCCTGGTGAGGATAAGCAGATTGATGAATTACTTGGCTAACATGTATACACAGATACAGACATAACTTCAATAAGAAAATATAGGTCAATATGCCAGGAATCTCCCTAATGTTGTCTAAGAAAAATTTAATAGGAACTATATGATATATGCAAAATCTGACATTTGATGGCAGGTTTTAGTACTCAGCATCAATGCAGGCAGTACCAAGAAAGTACTTTTGGTACCTTTTGGTGTCATCAGGACTGGATCTTTGTTTTTTTTAAATTATTATTTAATTTGTTTATTTAATGATTTTTTTTTATATCAAATGTAAAGCTTTGACAAAAAATGATTTTCGTACATGTGCTTTGTGTTCATTCAGGAACTGGCACTGGGATGAGCCGTCATGTGGCTATGAGGTGTGTGTGGTGATGTATCACCAACCATCTGCTCCTCCCGGTCTGGGAGGGCTCTACATGTTTCAGTGGAATGACGACAACTGTGAAACCAAGAACAACTTCATCTGCAAATACACTGCGGGTACTGCTGATACAGTATTTCAACATACTTTTAATTTGAATAGAAAATATTTGAACATTGTTGATCGTTATTCATTTTCTCCACAGAGAAGACACCGGAGCCTTCCCCTTCTCCCAACTCCACTCAAACAAGTAAAATGTGCTTAGTATGATTGTGTCACCACATATGATTTTCAGACATTTCAGATACTTTGTAGTGTGTGTGTGCTCAATAGACCATCTGAACATCATGGTTGTTCCATTACAGATGTCTTCCCTTCATCTGTCGTGCCGTGGAATTCGGGCACCCACAAACCGGGGAGTACAGGTTGACCAACTCAGTACACACTCGCTTCTCTGATGCTGCCACATTCAAACACCAACCACATGGCACTGACTAAATCTCTTTCTCTCTCTTGTCAACGTCTCTCTTTTAGCTCTGAACTTGGTTTACGTCATCATTCCCACCATCCCTCTGATACTCCTGTTACTGACAGTGACTGGAGTCTGCTGCTTCAAACTGATCGTCAGACGGTGAGGAGCCAAAACAAATATTAAAACGTCATAGTTTAAAAGTTTTAATTCACCTGAAGGTTTCCAACAATCATCTGAAACATTTCATTCATTTTTGATCTACTGTAACACTAATATAACAGACCAAAACTAACGCTGACTCCGTTTACACGCACAACATATTCCAGTTTTTGTCATTATTCCAAAAAAAGGCAATAACGAAGCCGTTTACATGGCTAATGACAATGACAACAGCAATGTTCCACTAATATTTCCATTTACATGCAGCCATGCTTACACTGATTAAGGTAATGATATACAGTACATCCTTTGGCTTATATAATAACCAAATCATATCCAATAACCTGCTGATATCCAAGTCTTTTATAATGTTTCAAATCTGGGCTTTTCTTCTGCAGATGCATCTCTGTTTACAACGCATGAGCTGATCATAAACAGGCAGGAGGTCATGTCACAAACTGTGGTAGTTAAAATGCATATTCTGAGTACATTGTATAGAACCTGAATATCATCGGCATATCCCTTAATGCAATAAACCTCATCAGGCTTTCACTACAGTAATACTTTGGTAGGATGGGTTCACAAAGATATTTTCTCACACAAAAATTGTCAAATTAACACCGTTATTTTCAATACAAATGAAGATATATTCATTTTAGGAAAACGGTTTCATGTGTCACCCCTTCCACACTTTGTCTGGTTCAGTCTGTTAATGTGTGAGGTAAAATGTCATGTATGCTGCTCTGTGTGTGAGACAGAAAGAGGAAACAGCAGAAATCAGAAGTGTGCCAGACAGACCTGGGCCTCTGCGCCAGCACAACTCCACCTGACGTCTACAACGTCATCCGCGCCCAGAAGGATGATGACCTGGTTTCAGCTCGCCCGCACACCAAAAACACCTCCTTTTTATGCTCCTCTCCTGACACACCGACAGGTGACTATGACAACCTGGGCGGTCGGGACACAGAGAGCGGCTTTGTGACGCTTGCCAGCACAGAGAGCTGCTTCCTCAACTTTGACCTCAATGACCTCAGCCTTGGGCGACGTAGCACCTTCTACGACGCCAGCTTGGGTCGCACAGGAAAGAAGGAGTTGAATGACAGTAGTCTGGGTTCCACCGGACACAGAGAGTTTTATGACAGGAGTCTAGGTCGCCGCACGACAAAGAGTGAGCATTACGGCAGTAGTGTGTATGGGGACCATGGATTGTATGATAGAGGAGGCAGTGACCTCTATGACCCCAAACTTAGGGCTGGAAGTCGCACAGTAAAGGCTGACCTCTATCAGACATACATCACCAATGGGAAGGAGGACACTTACCAAACCAGCCTCGGGACCTATGGAAACCGAAAATCCTACCAGGCAAATCTGGACTGCTACCGGAACGGCCTGACTCTTGATGGCAGAGGGAGATACTTCAATGAGCAAGAATGGATCAACAGAGAAAACTACTGATCCTTTAAACAGCTCCTTTATTGTGTGTGTATAGCAGTGTATGTGATCGTTAGCGAGGATGAGAGAATGGCAAAAGACGTACGATTGTAATAGTTTGTATGAGATTAAAATCAGGTGAGGACATGCTCAAGTTATATTTTTTCACCAGCCCCACAAGTCAACCTGTAGCCTGATGGTAGATTAGGACCATGTGGCAAATTTGTGATAAATTCTGAGTCTATCTATCCAAATTACAAAGAAACATTGTCTCACTTCTATCTGATCTATTCTAATCATGTCTAGCCATGATGATAGTTTTGTGTGTCCCTGAGATTTCTGCCTCCAGCCCAGGTGAATGGAGGCGAATGAAATTTTGTTTGTGGCGCTCAAACATTGGAGAATTACATTCAAATAATTCAGCCTAATCCACAGAGCTACAGCTTTCATTGCAGCTACTTTCTTCTGAAGAGTCTGCAGGTTATCCTAGACACTGTTTTAATTTTCTACATATTAAAGTCCATTCTCCTTTATTATAGTAATGTGATGGCATTATCTCTGAGACAAATATGGCAAAACTTGCGACACATATCGAAACAATCTGCATGGTTTGCTGTAGTGGAGAGCTAAATCGTTTGAACTCTTTCAACACGAGTCTCTCTACCTGACTAGGCGTCAAGACTTTCTCTGGACCCCTCTATAGACCCCGATCAGCTGATGTTGTGCTTTAACTGGGAACAAACACATATTCTTTGAGATAAATTACCACAAACAAACGCACACACAGGAAACCTGGGGCTCATTAGCGGCTAAAGTTAAAGCCAAACAACTTTTGTCGAGTAACAGCATGAAATGTGTCAGATCTGAGACTGAAGTGATGATGAGTGACACGGACAGTCAAAGTGTGTGTCTATGTGTGTGTGTGTAGCAGCCTGTTTGCATGGCCTTGTCATGCTGCCCTTGCTTGGTAGGATAACAATTCAGGTCTTGGACCTTCATGTTTGCTGTGCCTGAAAATATTGTTTAAATCATATCCAAGTTTACGTTATATAAATCAAACTGATTAAGACACATTACTGCTTGAGGGAGCCACGGCTGAATATTTTTATGTACTGCAAGTGTGTTTCGACGTGGCCTTAAATTGTAAGATGTCCAGATCTTGAATTAACTTTCACTGATTGATTGTTCCCTTATTTATTAATGGCTTTCTGTCAAGTAAATTAACGAGTACATTAAAGACAGCCAAAGACAATGCTAGCAAGTGGAAAGGTGGCTCATACAGTGAATTCAGCTTGAGTGCCTGCAGCCTGACCACAGCAATGGCATGATTACTGAAGAGAATATTAAAATATAGCATTGTTATTATTGTTGTTTATTCAGAATGTATAATGCCTTGACATCTCTCCTGTAAGTGAGAGTGATTTGTATGTTTGTTACATGAGAAATCTTCAAATAAAATGAGAGTAAAATGAATCTGTGTGCGTGTGTTTCAGTGATTTTAATGTCCCAATAAAAAAAAAGAATAAAACAACAGGATGGTTGTCAATCATGTTTTTATTAACATTCCAAGTTAAATTAATAACGCACCCTTGCTTTCATTCATCTCCAGCACTCACACCTGACAGAGCACACAATGAGATACTGTTCAAGTGCGCACAAGCAAACACTACAAGATTTCTTAGATGAAAAATTCTCTCAGCCAGGCCACATCAAGTGAAGTATGAAAAGAAAAACACTTTTATTGTGTGTGTGCAACAGCCTGTCCCGGGTTCAGTACGTGTGAAATCTTGTAGTGTGCACTCACTGTAAGACATTCACACACACACACACACACACAAAAACTGATAAGATAAAATGTTGACAAACAGGTCCAGCTGATACCGACCACGCATTCCTGCATACCTTCACATTTCTCTCTCTTACACACACACACAAACAAGCCCAAAAGCAGACATAACGTCCTTAAAGGGTGTGATATCTTCAATCATCTTCAAATGTTTCAGGAGACAAAGACTATAGAACACACGCATGCACATGTGTTCATCAATCACACACTCACACACACACACACACCAGCTTTTTTGAGGGGAAGTGATTGATTTCTGTCGTTGAAGATTTTGTACTTGGGGCCACGTGGAGGTTCAAAGGTCAGCCGTGAGTCCGCTTACGAGGCTGCTTTTGCCGCCGTGGTTTCAAAATCACGTAACGCCTGTATGTGGTGTGGTGGTCTGATAGAAACGGGATGTAGAACACTCTGAAGAGAAGAGACGACCTGAGAAAGAAAGAGTCGGGGTTTTTTTTCAAGCCTTTCTACGCAGCTAACACTGAAGTTTTAGCAAGAGTACAAAGTCCATACATTAAACTTTTCTCATTTTACCTTGATGTTTGAAGGAAAGGCTTATAGGCGATGACGTTCCATTCCTCTTTGTTTGCTGCATAACGTGGCTCAAGCAGAGTCTCTTCTTCTGTGTCCAGGTCTACTAAGTAGTGGCACTGCCGTAAATCCACCTGCCCAGAGTCAAAATTTTACAATAAAAGGGCCACCGCTAGTACCACATAGTCGGTATGTCAACAGATGAGCACGTGTCTGAGTGACTCACATATCTGGTCGGCTCCTCCAGGTTCTGGTCGTTCAAATGATCCGGGATGATCTGTGTAGCAAGAGGACCGGAGGCGTATGGCTGAGGCAGCTGTCCTTTAAACTTAGACTGAATGAAGTGCAGTTGCCAGCTGGAGATTAAGAAGATGATGACTCAATCACAGCCACACGTGGAAATAACAAAATACAATTTCCTTTTTAAAGACCCATGTAGGAATCCCGGGTACTGACTTGTGCGGTAGAAGGAAGCTGCTTGGGAAGCGGTACCACTCTTTGCCAACACAAACGCTAACAGGTCTGCCTTCAGGGACGGAGTGAAGAGTCGGATCCTTGGCAATGCGATGGAACTCTGGGTACAGGTCGAGAGGGGCATGGTAGCCTGTAGACAGAGAAAAAAAATGATAATTTCATGCATCTTAAACTGTTGCTTTTGTTGTTGTATAGTGTCTGTGGGTACACACACACCTCTGAAGAGAGCGACAGAGCGAGACAGTGACAGAACTGTGAAGACCGCGACTGTGCTCAGAGCCAGCCAGTTGGAGGAGACGGTGTAGTGCTCCAGTCGGTAGCGCTGGAACAGGAAGTGGTAGCATTTCTGCAGAAGATGAAGAACTCACTTTATATGCACATTTATGACTAAAAGGGGTCAAATACAACTGAAGTTAACCAACACAGAGTACTGTCAAGTAGTAGAGAAGCAAACCTGTAGAGAGGAGAGGGCTACTGCCCCACTGAGGCAGATGAGAGGGTAGATGGGAAAGAGAAAACGCTCTTCTTTATGAGGTCTGGTGAAGAAAACCAACATCCACAGATACATGGGAGACAGAGTCAGCCAGTATGGACGGCCCAGGTTCTGCACTGAAGAAAACACACATGCACACATCAAATCACCTTTTTGTTTTTGCAACAACCTTATGATGTCACATACCATACATATAGACATGGGATATAAATAGTGGTCTAGATAACATCAGAGCAACATTCAGTCTGTGTCCTGAAATAACTTGTTACACTGTGCTCATGAATGTAAACATGAGAGCACCAAGACAATGAGTTGAAAGCACCTGAGTGCGTCATCACCACACCACATATTAGTATTATTATTATTACAGATAGTGTTCTGCTGAGACAGGCGACCAACACCCTTTCCACCCCCCCCCAAAAAGAGCGCATGAAATAACAACATCTAGTCTTGTTTTTATTGCTCACAGTCCTCACCATTGAACCTGTGTAACAGTGTCTCCATGAGAGCAGTGAGTGGCAGAGAGAACAGTGCCAGAGCAAACACCAGGTTGAAGTTCAGGATCCCATTTGCAAAGTAGAAATGCCATGGCTCCGTACCTGAAAATCAAACAAAACAAAACATGCTAAATATTACAGCTGGCACGCAGACTTTCACAGTAACAACATCATGACTGTATATGTATTGAAAAAGTTGATTAAAAAGGAAAATCCACCAAGGGGATGGTCAAAGAATTTGTTGTATAACACTGAATGAACTGATAAAACACTGAATAATGATGGTGGAAACTCAAGTCCAAAGGTCCTGTAAATATTGTGTTATTGTCGGTGGATTAAGGCTGCCTGATCACTGCCAACTTAAGTGAGAGCGCTATAACCTCTTGGCACACTTTCAAAGGGGTTCATATGATTAGTGCTAATGATAGTATGCCCTCTAGAGTCCAATAAAAAGAGCGCAGCTTTAAATTGTTCATGTTTCTCCATTAGCCAGTGACAAATACCCCAAATGTGCTAAATCACTCCCAGTGTTGTACACCTTAACTGTCTCAATAGTGTCCATCTACTGATGGAAAGTTTGCTAACATCAGCTCGAGGGAGTTAATGTGAGTGAATGGCTTTGTTAGGGGACCAGACAGAAGTGCCAAATATATCTAAATATGAGCGGGTTGGTCACAGCTGCCCGAGCGATCCTCAGATTATGAAAGAGTACAGTCGCTCCAGATGTTAAAAAGTAGGTAGAATTTGCATCATATGAACACACGTTGGCTAGAATTAACACTGAAGGAGAAAATCTTAGGAGGGCAAGGGATCATTTTGCATACATCGCCGTATGTTGGGTATACTGTCTGTCGATGCCTGTGTTTATTTTTATGTTGTATGCATGTATAAATGAATAAAAACTTTTTGATCACTGATCTTTTGTCAACATGATATAACATGATGTGTGCTTGTGTGTATATTACCATACAGGTCGGGTCCATGAGATGTGAAGACGTTATACAGAAGAATATTGAGTGGAGCAATGACCAGTTTGCCATAAAAGAAAGAGTCCACTGCCACTAGTGGTACCTGAAAGACACGCAGAGGGGAAAGTGAATGCACCCAATACAACATAAACATACATTTACAAATACGTCTATACAGAGTGTGCATATTTACCACAATAATGTCTATATCATTATATAACTTTATGTATGACACGTTTGAAATATTCCTGGACTGATGACGTGGTGTGTGCCCAAACTGAAGCCATGACACTCACCTACATGCACCTTGTGTTGTGATATGTCCATTTAAAGCGGCGTGTGTGTGTGTGTGAATCATACATCCTCACCAGCAGCAGAAGCAGAGCAACAGCTGACCAGGTGATAAATGTTTTCCACTGTCTCTTTAACACCAGCAGGTCGAAGGCAATTGGAACCCTGCAAAAATAAACCCAAGCAGTATTGAGAGGGATACATTTTGACAAGTTTGTCAGACAAATAGGGCAACTTAGTTTTACAGCCCTACCCAATCAGAGCAGAGAATGGCCATCCAACGATGGCACCGGCAGCCACACCTATAATGGCTAACGGTGGCGAGTCCTGAAACCAGCCCGTCATGGCAACCAGCGTTGTGTACATGCAGAAAGACGAAGGCAGGAACGCTGTGGGGAAAGAACAAAAAAAAATAAAGGTTGGAGGAGGATGGATGACCAAAAAATGATGAGCAAACAAGAAACAGTCTCATTCATCTGAACCGGGAAATAAAGAGAACACGCAGAGCAGATATCTGAAATGTTCCTTCTAAAATGGATACTGCACACTGAATTCTTGATCAGTGTGCTGATTTGGCAATAGAAGCTCTGCAATAAATTATTCAAGAGGGCTGCATGGAGGCAGTTAGAAAGGCAGACAGTCGATTACTGAAGACAATACATAATAAAAATGGACAGAACTGTGAAGAAATGACAAGAGACGGAATCAATGTGACCAACCTGCAGACGAGCAGAACATTCCTGTGCTCAGGACGAGGAACGCCAACATCAGACGGCCCACATGCAGACCAAACTTCTTACAAACTGCCCTATGTCACAAACACAAACAAAGCAATGAACAGTATACAGATGTCTATAAAATCAGCACAATATGTGTAACCCAAAGCTCTACGTGTGTAAACTCACTTGTAGAAATAGAGTTCGCAGACACAGCAGGAAAACGCTAAGAGACATCGTACAAAGTAGAACACCAACACCTGCAACACAATCAGAACACACAATTCACAATTCAGTCTGAAACTTCTGCAAACATTCCAGTATAGTGATATATATATATCTGACTGAAAAATACATATTTTTCATACTATACAACAGGACAAACAAAAGAACTGATGATTATGCTATAGGCGAGCTAATATAGGAGAATATTTTACAGTTTTGTTCAGGTTCGTTACCTTTTTTGTCTGTAGAACGTGGGCATGCAAACAAGCAGGAAGAGCGTGTAGCCATAAGTAAGCATACGACCTGATGGCGTACAATGGAGAATATTCCCACGTTTGCATCCCTGTGCCGTACAGCAGGTAGTGCATCTGTCAAAACAGTCATCACAGCAATTACAAACATGAAGAGTTAAAGAAAATGTCACGTATTCCACTCCAGGGTTTCCGACAGCAGTGAGTAGTACTCACAGGCTCCCAGTAGTTGAAGGTTTCATCGCAGTCTGAGATGTTGCTGAGCAAAGCCGCGCAGAAACGTGCAGAGAGCAGGCATTTAAATGCAGTCGAACCTTCGGGAGCCCATACCTGTCCTCCACGACTTATTGACCTATTTAGGAAAAAAAGAAATATCAGACTGATGCAGAAATGCCTTACAAGATCCTGGGTTCTTCTATCAAACCTTGATATGACTTAAATATTACATCATATCTGCTTTGTGCATATATTCAAATACCGGACTGCTATGATGACCCAATTCTAATCTATCTATCTATCTATCTATCTATCTATCTATCTATCTATCTATCTATCTATCTATCTATCTATCTATCTATCTATCTATCTATCTATCTATCTATCTATCTATCTATCTATCTATCTATCTATCTATCTATCTATCAGAAAATGATCACGTTCTTAAAGAAGCTAATTAGCCAACAAACAAAACAACAAACTGTGTTAAACACAGAGAGGACTCAGGTTATCGTGGCTGCTTAGCTTCAAAGGTTGCTCTCTCCAACAAAGTCCTGTCTTAGAAATAGTGTTACATTTGATCTTGTCTATGAACTTTGATCAACATTCCAGATGTTTCATGTTTCTTCCACGTAAGAAAGCAGAGCTACAGATAATTATTCACACTTCTGTTGTTGAGAATTCATCAGTGGAGAGAAAGTGCACAGACTCCAAGGTGTCTCCTGCTGAAAGGTTTATTGAAGCTTGGCCAATGAGAATGGAGGATTGATGGATACACTTGTCATGACAGGATGTCACCTCAACTCTAAAGAAGCTCTCCTCTCTGGCTCATCTGTATAATGTCATCACAGTGTCCATAAATGGTCATTAAATGTGAAATATGTTTCCCTTTAGTGGTCCGACATTGTTATCTGACTCTGTAGAAATTTCTATGTTATGTATACCTATCTGTTGTGTCAAGGGGGGAAGACAGTCCTGTCCTCTGACCTCAGCTACTATAGTAATGATCAGAACGGCGCCTACTTCTCTAACCACACAGAGCTGATCGGAATATGAAGGAGAGAAGTCAGTGTCCTCTAACGATCTAAGATTTAACACTATCCCTACAGTGACCTTGAGACATATGCTTGGCCCTGTGTGACCCTCGTGTGTGTGTCCTGCTAGAAGAGAAAATTCCCTCACAGCTTTTATGATATGCAGCTAGATTAGTGTAATTCCCTTTTCACCTGGCCTCAGTAAGCCGTCCCTGCTCTGCAAACGGTCCAGAACGCTGCTGCAAGGCAACAACTCACATCACACCCATGTTGTGTGAAAGGTGTTACACTAAACAGACTTTATTATTATTGTTGTTATTAATGTCATGAAGTGTTTGGTGGAACACAAAATGAATGTTGGTTTGATGCAGAGAAACGACAAGCTCTTATTACTTTGAGTCAGAGGACTGAAAGAGTCCAACAGAGAAAACACAAGTGAACCGTGTCCGAGCGCTATCACTGACTGTATCGAAAGACAGAGTACAATGAATGGTATGTTATAATATGCTAGAGCTGCACAGCAGTCCTCCTCTACTCTTCCAGTTACAGTTTTCACATTTAGCTTTCTGTTTGTTGTCTGTTCTACTTTTTAAAACCAGCCCTGTGTCTCTCTTCCTGACAGACACAATTATGATTACCGTAACAATCATTATCATCATTATTATTATTACAATAGAAGAATAGAATAGATACTTTTTTGATCTCTTGAGGGTCTTTTTTCCTCATATGTGGAGAGATGGTGGAGTGATTGGCAGGCACACATAGCGGCACCCTGGGAGCAGTTATTAGGGGTTCGGTACCTTGCTCAAGGGCACTTCAGCAGTGCCCAGGTGGTGAACTGGCACACATCCCCAGCTACCAGTCCATGCTGCATACTTTTGGTCCTTTTGGTCCCAAGCCAGATCCCTACAGACTGAGCTACTGCCACGCCTACTATTGGTCATAGTAGCATAATTCTATCATCTCAAGCTTTATCAATATTAGCAGTGGGTTTTCACACTGGTCTTAAATATTATCTAATAACTGTGTGTAACAAATGAACCTCCTGATCACTGAATCCTACATAAATATCTATATCATGTGTGGTTGTAGTAATGTCTCTACAATGAGCTGCTGACAGAGCACATCATACAGCTGTATTACATAATCAGTGAGAAATACTATGATCTATGAAAGTCTATGATAATAATCAGAAGACAGTATTTCAGACAGTGTTCAGAGTGGCAGTGTTTCCTCTGGCTCACCCCCATCATCAGATTAGTTAGATTAGTCTTCTCAGCTGCAGCTTAGCATTGATCCGCACGTTACGCGTTGTTATGACACGTCATCTCACAAACTGTCACACTGAATATTTCAGCGACGAATCAACAACAACAAGAACAACAACAACAACAACAACAACAACAACAACAACAACCACTCATCTGAAATAACCCTTCGTGTCCGTGCTGACCGTGAGCTGATGTCAGTTGTCATAAAGCTGGCAGTGTGAATGAATGAAGCTGACACACTGCGTTATGTATTGAAATGAAATAACATGCAACTAGTTATTGGAGCGGAAATGCAACTTAACAGTCATTATACGTCCACCTGCTGCAAACACACGCTCCTGTGGGCTCTTATGTGGACGCTATCAGTCCGTGTTATCGCCTTGTTACGCTCAAACTTGCTTAACGTATCAAAGTAGCTAAGCTAGCTTCCCGTGCTCAAGCTGTCAGTCAGACCGGGGGATGGAGCTCACAGCGCCGGGCTCTAACGTCTCCTCTCCCGGCTCATACTCACTCTTGTCGAGTCTCTGTTGTTTTACTGTCATCGCCGACTTTCTCCTCTTTCGGTGGCCGAGCTTCGGCCGGGACGTTCAGGTTGTTTGCATCTTGTCTACTTCCTCGCCTGGTTCGCTGCCGAAGCGCCTTGGCCGCCATGTTTTCCGACGCTGCCCCCGAGTCGCCGGGTTTCGTTCATTTCCGCCGCTGTCCGATTGATGACAGCGCTCATCACAGGCCGTATGAACGTCTCTGAGCTGAGGATATATCTCAGCTTTATTCAACTTTGCTAGGGTTCCGGTTATTATTGTTCTTTTATTATTTCTCAGTGAATGATGTGGTGTCACAGTTTGTCTGATTTACTTCAACTGTAATTACATTTGAAAGAAATTCAAAAAAAAAAAAAAAGTAGCAAACGGTAGATCGTGAACATTGCTGTGGATACATGAGGCAACTTAATAGTACTTTAAGCCCAGATGAACACACACTTAGCTAAAGTTAAAGATAAATACAAGCAGCAATCTCCAAGTTGATACCGAAGTGCCAAAAAACTGTAATTCCTCAAACGGCCACTTGAGGCTGGTTACAGAACATTTCAATCTCCATAAGTGCCCATGTTAAAATGTCCAACTTCACAGCAGAAATAAACATGTTTACAGCCTGGTACAAAAAACTGTTTTGGTCTCTATAGCTAATTTCACTGTTCACGACAACTGTACTGAGAGTGAATTTTTTTAACTCACCCATTCAAATGATATTAAGGCTTAAAGTTATGCATAATTAACAGTTTGGTGCTGTTACAGATGGCTTGTTTGAGCAACCAGGTGTCTTTAGGTCCGCCAATGATCCACGTCTTTGCCGAATTTATTTATACTGATTTCCAATAGACCACAATTTTATGTTAAATAACAGGTTTATTGTTTGAAGATTAAAACACATACGGACACACAGAAAACCAATCACATTTCAAAGACATACTACAGCAAGCAATGCCTCAACTACTGTAAACACACTGTTCAGCTACAGTTATGTAGATTATATACTTAGAATTTGCTTAGCAGTTTTGTAATTATAATGCCAGTCCCAGTCCATCCTGGATATTCAGGTGTAGCTACCTGATGGTGACTTCCAACCGAGACGTAAGTAAGGATTCCAGGCGTTGATGAAACTGGAGGGCTTGTGTGTGTGACAGAGCGTGTGTGTGTGAGTGGTAGGTGAGTCTGTAGCAGTAACTGGTCTGGCTCAGGTCAGGATGTGAGAACGTGTCAATGAGTTTAACTTGTTCCACTGTCCCGTGACTGGCCTCTCGGACCACGGCGTGGAACTTCCTCTCTTCCCAAGTCGGCCCTGTCCAGAAGCTGATGTCGAAGCTGATGTGCTCGGGGAACAGGGAGAATGGGTGGAAAGGTTTTCCTGGCAACGGGCGGAGTGCAAAATGTTTTAAAAATCGTGGGTCGCGTGACCACAGGAGCCGCCAGTCGGGGAGTGAGAACAGGAGCACGGCGAGGAGGTCCAAATTTAGGGAAACAGTGATGCTGATGTGGCTAATGTCGCTACTATTTCCTACAAACACCCTTCCAACCATACCCATTGGCTGCGCCATCAGACGCAGACCTCCCTGTTCTGTGACCAGGGAGACCCCGTAGGGAGTGAGCAGCGCTTCCAGCGACTGCCCAATCAATTTCATTGGCTTACATTCTGAAGGGAAAACACCTCTGAGCAGAAGCTCATGAAAGGAAGGCAGAGCCCAGAGGCTGATGGGAACATTCCCAAACACTACGCCGCTAATGCCAAATAACAAGCTGGTGACACTATTACTGCCCTCACAGGACCCCTGAGCTATATGTCCTTCAACTTCAACACTGTGATTATTCCCCTCATTCTCCCCATGACTCACTGCATTATTAATCAACCCCTCTTTTTTAGTCAGAAGCTCTTCCATCTGAGGGATCAATGATGGACGCAGCACATAAAGACCACCTTCTCCTTCAGGATCAACATCAAGAGAGCATGCGGACCTTAAGCTTTCTGCTCCTTTGCTCCTCACTCTATCTGCTTTATCTGAGATAACACATGTGGCTGACGGAGCGTCTCGTGTGCCTGTGCGTCCCCGACCGTCCAGAAATGTCTCTTTGTCTGTAGAAGTAGGAGGGTCAGAGTTGAGGTCCTTCTGAAACGGGTGGATCCAGTACCAATGTGTACTGTCGACATCACAGCAACATGCCTGCAGCTGTTTAGCCGTGAGGAGGAAGGGAACGGTGTTTGTCATCATGGACACTGACCACTTTTCCTGCAGTCCTTTGAGAAGAAAATCTTGCACCAACCTTACAGGGTGGACAGAACCGGAGCAAAGAAATCCCCTGATGAAAGAGAGCAGACAGTAAGCGCATCATTATATCACTGAAACAGCAGGGTAGTCTCACTATTACTGTACCTGAATATGTAATCACTGAGCTCGGCTGGTATGTTGTACTGCACTTTCTCCCCATCAACAGCCTCCTCTAGCTGAAGTATCTGAGCAGAGGTGTACGGAAGGCTGCGAGTGAACACGTGGACCAAAGCTTTCTCCACATGAAAGCCCTTATCCTGGCTCCTGTACAACAGCAACATTAGACAGCGTCAGTATGCAAAAACACATCATAAACACACACACATGCACGCACACACACACACACACACAAACACACACACACACACACAAAAGCCTATTTCTATTTATACACTCACCTTTACTCCTTACCTGTATCCAGTGCACTTGTAGCTCTGGTATTTCTCACTTTCAAAAGGACGGACATCAGTAAGGATCAGGTGTGCTTCTGCTGCCATGGCAACCACCTGCCAGCTGTTGTGCCACTCTCGTTTCGGGTGGTCCGCCTGTGTCCCACCCTGCCCGTTGCACAAGGAAACGTGGACCTCCCCGTCCTCGGCCAACACCTGAACGCAACTGGAGGCACAGACAGACAAACAAACACGGGTAGTTGACTCCATCTGCTCATGAATACAGTGAGCTGCTGCTGAAAGCTCTGAATAAAGCCAAGCTGCACTGCTGTGAATATGTAACGCAGTTCTACCTGAGGAAGAAGTTCCTGAGGAGTTCTCTGTTCTTTTTAACCCCGCTCTTTCTCCCACAGTGAGGGAAGTTAAACACCACGCGGTCAAACACACGGCCCTGGAGAGAGGCATGTTCTCCCAGCTTCCTGCAGTCCACCTCAAAAAGCACCACTCCACCTGATTAAACACATCCGGAAAAGGTGTACATGTTTAGTCCCACAAAATACATGCATGTAACCACACATTCTTTGTGGCGGTCCACTCCTTCCAATACGGACAGAGTACAAATATACAGGAGAAAATATATTCTACATGTCTCTTTTTGTAAACCCCGTCAGTGGATCTGTCTCCTGTTTGTTAACGAGAACATAAGTGTTCGATCCCGCCTCCCATTTGACCACTTGGCTACTTGACTCTCTAAGCAACTTTATTTCTAAAAAAGTGACACCCTCTTCGGGGAAAAGATGAGAAATATTCTAATAATATTAATCATACTATATCATATTGTAATTCATTCCCATGCATGCTGTTAAGAGCAGTCTATAGCTCTTTTGCCAACAGTGCCGGGGTCTCATTCTCCTCTTGCACCGTGTGCAGGCAGTCGCTAGGTGTGGTGTGTGGTGGAGATAGGAGGACACAGCTGGTGTAGTCAGTTTCTATGGTTACGTTGGTGCTCCCACTCTGAAACTTTCGTTTGTTTGAGCTTCTCTCTCCTGATCTCTGGATTAGGGTGTATAGCTTGTAAATAGGTATAGAGTAATAAAACTTGTTGCCTAATAAAAGCAGAATATTTAAATTAAAATCAGTCCAGACATTGTTCTTTGGTAAAATAACAATAACAGCACAGACTGATACTACTGGAACAGGCATCAGTCTAATTAGTAGGTGTGTTTAAAGTCAGTAAACAGTGAGCAGCTGAGAGGCAGACTCTAGCTCAGAGAAGTGAATTCAAATGTCAATGCAGCTCTCAAAACTGTGTTCAAAATGTGCCAATTTTCATATAGAAATATCGCAGAATTGGGAGAAATGCACCACACGATGGTTTACGCCCCTGCCCAGCACAAACATGACAGTCCTTACAAAGCCGTACCTGAGTCCTTGATGGTCTGAATGTTACTGGCTGTCCCTTCGTTCCGCAGTGCCTCCTCCTGATGCTGCAGGCAGGTCGCTGTTATGCTGGTGTCCGTTTCAGAGTACAGCTGGCTCACAGAGGCAGAAAATGAGAAGTTCCCTTCTCCCACCAGCAGTATGGACCGTGAAGGAGACATGACCAGTCCAACTGGAGATGAGGCGGACACAGAAAAAAGTCCTGAATGTGTTGCCTGCCTTTTTGCTGCCTGTTTGTTCGCTGCCTGTTTCACCGCGCTTAACGCGAAAGGAAGACACGCGCGTGGGAGCGACAACGAGCACGAGTCTCTTTCGAGTCTAATATGAGCGTAGTACTTTCATATTTTAGGAAGTGACGTCCGTATCCTGTGTCCAAGGCTGTTTAGACTGAATAACCGGGAGGATACGGTCTGTAACGGAGAATAAAACCGTTGACCTTCCCGTGATACCCGGTGCCGCGCGCGTGAAGCCGGATAATATTTCCTCACCTGTGGCTGGCTGTTTGCGCTATAGTGATGTGTCGAGCGTGAACGAGCCGGTTCAAAGAGCCGGCTCTTTTAAGTGAACGATGGGAGCCGGCTCCGATACGCTAGCTGTTGAGTGATAGTAGAAAAAGAAGCAGCATTTGAAAGTTTTGAAAACACAAAGGCAGAATGCAGAATTTTGCAAAGCCAAGCTGTCGCATGGAGCAGGGTCCACAAGCAACCTTCACAGACAAGAGAACTGTCCATCCAAAAGTCAATAGCTGTCCTTTTTTTAAAATAGATTTTATAGGTGTTTCTATCTGCTTTGTGTAGCAGAATGGTTCTACAAGCACGTTGGTGCATTCATTGGTGGTTTCAGAGAGTTACAAGGGGCTGTAAACGCAATGAAAACAATTGGCTATATTGATATTAGAAAATGTAATTTTTACTTTTGAATACTTAAGTACAAAGGATATATTGAGTATATACATGATATATGTGTACACATACAATTCACAAGTCAAATCAGCGCTAAATTTGGCTGAATTATTAAGTGGTAACATGAAGAGCCATTTTTAGAGCCGAAAGAGCCGGCTTTTCTTGGTTTGCTGAGTCAAATGATCTGACTCCTAAAAGAACCGAACTTCCCATCACTATTGCGCTGAACGCTGTGTCGCAGATACAGTAGTCCGGCAAGAAGCAAAATGTAACGAACAATACGCTGTTTACACTCAAAGCCCGCCAAACAACAAAACGGGTGTATGTTAAGTTGAAGCCAGTTTGTTAAAAATGTATAGTTGTTATTTTAATAATATTACAGTTGAATTTTATACACGTAAATATAAAAGTGCAAGGTCAGACCACAGGATTCCCGTCGTGGTTTTCAGGGGGGACGCATTTGCAGGGTGACGCATCACATCTGGAGGAGGGAGCTATTCGCAGCATCAGTTGAAGCCAGCATCAATGATCTTCATCTGTTCGTAGTTTACCTGTAAAAAAAAATCCACCTGACACATTTTCTGATGAACTATTCTCAGTTCCGCTCGGGGTTTTAAGGCGTGTTGACGACAGCAGTAGGAAGTAGGTAGCAGAAGAAGCAGAGCACGTACATATGTGTGTTTATGCTGATGCTAAGGTCATGCGAGCTAACGGAACTGCTGAAAACAACAGGCAGACTAACAGGATGCACACAGTCCAGATCATCCTTTAATTAAAATTTCAAATCTAATATAAACCAATTTAAAGAACCAGTGAAATAAAATGAAAATCATGAGTTTGTACTGTTAATTTTCTGTACATCTGTGATGTCATTAACTTCTCCTGTAAGTCTGTGACTGCAGCTGTTTGTACCATATATATATATATATATATATAGATCTAATATAGATATTCAGAACATTGTCTATGTTCAGGGAAATAGTGTTTTTGTTGTAAACTGCATGTGAGCTCAGCTCTGCCTCTCCTCTCTCTTCATAAAGGACATAGTGTGGCTTTAAATAGTGCATGTAGCCTACAGGCTGCAGGTGAGATAAACAAATGGGTCATTGCACTCATAGTAAATCTCTCCTTTGTGTCTCGTAGGAAGTGTTGCACCCACATGGGCAGTGTTCTGGCTTTGTCTTCCGGTCCGGGCCATCAGAACTGGCCTTTTTCCACGGACCCCTCTCCTTCTCGCTGGGACGCGCATCCTGCTCACTGGGACAGCCCGCCGCGCTGGGAGAGGAGAGATGGCCGCCTACCCAACCCAGGCAGCTTTCACTCTCTGCACAGGAGCTGCAAAGGTATGTCTGGTTAAAAAAAAAAAAACTGTGGTGTGCACACAACGTGGTTAAAGACGCGTCTGTCTGTTCTCTCCCCCAGATGTGTTTCCTCAACAGATTGAGGGAGTCAAGATGATCCTCAATAAAACTCTGAGCAGTTTCTTCAAGGTGACTCTTCACCCACTTCATCTACATTCAAACAATTTGTTGCATAAAAGACAATAAGTGTATTGTTATGCATTTCTTTAATGATTGATTTTCAGAAATAAGTTCAATGCAAATAAATTTTTAGGGATTACAGAAAAAAACTGAGAAGATTTCCAGTAATTAGATTATTTAGGACAGATCCAGAACATGTGTGCCAGAGAAGCAGAAAGCAGCCACAGACAGAGTCTACATGAGGATATATTTATGAAGTTTTACATCATAATGTTGACAGTGTAGAACCTGTGTGTATATTTTTCAAGGCCACTTCCTGCTGGTCCTCTGATATGTCCAATCCCAAATCATTCTTCCCAAGCACATTTTAAAACAACCAGGAAAGTGTTCTGCAAACTAAATAAATAATCATATAGACAGGAGACAGGAGATTGCACAGCTGTTCAAAGGATGGGAACTTTCCATTAATGTAAAGATCTTTCATAGATGTAATACCATTATGCTTCCACAACTCAAATGAAGTGTCAATAATGGAAGAAGAAAAAAAGAAACATCCAAACTGTTTTTTAGCCTGTTTAAATCATATCGTATTGTATTCTATTGTCTTATCTAGTTACACCACATTATGCCAATTTAAGTTGTTTGTTATTCTTTTGTTAATAAATACCATAAATCTCTGATATGACTGGATTTCATTAGATTAGATTTGAACGCGTCACAGTACGAGCCTGCTTAGCCTCTTTTCTTTTTAATGGATAGTGGTCGCTACAGATGGGGATATACTGAAATAAAAACATAATGCAGTACTTTTAATATCATGTGTATGTGTTTGCATCCAGGTCAGTCATGCTCTCCATCTCAGTGCTGTCAGTCCTTCGTACTATCGATTCCACGTGGAGCATCTGCAGTCTGACGATTACAGCAAAGACAAGGTCGAGCACGAGTCATTACATAACAAACACGTCACCACTCCTGTGTGGTTAATGTAAGTTGACAGGTTGTATCTTGATCCTTCCTCACGTTTTTAGGATGCCCCAGCACTGATCGGTGAGATGGACTCTTCAGGCAGTCTGAACGCTCACGCTCTGCTGCATCTCACCGAGCTCCGAGCCAGAACGGTGTTCCAGGTGAAATCCGTGAAAACGTCTGTTTGTCTGCCGCTGTCATTGTACTGGTCACACAAAATGAATACTGTTTGGTGCAAACAGCTTAAAGTTTGAATTGTTGATTGTGTTTTAGACCCAACAGTCCCAGTTTGTAACGTGGCAGTTTGAAACTGAGTACAGAGGGAATGACTTCACCGCTGCAGTGACAGTAGCCAACCCCGATATCCTCAGAGAGTCAGGTGAGACATGACAGGTGGAACAGTAAGAGCCTCGCCTGAGTTTAACAGTCACCAGTAGTTCAGATAAAGATGAATAAATACTATTGACTTGTTCACTTTTTTTATCTAATCTGTCATGTATCTGTGTGTGTTTCTCTTGTACAGTTATCATTGTGGCACACTTTCTGCAGACAGTGTCCTCTGGGCTGGTGTTAGGAGGGGAGCTGGTCTACCATCGGGGCCGAGCGGAGGAAGGAGGAATTCTTACTTTGGCTGGACAGTACTCGAGTGAGATATATGTGAATCTGCTTTGAACTTTAGACTTTACTCAAACGGTGTCCTTCCTGATCTGTTTTTATTTGGTTTAGCAGCAGTAGTTTTTTTTTTTTTTTTTTTGTGTCTCTCCATGCAGGACCGAACTGGGTCGCGACACTGAATGCTGGGAAAGGAGGTGCCCATGCCAGCTACTATCACAGAGCCAACAAGCAGGTACAGCAAATACCACCATGCTGCGCAAAAACACAACTATTTTACATGAGACGTGTACTGAAAATGTGCGTTTATGTTCACCAGATCCAAGTTGGCGTGGAGTTTGAAGCCAGTACCAGGACACAGGAGACCACAACCTCATTTGGGTACCAGATGGAACTCCCAGAGGCCAACATGGTCTTTCGAGGTAAATCTCTTTCCGTGACTTGCTCAGTGAAAACTATTAAGAACATGTACAGTGTTTGAGAGATTTTTTGTGTGTGTATCCAGGTATGATAAACAGTCGCTGCATTATAGGAGGTGTGTTGGAGAAGCGTCTGACTCCGCTCCCTGCCACCTTGATCATGGGTGCCTTTGTAAATCACAGAGGTGACAAGCTGCAGGTGGGCCTAGGCGTAAACGTGGGCTAATCCTCCGCTTACCTCTCCTGGAATTACAATTTTCTGTCAGGACATCCATCCACAGACCTGTTTCAGAGGCTTCATAATGACCTGATCGCCCAAGGTTTACCAGCCTCATTAAGACACTTCCAACAATCCACCTGAGTACTGTGGATTGTTTGGGTGATCCCGTAATGTTTCCGTAAATCGATTCATCTCATCTTGCAACCTACCTCTCAAAACTGAGGTGATGTTTTTTGACTGTGTGGTAATAGGATTAAAGAGGAGCGTTTTGAGGGGCTCAACAGCTGAGAAGGTGTCACTGTCCCCCCTGGAACCAGACAGCACATCAGAGACTGAAAACTGAAAAAGAAATATAAGTTTTATACTGTTAGGTAGTCATAGAGAAACTTAATGTTTTAGCCAATTAACTATAATTCTTGTATACCTGACCTTTCTGCCGACCATTTTCTAAAACACACCGTGGTAAGAACAGGAAACCTGATTGGGTTACATGATGTAAATGACCAAATTCACATTTGTCTTTGTGGGTTTTATTTAGCACAGTCCATCAATGCATCTGTCTCCTAAAACTTGAAATTGGGGGTTTCAGATTGCTTGAGTGCACCAACGTGTATGAGATTTGCTGCCCTCGGGAGCTAAGACAGAAAAAAACTATTAAAAATTATCTCAAGCCAGTTTCTGTGAGCGGACTAACGGCAAGAGGATCAAAATGGTCGGCAGAAACCTAAAATGGGTGAAACCATGCTTAAACACCTGTATGTATGATCCTTCAAAACTGTGTGTATGAGTAAGTGATTGTGTGTTTTTCCCCAGCATAAACAGGTGTGTGAGATTCCACACATGAGCAAACAGCCTGTTGACTTTAAGAGAAGAGGTTGCTGCTCCATATAAACTAACCTCCAGCTGAGGGATGTGAGAGCGGCTGTATACTGACTCGACTGAGCCAGGACTGTACTGTATGTATATAGATGGAAACACTGACCTGTATGCAACCTGCACTACTCACGCTGCGCTGGGTATTTCCAGTCCTAACACATGAAATGTTGCATATATATATTATTTATACATAATTAATATATGAATTGGAAAGGAATGATTGTCTTTTTGGACTTAATTTATTAAAGATATTATTTCTATCAGAGCTAGTGTTTTGTTTTATTCTTAAGACAGAGCACTGTGCATTTATTGTGTTTTAAAACTCTATCCGTGGCTGAAGTGAAGCTGACACATAAGTGCCAAATCCTCAACTTGAGGCTGGATCCAAAAGTGAGTGAGTCTCCATAAGTCCCCATGTTAAAATGTCCAACTTCACAGCAGAAATAAACATGTTTACAGCCTGGTACAAAAAACAGTTTTGGTCTTTATTGCTAATTTCCCCGTTAATGACCTGTTTGAATTTTATTAAGGATTAAAGTAATCCATAATTAAGAATGAGGCCGCTTTGATTGACAGGTGGTGACAGTCACAGGTGGCTTGTTTGAGCAACCAGGCTTCATACAGCTCACCAGACCAGATCCACTTTGAACTTCACAACAGCTCTTCAGAAAACCTGTGGGTGACGTCACAGAGAGTACATCCAGACAAACCAACAGAAAATGACCATTTAACCTTGAACGCACCCTCAGCACCGAGGTGCTTTTTAGCCTCCTTTAGCTCCTCATTTTGACTTTACGTACATAGCACGTTAAAGAGCCAGATATTTTCTCAGGATTTGTTAGAGACAAACAACAAAATGATTGAATGTTGGACATTTATCTGGTGTTCAGAAGCACAGGAGCCTCCAATTAATGTTTAGCTGCTAAAATAACAGACGTATGAGGCTGAAATATGCCTGTTCTGTGTACAGTTCATCTTGTTGTACCTCAGAGTGTGTTCAGACAGAAAGTGAAGCAAATGTTTGTGCCGTTTGTGCAACAGCCTATGTATGCAAACGTTACCTGTAAGCTCAGCCTCTGAATTCAACAGAAACCGGTGCCCTTCAGTCTCTCCCCTCGCTACATTTATGGAGCACGTCCCAGAATTCATACAAATTTTTACTCCAGCATCAAACATTTTCATGCATGCTTTCTTTGCCTCTTTCTAAGTCTAAAATGTTCTTCACGTTCTGCCCGAACATAAAGTCAGTGATTAAAATGCAATGTAATGTAAAAATACAGCTTTAAGATACTGTGGTGGAAGACAACCAACAGATTATAAAATACTAAACAGAGACTGGTTGATTTAAATTAATATAAAGTCCTAAATACTTATTACTGATAACTGTACAAGCATATATACAAAAATATTCAAATATGAGTTCTGTAAACATTTCCCTTGCAACAGTCATATTGCAGTGTACATCATCTAGCAGCATGAGTTCACAGTGGCAAAGAAAAAGGCTGATACTTTGTCCATTTAAACTGCTGCCACCTCTCTTTGCTCTCTGTTATTTGTCTTTGAAAAAGGAGAAGAATCCTTTCCCTCCATCTCCCTTCAGTCTTAAAGATTTGCTTCTCTGGAGTCCTGCTGCATTGTCTTTCTCTCGACGTGCTTCCCTCTGTCTCTCCTCCTCCCTTTGCTGCACCTGTTGATTGATCACCAGTCGCATGTCCTCCTGCAACAAGATGGGAAAAAAAGGTTTTGCTCGTGCACTGAATTACTTGAAATATGTTGCCAAAAGAAACCCCTGCATACAAGACTCACCTGCCAGGCATCCAGCTCTTGAGAAAGAGCCACCTTGTGTTTGATGGTGTTGAGAAGCTGCTGAGTTAGTGACTCTTTCTCCTGCCGCACCGTGGCCAGTTCACTCTCTAAGGAACTGAACATTGATATGACGGTTATCAAAACATATATCGATGTGGGTTCAATCGACGGTATGTTGTTGTGTAGCGTTACCTGTAGCTTGGCGTTCCAGGACTGCTTCTAAATGGCTTGATTTCCTCCCTCAAAGCGTCCAGCTCTTCTTGTTGAGATTGCAGCTGTAATGAAATTGAAAAGCATACATATTGTCACTAGTAACAGGTAGACATCTTCACATACAGCTGTAGAATATACAAGTGAACTAGATGTCTGATTTCATGAATTCAATATTCAATATATTGATGTTAGGCCACACTAATCATGGTCCTTTGCCTCTATGTGTATGAGTGGTTGTATACAGTTCAACAGACCTTCTCTGTGAGTGTTTGTATCTCTTCATCTCTTGCTTGCAGGACCGTGGAGTGAGCTAGAAGGGCCTCTTTAGCCTGGTCAGCAGGAGAGAGAGATACAGTTATTAGTAGGTTTGGCATCTTGGAGTGTCAAGCTACATTTTTTTTTTTTTTGCTGAGGAAGATTCCTGACTGAGTGAAATAACCTGGAAGTATTTAAGTTGCACCATAAAAAGCGCTGTTTGAATTCATGAAGTACTGAGAGAAGGTACCGCTTGAGGAGGTTGAGTTGGAGCCATATTGGAGTCTATTAATAAATCTTAAACCTAAACTAAATTCTAACTCATTTGAAAGCTTTGTTCTTAGTCTTTCACACCCAAACTGGAAAACACTACAGCCGATTTCATTTGTTAAAGTGTACCGCACTCCTGGTCTTTATTCAGAATTTTATCTGAATTCTCAGAGTTGTTATCAGGTTTTGGTTAGTAACTATTGTAGGTGATTTTAATATTCATGGGGATGTCCATAATGAATCAGAATAGAATCAGAATGGAATCAGTATAAATATATATAGTATATAGTATATAGTATATATCAGTAGCTGTAATAAAACGACTCATTGTTTTATGAGCTGCTGCCTGTTAGTCATCATTAATAGAGGAAAAATCGACCTTCACCAGCTAACCAATGATTTCTTATCTAAGCCATCAACCTGTCTTCCAGGCTACCTTTACTTAGCACTGCATATGATCAATCTGTAACTATAAGTTCAAGTTTCAGAAAATAATGTTTTATTTCTTTGATTCACTGGCTTCCTGACTATCAGTGATATCGCTCTTGTCCTTCTCTTAAACAAAAGGACACAAACTAAAGGAAATTTCTTGGCGTCACTATTTTTCAGCCCAGACTGAAGTCAAACTCAGCTGAGACCATATTGTGTTCATTTTACACTTGTGAAGGTTCAGGGTCTTCAATCCGGCAACTTGCGTGAAATTTGAGTCTGGGGCAGACTGGGTCGGGGGAAACAACTCTTCCAATAGTTTGAATTCGGACTGCAGTACAAATTTTAACAAGCTGTCTGTGTTACACATTTCTCCTTTTAATTGAAGTTATTTTTTATGATTATCATTTATAATTTTGATGGCTAATGGTTTCACTTCCATAGTTTGGTGCCTCTTTAAACCATTTGAATCTCCAACACGGGTCAGAATTAGTACACACAAGCAAGAGTTAAACTTGGCGGTCATGCAGTCATGGTGTGTGTGTGTGTGTGTGTGTGTGTGTATGTGCGTGTGTACCTGAGATTGCTGAATTTCACTAAGCAGAGACAGAGGTTGTGTGTGTGTACTGTCCAGAATGTTCTCTTCTCCCAGGTTCAAAGCTTTCTGCTGTAGAGAGCGATTCAAGGTTCGCAACTCAAACACCACTCCCTGTTCTTGCTCCATCTACACACACACAACACACACACACACAGCTAGTGTTAGTGACTTCTGTTAGTGATGAGTGATCTCCTGTAGCACATGATTCTCCCCTCAGCATTCATCTCATCAGTCCGTCACTGATCCTCACCTCTGCTTCTTTCTCTCTGAGTTTCATCTGGAGTTCTGACAGTCGCTCCCTCAGTCTGTCTCTCTCCGTGCGGAGTCTCTCGCTGTCCTCCTCTGAACCTTTTAGTTGTGCCTCCATGTGTGTCAGTCGCCCCAGCAAAACTCTGTTCTGTACGGGAAGGGACGAACACAAAACACTGAATGAATGGTGCAATGAAAGAGGTAAAAGAAAGATGAGATGAAATGACCCTTGTTTATGTTTCTGCTACATAAATGTCATTCATTTCAGTTAGAATTGAATGAATTTCTAACCAGATTTGATGCTTCTGATCTGATCTGGATACTTGCATGCGCAAATCTGCAAAATCTTTATAGGTTTACTGAATATTTTGCTTTCTTCCACTTGCGCGTCGAGACTTCACATCAGACTCAAAGTCAACAAAAGAGGACTTCAGATCTGACTTGACTTAACTTCAAACTTAAGTTTTGACTTGGTAAAATCCTAAAACCATAAAATCATCTATAGTCAGGCTTTGAATAGCACATTATATGTAATTATTAGGCCTCATTTTTAATCTGTTAACACAGATACATCAGCATACGGACGCCTAAAAGACGCAGATTCAGCTGACTTACAATGTGTTACTTGTCTTGGACTTGCCATCAAGGACTTGACACTTGACTTGGACCCACAAGAGGAAAAAGCAGCCCTCCTAACTCATGATATTATAATTTCATACTAAGTAGCCATGTTTGAAATGTGATGCTTTTTGTGTTTGACCTGCTATCCTGCAGCATTTAAGATTAATATGTTCATACACTAAAACAACATGTGCAACCCATGAAGATGTGACTGATATGTGTACCTCTGCTTGTATATTCTCTAATTGTGTGAAGTTGATATTTCGGCTGAAAGATGATTCTTCCATCTCTTCTCTGAGGGAACGGAGCTCAGTCCTCAAGGAGTGTTCCAGAGTTACAGCCTAGAAGAGCGGGACACAGAAAAGTTGAGAAAGACTATTGTTCAGAGGTGGGAGCAAACCTGCTGGTCTGCATTTTTCCTGTGTGACTCTGACACCACAGACAAATATTCCCCATAGACAGTGTGAATAAAAATTCCCACGCGCACACATAAATAATAGATCCGATTTATCCGATTTATTCTAACAGCATTAATTAACAAATAATTGCAATGCTTTCCTTGATGCAGCAGTTCATTAAGACAGAGTTCAGGCTGCCTGAAACTAACCTCTGCTAGCTGCTCCACCAACCGCTGGTTATGATTGGCCAATTGCGTCAGCTGTTCACTCTCATCTCGTCGTCTGTCTCGGCCCTGGTTGTGATGTTTGTCCAGCTCAGCCCTCAAGGCAGCTAAATCTGCTGCCAGCTCTGTCTCTCTCTGCCCAGACGTTAGTTCATTCATCTCCAGCTTCCTCTGAAGAACGTGCTTCTCCTGCTGTAACACCTGAACACATGAAACATAACATTAAGTTGTGAAAATATCAGATACTGAAATGCATGGATAGTTTAATATGTGTGTTGTTGCTTTTATGAAGTGGAATTACAGCAAATGTGTGAGTTTCAGGAAAGGACCCTGAAACATCAGCTGAATATCATTCAGTAAATCATTCGATTTACACTTGTGCTTTACCTGCTGTAACATGTTAAAATGTGTCCCATTAATTATTACTGGTGAGATTTATACCTGCAATGTCATGATTTTATAATATTCTTTTTTGGAATGTATTTCATGCTGTGTTTATGTTTTAAGTTTTTTTTTTAAATATATTTTTGTTATCGACATTGTCAGGATGAGATGGGAGTGTATTAAGTATAATAAATTGAATTTTGATGGCTATTAATTACAGACTTGCACGTCTTTCCACCTTTATAATATTTGGCCTGAAGACTAGAATAACTCAGATGTTATTTGACTGCGCATGATAAAAAAGGTGTTAGTGTTCCCAGCTCACTACAGTTTTAAGCAGTGTCAGAAAGTTTGCATATTTAAGAAAAACACTGTTTACAGCAGCTTCATCATTACCTCTACTTCCCTCTCGCTCTGCTCCAGAGAGGCTGCCAGCTCCTCATTTTTCTCCAGCAAAGCCTGTCCCAGCTCTGCAGCTAGGATCAGATCTGTCTCTATCCCTTCACTGCCGCTGGGGGAGGATGTGGTTGACGGGAGTGCAAAGGAGAGCGAGACTGAGGAGGACGAGGAGAGAGGGAAGAAGGAGTCCTCCAGGCTGGGGGAGGGAAGACTGTTTTTCCTTGGGGTGAACATTGTTGACAGGCTTGTAGGGGTCAGTTAGAAAGCATCATCCTCCTGGTACTCCACATTCACATGGGTGGCAGGTGGACAGCCATGAAGTTTTGTAAAAATCTGGAATGCTTTTTCTGTTTCCTGGTGGTCTGGTCTCGAGTGGTTTGATGAATTTATTTTATAATCCGGAGTGTGTCTCTAACAAACTTGTACTTCTCTGTGGTGTCAATGCATGCTGGTCAAATCTTCTCTTCTCCACAGACAACTCTGTGGGTGAGAACAAATGAATTAAAAACAGATTCATTAAATGTAAGTGTGAATTAAGGACACGTATGATGACTTGTGTGAGTATCAGAGTGGTTCTTTTCCAGTAATATTATCTCACAGGGCTTTTAAGAGCTTTTGTCTGACAGGTCCTTTTGTTACTCTGACCGAAATACCAGCTCAACTCAACTATTATCTTTGTTCTACTCCCCCTCCCTGAATTCCAAAGGCATTGTGCTCCACTATTTTCCTACAAATGTATCTAGAACAAACTCCAAAGACTCGAAAGACTCTTATCAATTCTAGTCATGTGAAAAAAATAACCACCACGCTTAAAAAACGTCTTAAAAATATTTTTCTTTTGCCCAAAATAAACCAATAAGACACTGCTTTCCAGTGTGTCTATATAAGTAAATCTATATATCTATATAAGTGTATCTATATGAGTCAAAATTATTCTCAAAATATAGTTTTCCTGAGTCTCGGTCTCAGTTTGTCTCCTCAGTGTCCTGTGCCTGACGTCACCATCTGCCAGCTCACCTGTTACTGTTACCTCTCACCACTATGAAACCACGCTGTACTCCCAAAAATAATCTAAATAATCTAAACACAAAGTAATGAACACATTTCCATTAAGATGACTAAATAAAGAAGCTGTGTTTAACCCGTGTTCATCTTTGGCAGAACAAAAATGAAGTCGTTCTTACCTGACAGTTCCCAGACGACTCATACCAAACAGGTATAGTCTTCCTGTTTGGTGAGTGCGTGAGTGTGTGTTTGGGAGTGTTTGCACAAGAGAGGCTCAGCTGGTTTCCTTGGCAGTGGAACCATACAGTATGTAAATACAGTCAGTGGCTCCACCTCCTGAGTCAAAAAGGTAAAGTGAGCAAACAGAAGGGAGGAATACACTGAGGGGCAGAGCAGGGAAGGAAGATAGGAACAGTGTTGTGTTTGCTGTAAGATCTGTAACTGCTGCTCTGACCTCTCTGATCTAGGTAGGCAAAACACAGCTTAACTCTGAGGAATGTGTTGTTAACAGTCCAAGACTCTGCTGTTTGAGCGGGGGCGACGCAGCATGAGAGATGGAGAAAGAGGGGCAGGTCAGGACACAAGCAGGGGTCTGTCTAATCTGGCTCTCCTCATCCCCCTTCCTGTTTACCTGCTCAAAACATTTGAAAGGGGCTCTGTGTGGGCTCGTGTGTGAGGTGGGGGGGTGGGGAGAGTAGAAAAGGTGGACTTCCATTGCTGCGCCTCCTTCTCTGGGACAGTAAACAGACAAAAGGGAGCCCACAAGACATTCATCATTCACCATCACGTATAGCACAGACATGCACTGCAAACTTTGGCTCGTTTTTTCAGTGTGGCTTTTGCTGCCAACCTCTGAAGCTGGAAGGCAGATGCCTAAACTCTCTGACAAGAAGCTCTGCGCTGACTCCGAATGCAGCCGTAAGTAGCATACCGACCAACTTCTTTTTGCTGCTGGTGACTGCTGCACTTAGTAGTTAACTATGTTGGGATGATGTTGTACAACTTATTTTTCATTTGCATAAAAACATCAGTCTGAGGCCAGAGTCTCTTTTTATATTTCTGCACAGATCCTATCTTGATAGCTCGTGCACTGCAGGACTACTACCCTGGAGATTGTAGGTTCATCCCCATCAGACAGGGGCAGCTCATCTATGTCTACGCAATGCTAAAGGACAGAGGGAACCTCTTCTGGGCTGGCAGTGTAAGTAAACTTTGACCTAGTTATTAGGACATAGGGTTAGGGTTAATAACATGGTCAATAACATGTTGTCTGTATCATCTGCTTGCAGGTACAAGACACCTATTACGGACAGCAGGAGGCTCGCATTGGCCACTTCCCCAGCAGTGTGGTGGAGGAGACTCATCCTTTAATGCCGGCCAGCACTGAAGTCAAGACTACTGTAGGTGAACACACACACATCCACACATCTATGTATTTTGTGGCGCTTTCTCCTAATTCTACTTCTCTTCTTGTTTCCAGAAATGGGACTTCTATTGCAACTGATAAAGAGACAGACAAACTTTTTTTGGTATCATATGACCTTAATGTGATCTCACGCATTGTAGACAATATATAGGCGTACATATCCACACTGTTGAGTAGTTTAGTGTCTGATATACTACAAATCATCTAATCTTGTAGTTTTTGTTTTCTTTTGAAGATGGAAGAAAGAAGAAGAATGTATTTTTCCACAAATGGTTTTCTGCTGTAATTCCCCAATATTATGCTGAGAAATTAAAGGAAGGTGTTAGATATGATGCAGAATGGAGGTAACAGTGTTGTGTTAAAACTATTTGCATGTTTGATAAAAGGACAATAAAGAATTTGCATCGCTAAAAATAACATTTTTCGTCTCTATTCCTTTAGGTGACATACTGAAAAAAATGAAATTTCTCCTTTTATGTTTGTCCTTCGGGTTAAATACTGATATTAGACAGATGATTATGAGGTAAGACCAGACTTGACAAAGACAAATAAAACACTGATTGACAGAAACACTACAGACATCAAAAAAGGTTTTGAGTTTCATCGTTTATTCTGTTTGTTTCTGTGTTAATATGCCAGATGGTTGCTGCCATAATTAAGGAATGATATAGCTGTAATTCTCGCATCTATAAGCACATATGCACTCACTCTCACACACACACATAGACACACACTTCCTTAGCAGCTCAGAGGCCATGCTCCCCTGCAGAAAAGGAGCCCTCTGATATAAAAGCTCTCTGTGTCCTCTCTTGTTTACGAATGTCCCTTCTGCTCATTCACCCTCTTTCTTCTTCTCAACGTGTACACACCTGGTCCCATGTGGCTTTTTGTTTCCCAGTGAACAAACCCCCCCCACAAAACCTCCTCACACATACATAAACTGTTCTCGAAGTACAGTTGGCATCTTACACATACCCACTTAGACAGTAATGTGTAGATACAGTTACATATCTAAAAAAGTTTGTCATCTTCTGTGGCCAAATTTAGCATTTCCCTGTAAAATTTAGAGGTAATTCAAGCTAGTTTGTGTTCAGTTAACAGATATCTGACGCCTGATGAAGAAAAGGAAATCAAGTTATGACTCCATGCACAGTGTATCATTTTCTTGCATGGTGTGTCATTATATGGTGGTGTGATTATCAAAAAGGCGTGGTTCGAAGAGAGATTCTGTTGGGTTGTTATTGGATTAATTAACTCCAAAAGTTCACTATCCTGCACCTCACCCCAGTGTGTCTATTCAGAACTTTGTTACACGTGCACCATTATCTTGCAGAGACATTAGAATAACAGTGAGTTATGGATTAGACACTAGTTTATTAGAAAGCACTTGCACTTATAGACATCGAGATCTGTAAGCCCCACCTATAGTATATGCGTAATGAACTGGCAACAACAATATAACATTTGAAACCTAAAAGTAGGCAGCACACGTTAGCAGTGAAACAGCATCAGGCTGTGCTCTACATTTTCTGTTTCTGTGTACCATCTTCGTAGGAAATAGGAATAGTGTGCTCTGTGCCGGTAGACGGGCGAGGTACAGTGATTGTGAGCACGCCATCGACTGACAGACTGGAGGTGACATCAGCAACTGACACAGCAGCAGGAAGCCTGTACTTTCTCAGAAACTCTCTTGACACAAAGCCGTGGTTGTCCTGGAAACAGAATGAGTAAATCAGTCAAGTGTCACCAAAAACAGCTTACTTTTAGACTGATTTCTGCAGAGTCACTCCGACCTGTCTGTCTTCGTGCTTGGCGTGTATTGTGATGAACTCGTCGCTGATGCTGACAGACAGCTCGTCAGGGGAGAAATGCTTCACATCCAGATAAATGACGTAGGAATCCTTCTTGGTGATCATCTACACAAGCAGCACACAGTTAATACACAATACTGACACACTTTGTTGTGTGCCTGCAGCCTGGAGTCAGCTGGGCACAAAAACGCACAAGAGCTTACTGTTACACTGCACTGCTACTGCTTACAGTATTATAAATTGGTAACACTTTTTCAATTAGCAGTCAAGACAATTAGATTATTTTAAGGACACAGGTGAATTTTACTTTACCTCACTGTGGCCATTGTCAGACCAGTTGAGCCAGTTCATGAGTGAAGGGCGTATCCAGGGGAAGGACCAGACGAGGGGCCAGTCAGTCAGAGGTTCTGCCAAGGAGGTCAGGTCAGTGAGTCGATGTGGAAAGATCCGGCGGTACCAGGGATACTGGATGGGGATATCCATGATGAAATTCCAGAGGAGATGTGAAGAAACGATGGGTAAGAGGGAGGTTTGACTTGGTCTGAGATGGGTGCTGCTGTGCTCTCCTGCACCACATTTATAGGCCTTTCCCTCCCATCCCAACCGGGGTCTGTCTTTGTTCACATCCTCTGTATCCCCCTCCCCACCACAACCTCCCATGCACACTTGCATAGTCACTCTGCCAAAAGGCTGATCTCTCTGGAACAATGATGTCAACTGTTTATCCCTCCATCATCCTCATTGTTTCATCTGCTTGTGACTGGTTGTCTGTTTCTCTCTCTGTCTCTCTACAGCTCTGTCTCTCCTTTCTCCCAGTCATGAGGTGACACTGGCTCAGAGTATTGCTGATGCCCCCATACTCATTCCCCAGGAAATGCCCCCGTCTGGATCTGAGAGTGTCCGCTATGCGATTGTGTCAGTTTGTTTGAAGAATAGCTGCCAGAGCATTAGCCTGCTGTGCTCCGAGTGCCAGAGGCTTTGGGCTTGTTGGCGGAATGGATGTGAGCGTGAATGGGAATTGATGAGTTTGTATGGGACAGCATTAGGTGACACTCTAAGCGTGTGTCATTTTGCTATGAGCTCAGATTATGAAGTATTTTCCAACTGTGCAAAAGCTATGCCAACCGGAAGTCTCTGCTTCATCCGCCAGTCGTCATGTCTCCAATGTAGAAGAACTGCACACATAAAATATCTGTGAGCGCTGAGGTTTTACGGAAGGTTTTATACCATCATGCAATCTCTGTGTATCCTCTTTTCTCAATCACCAATTCAAGTTGTACCAAACAAACACGTCATTGTATCTTTTCAATGCTAGTCTACTTGGCAGCATATGTTGCTCCAAAACGTGCATATATCATTCAGCTTTAATGGAACCTTCACAAATATGCAGGTTACCCATCATGACATGTGCACAGACTCTCAGTTTCAGCATTTCATAAGTTGTCTTTGTGCTATTTTTAATTAAATATGGAGTTTCAGTGTTCAGTGTTCAGTGCACATCATCACATTTTGTTTCTATTTACACTTTACACAGTGTGACAACGTCTTTGGAAACGGGGTTGTAGTTTTTGCAGAAAAAACCTGATATGATGCAGCACTATAATAATCTATCCAGTAGTATAAGTATATAAAACTACATTGACAAGCATTAAAAGGCTCTTACATATATTTATGAGTAATAAAAACAGAATGGCGTACTATTAAGAGTACTTTTATTATTGATAACACTTCCTCCATATGATAACACTTCCTAACTGACCCTGTTGTGCAATTTTCCAATTAAATATGAGAGTTCAATGTTTTGCACATCATCACGTTTTGTTTCTATTGACATTTTTCACAGCTGAGTTGGAAATGGGGTTACATAATTTTTTTAAATTTCAGACATGATCATGTCTGTCTTTTGACTTGGAAAATATCGTAAAGGTTGTTTAATAGTTTTTTTGTGGTTTAATAGTTTGGTGGTTAATTTGACTCCTTAAACATCTTATTACTGGTGTGTATTGCTTGTGAGCGTCAGTGAGGTCACATGCTTCCTGTCTATTTAGCGTCGTTACCATGGTGATGGGCCTCGCCTCCGTTGGATACAGTTAACGTTAGCTGACTAAACAGCGTTTTATGCTCCGTTAGTCGGTTAAAATTACAGCAGACATGGACATGCCGGCCTCTTACTACGGGGAACTTGATAAAAGAAACCCGGTCATTATATCTATTGAACGAGACATGAGCTCGTTTATGACGCTGATGAGACGAGTCGGTTGTTCGGACCACAGCTCGTATGTTAAAGGGTGAGATATGAAAAGCCAACCGAGAGTTAGCTCGACAATTAAACCCTGTAGTCTGATAAATAGTTAGCTAACGTTACTGCAATGGCAGAAGTATGTCACTATTAAGTTATGTGTTCATGTTAAGACAGGACAGGCTTCACTTATAACTGCAAGTGTGGAGATAAATATGAAATGTAAAAGAAATAAGTGACTCCAGTTTGTCCCTGATCCACTCTGTGCCAAATCTGGAATTTTATAGATTTTATATGGCATATATATAGTCAATATTTAGTATCTTCTTGACAGTCTGGTTCCATTTGTCTGTTTTGATTGTCATTTTAAAGGATTCAGATCCTGGTGGAGATGTGGAAAAAGTACAAACACCGACTTCCTTCAAAGCTGTATGAGGAGCGCATGTTGCAGATTGCAGATTTTCTCTATGGGATAAAGGTAATCACATTATACAGCAGTCAGTTCAGAACAAGTCATTTAACTGTTACATTAACGTTACATTAACAGTCATCATCTATCTTAGATTGTAACAAACTTTGAACCACAAAGATGAACATATTTCTGCAGGTAGTACACAAGGGTCAGCCATTTACTGCATACTGCTGCATAATACTAATACTGCATCATTAGCCTGATCAGGTTACATGTAGCAGTGTTGTAGTCAAGACCAACTAAACCGAGACAGGTCATGACCAAGACCTAGTGTATCGAGACCGAGACTTTGAGGAGTTGAGAACAAGACCAGACGGTATATAGCCTACTTAGGTAGCTGATATTCATGAAAACTCTTTAGGGGAAGCCTTATATGTTGAGTCACCTCATTAAGCGTCGCCTTGAAGTATTTATGAACTGCTGTGAGTTCTTTTGGCTGCTGTTCTGCAGGAAACCAAATGTTATTCCAGAAGATTTGGCTGATGTCTCCTCCTGGACAGTTATCAAATACATCAGACAATTTACAAGCAATTAAGTGACATCAGACAGCAGTTATGGTCTTGACCGGTCTCAAACTAAAATCCAGGGTCGAGACCAAGACAGGACCTTTAAAAAGTGGTTCTGAGTGGTCCCTGTGTTAGTATCCCTTTTATCAGGCAGTATAATCAACAAGGTGAAAAGAACTCTGGTCAGTGTGTGTTGCTGTGCATAGTATACCTACGACTGGATGCTGCTAGTGAGAAGAAGCTGATGCCAAATGCTCCAGGTTCATAATTCCTGATGTCATAATAATGTGATGTAATGACGTACTCTGAGATGGGAAAGAGAAGATGTTCCATCTGATCTCTTCTCAGACTGTTGTGTACTGTACTGTACTGTGGTGGCACCTGTTGGTTGGTCCTATAAATATACAATTTAGTTTCTACTTGTGCAAAGTCGACTGAAGGTATTCTCCTTCTCCTCTTCGTTCACAGTTGTACCAGCTGGCTCTTTGGCAGGGCTACAGTCTCCACCTGCTGCAGTTCAGCTCAGTGAAAATAACTGATATCACAGATGTTGACCACTTCATGGCCTGCTTCTTCCCTGAAGGTTTTGATACGGACCAAGATATCTTTGCCATGAAGGTACACCGTATTACATGATCCTCGCTGTACTTTGTTTTATATTACCTAGGAGTTTTGACATGTGGAGAAAAGTTATTAATATTTTGAGAATAATATATCTACCATAAATATGTTGTACGTGTGTGTGTGTTTAGGTCCGTGCAATGCAGGGATGTGCCATGTGTATATTTGAGCAGGAGAAAAGGCACAGCGTCCTCAGCCAGAAGGGACTCTGTAAACTGCTGCATGTGCTGAACTTCCTCAGGATCATGATGCAGGCCTTTCAGCAACACGAACACCTCTGCTGGCACATATATAATGGTATACTGGTGTCTCTTCTATGATTTTGGCCAGTGTTTGCTTTTTGTGTGCCAAAAAAGAATTTAGAAGAATGAAATGAGTTGTCAAAGTGTCAGACAGGACAAGTGGAGAATTTGAGCATGTGCCAAAAGAGCGTATGTGAATCAACGTTATGAGCAAAGCTAATGTTATGGATAATATTAATGTTAAGGTTAACAATCTATTGGTACCCTACAATTCTCAAAATTCTGTATGTTGGCACTCTCTTCAAGAGCAAGATTTAGATGAAAATTACATACTCTGCTTTAGCTAAGTCATGTTCCTGTTGAGATTAAAAACCCATTTTTCAAGTGAGTCCTAGCCAAGACAGGCAGCAGCACAAACTAAGAACAAGTCAATTAAAACTGATGCTCAATGAAACAGACATAATTACAACACATAGCAATCTAAAAAAAAATAATAAAAATGCAGTACAAGCTATGAATGAACGGATGCAAATGTCCCTTGATCTCAAGTACTGTCCATCACACAGGATAGGATGGGCAACCCAAGAATCACCTTGCATGTAAAAATATACCAGTGAGTCAAGGCTTTACAGTTAGTGATGAATCTGAGGGAAGCATGTGCTGTGTCAATCATATGCAGTGCCTGAGCAGGGGCAGAAACTGGTGTAAGCCTCGTTTTTTTCACCGTACATGTGGTTTGAAAGTCATGGAATCATCAATCAGAATTCACAGGTATTTATAGGAGTTAACTGCTTTAATAGCTTTACACATACTGTGTGTCCTACTTTCTTTTTTCTTTCTCATCTTTTCCAGGTTCGTTAAACATTTACAACATCTGCCGTTACCTGATGACCATGAACAGGAGTGCACAGGTACTTAGAGAGAGATGATAGATGGAACTTATTCTGCATTTCTTAATGTAACTGTTACAGACTGTTCATGTTCCAAAGAGCTTTTTCATAACATGGTGCACTCTAGATTGAAAATGGATGTGGGTGATAAATGATGTCTGACAGACGTTGTGAGACTGTGTTCGATAATGAGGCACGAGAAGGTCTGCAACTGAAAATGTATTTGAGGTTTTAGAAGTGAGTGTTCAGTAATCTGCCCTCTCCTGCGTGTTGGTTTGTCTCCTTATCCTCCCTCTGGTGTTTGGTGACTAAGAAAAGACAATATGTGACAATTAGATGAGAAATTGAGTGGTCCTTGTTCCTAATGAATAATGATGTGATGTAACCAGAAATTAGTGTGTGTGGCATGATCCTTTATGGCACCATTTATGATCTTCTCCAGGCACTGGAGTACCTTCTGTGGGCAAGCATCAGTGTAGAGCTCGCCATCCCTCTGATCACTGCTAAGTATCTACCATGGATTGTTACACTCTACTGTGCTGTGTGCCACTGTTACTATGACAACCAGGCTGATCTGCAGGCGGAGGTGAAAGACAAATGTCATGCACACACCTACAAATATACAGTCATCATGATTTCTATAGACTTTTCACAGGCTGATCTAATAAAAAGTAAATGATGGTCTTGATCTGTCTGCAGTTTCCTGTTAGCCAACCTCACAGCAGTCCAGGTTAATCTGATTTAGAGAACTCACCTAGGGCTATGTAATAAATCTGCTATGATGCTTATCTATCTGCTGCTTCAAGATAATACTGCCTCAAACACAGGTTAAATCATTTATTCCTCATGGTTAGCTTTCAATGCGTGTATGGAAAAGAACATTTAATGAGGTGTGTCTAAACCTTTGAGTGCTACTGCATATGGAAGTTCTGTAAAATGTATTCAACACTGAAGTCACATAGAAATGGTTCTTGTTCTAAATTTCTGAACTATTCTGAAAGTCCCATTGTTCCCTTTTGTGGACTTGTTTGTGTGTCTTTGCTTTCAGGAATTTGCCAGGAGAGCCCTTGGTAAAATCAACGACCTAGCAAAGATGGAGGAGCAGAGTGACGTTCCTACCACCAGAGAGTCTCAGAGAGCTTACAAAGAAGCCTCTATCAAGGCAGGCGACTCCTCTCATTGAAATACAACACATTTGAAAATATACTCTTAGTACTGTTGTGTGATAAAATATTAGAGTAGAGGTTATTGACCCACACGGTCAGCAGAGAAAAGCATCAAAAGGATGCATCTCGTCCATACATTTCTTCTTTCTCAACTCAGACCTGTCCAACAGTGGCTCTGCATAAATAACATCTGAAGGAGCAATTTCAGTAGCTAGAAACTGGTATATGTATGAATACAAACACACACAGGTTGTTGTCTTCTCATAAATGAAGAGTTTGTTGTTTTGTCTTTACAGTGTTGGTGTACTCTTTTTTTTTTTCCAGTTGGGTGCCATGATATTTAAGCGGGCTGTGTATGTGGCCCGAAGGAGACCCAAAACCAGGTTGAGAATGAAAATCCAAAGCACCCTGAAGGACATGCACAATGTAATAAAATAAAAAAATAAAATTCACTTTACTGCTATATCATCTTATTGTTTAGTTGCATTGCTGAACTGTACACGCTCTATTACAGCCTTCTTATTATTAAACCTTATTGTGGACGTTTAGGTGGTCAACTAATTTTGTAAGTTAATGTTGTGGTTGTAGCATTACCTGAAACTGTATGCCTTCATGTATCTAACGTAGGCGCTGTGGCCTCGTACGATGACAGAGCGCATGCTAATGGGCCTGTTTGACAGCAGTGCAGCGCAGTTCTTGGCCATCTCGGAAGCACTTTGGGACAGCACCAGAAAGCCTTTGCAGACAAAGATGCCAAGTGAACCGGAGTTGCAGAATGTGATCCTTGAGCTTCTGTCAGCTGGCATCAGTATATTATCTGGTTAGTAAAACAGACACATAACAGAAAATAACCCTCTGCAGTCATAACAGTTTTTAGGGTGAGGCTCACTTTATGGATTGCGTAATGTGATTGTATGTTGCTCTGTTTGAAGGAACTGCAAGCGAGTCTCCTATTGAACTGACACCAACAGCCACTCTAATGGATTTAGCCATTACAGGTTAGTCACTGTTTTGTATGTACATCACTTTATGTTTTGTGCAATGACATGGAAATCAGTGTGAAGTAATGTGATGTGTTGTGTTGCTAGGAGAAAAAAAAATACCCATCATGTCTGCGATAAGGTTCGTGAAGCTGTTGTTTCAGTACAAGCAGCAGGATGCATTCAATGAACTTGCCGGAGAGGTGCTGCAGGCTTTGTCTGTAAGTAGCACGTGGCGTGCACCACAGCTCATTATTCACCTCCATGTGTGTTGTGGCTCTGAATCATCTTGTGTCTTTGTGTCTCTCTGTGTCAGGGTGTGGAAGGTCAATCATTCAGGAGGGCAGAGCTGGAACTTGCTTTACTTGACAGTTTCAACAGTCTGCTGTCTTCTCAGAGGAGCCTTGCCAGAAAAGACAACATGACTGATGGTAGAAATGTTGGAAGCGTGCCACAGATTTTGTCTTCTTTTCCTTTATGCCCTGTGGTTGATGTGTGAGCAAAATTATGACGACCATTAGTTATTATGTCACTGTGTTGCCAAACTGCTGTCAAATCTTAACCAAGTTACTTCTTGTCAAATATTAGCTGGCAAATCTAGAGATGTTTATTTATGTTCACAACCTAGCATTGGTTAGGTATTAATAGGGTGCTCATTAGCTCATTAGTCAGGCCACATCAGTTATTGATTACAAAATATCCACTGATAATAACTCTGATTTCAGTTATCTCTGAATTGTAATGCGCTGGTGTTCGATGTTTCCAACAGACAGACAAAAGTCTTCGTTGTCAATGAGTGACGCGTTCATCGGCCTGGTAGACACTCTACACAAGTCTGTGTGTGGCTCTGTAAGTTCTCATGTTGTGTGGTTTGTTTGTGCAGCCGTCAGTCCTCAAGAGATTAAGTTATAGGTGGAGTTCAGAGGAGGGATTTCTTTAGTCTGTATATTCTGTTTGTGTTTGTGTAGGAGGTGCAGCCAGACAGAGACCTGGTCCTGGATGTTGTGTTATTTCTGTGGGGTAAAGTGAAGAAGGTCACGCAGTGTACACACTACCCTGAGAAGGTAGATAAGTACGACAAGGTATGTATTTAAAAATGTAGGCATTACTGAAACGACACACACTCCACAGTGAGGTTTTTGTTTCAGCACATAGTGAACTGAAACATTATTTTAACAGCATAAAACACAATAACTTATATTTACTTAAACCTTTCACAGCATGTTTATTTCTGTTCATGTACTGTTTGATTTGTGAACATGCTTGCAGTGGCTGTGGTGTCTGTCCGTGCTGTGCGACGCGACCTTTGCCTGTGACCTTGCAACTGTTGACTGCATGATGATGGCAGAGATGACCCACACATTGGCCGTACTGCTAGAGAGTGCAGCTGAACGCACGGATCAAACACAATACCCAGGTGAGGAATTAGGTTTGACCATTGTTTTGATCTTGTTTTGCTTCATAGAATATCACTCTGGTATTTGATAGTGGGTAAACTTCCACCACAGAACAGAGAGAGATAGAAAAAGACTCAACAAACTGGTCAAGAGATCCAGCTCTCTCCTGGACTTCCCCCTAAACTCCATTTTATCTTATCTCAAGCAATGACTTAAAGTTCTATGACATGTATTATTACTTATTACCTATAACAAACAATGAATCATTGAATGAAGACCAGCGTGAGGTGTTAATGTGTTAGGTGTTAATATAATGTCCTAATTATTGAATTCTTCTAACATCTTTCTAAATAATTAATAACGCTTCTTACATGGCTGAAGCTGTAGTGTTAATCAATCAAGATAAGATGCACGCACTGTTTCATATGTGCTTAAATATGTCTATACTGCACATATGCATATTTGTACATACATTCACAGCACATTAATAAGTAAAATAAAATGAATGTCCCAGTGTCGCACATTCCTTGACCTTGTGGATCACAGAGTATATGTAGTGTTGACAGTTTTTCAGATTAGAGTTCCATCCTGTAGTAAACTGTGAAGGACCTGGTGCATGACCTAAAGAGGTGTCAGACTAATAAACTCCAGGCTGATTGTAAATGGTTTAAAGTGTCACATCCTGACACGGCTGGTGTTATGACTCGGGGATGCTGTGGATTATCCTACAGCTGTGAGGGTATTCATTTCATGTCTCATGTCTCACAGCAACAGACGGCGATGTTGTGAAGCCGAGCTCTTTCTCTCTTCGTGAGGTATGAGAATTGACTGTTTAATCCCAGCATCAAATGATTGTTCTGTACATTCTGAAAAAAACAAATACACATTGAGTTCAGTGCCAATATATAAATATATTTCAAACAAGTCTTCATTGTGCAGTGTGTGTATTTGTGTGTGCTCACAGTGTTCAAGTACAGAGCTGCTTCAGAAGGTGTGTGAGGTGGTTAAGAAGAGTCTTGAAGCTCTGACCAAGGGTGTAGCGACACTGCTGCCCCAAGACTGCTCAGCAATCACTGACTCTGCCTTCATGCAGGTAGGCAGTTAATCCATGTAAACCCAGTCATGTGAAGAGTCTAAGCCAGGTGTTGCCTTGAGTTATGATCTCAACACTGTCCTGTTACTAAAGCCCGCTCTCCTCTTGTTTTGATAGAAATTTTGTCCCCTCCCTCCATCGACTCCCTCCATATCTCCTCTGACATCATCAAAAGAGGAGAATGAAGACTTGAATAAGATGGAAAAAGAAGAAGTGGAAACAGACAGAGAGAAGACAGAATCAAATATTGGAGGCTCTCAACACAGCGAGTCTACACGTGTGTTTCTGATGGCCATAGACCTTCATCTCAACCTAGACATCATCCATCACAGAGCTTCCCTCAAGTTACTGCAGCTAAATGAAGGTCAGACTCTCTGCCACACTAACATATGCAGTTGTTGGCCATCTTTAAGACTTAATTACTCTTTTGCCTTTGCATTGAGTGTGTTCAATTTTACATTGATAAAAATGTAGACTTTTCCTGATCCTGCCAATATGACAATAATTCCTGTTGCTGATGACTTATCAACATTGTATGCCATTAAATTATGCCTAATTGTAAAATACAAATAATGGGCGTTATTCCTGACATTTTTGTCGGCTGTGTCTAGTTGCAGAGTCTGAACTGTTGAATCGGATCAAGAAGAACAAGGTGTCCAAAGCTCTTTTCCTGATGCAGAAAGCCTTGCTGCTGTACAGCAGCATGGAGCCAAATAACAGCAACAATCACACCAAGAGTCTGCTAGAGGTTGCACATGCACAAACATCCACACTTACTTAAACAGAGCCATAACTACTTGCACCAGAGTCATGTGTATGTTTATCTGGCCTCCAATCGTATGTTTCATTTCTGCACATGCTCTATAAGTGAAAGGACTTGTGTGATGACTGATGATTGACGTGAGTTTGTCTGTTGTGCTCTTGCCAGAAGGCCTCCACCCTTATAGAGAAAGCAGGGGTGGAGGAGAGAAAACTGTATATCTCCACCACCTGTAAGGCTCCAGCTGAAAATAAAGAGAAGGGGATGAAGGAGAAAGAGGAAAACCCTCCACCTCCCCCCATCCTTCTCTCACGCACTGACTACTCCTTAACCTTTGCCCCAGCACCTTATAACTTGGAGGGACAAGTGAGATTTGCTTTTAATTATGTTGTTCATTTCCTAATCTAAGAAAGAAACAAGTAATAAACACAACGTCTATGCTTGTCATCTTTCTTTTGGTGCTTTTGTTTCTTTCCAGGTGTGCTGGTACCAGCTCTGCGGCTGCACAGCCGAGGGCGTTAACCGGAAAGTCCGCCTTGGAGACTGCAGCCTGCCAGGAACTGGAAATATGGTACAATTTATCTCTTTCACGGATGAGTGTCAGGCCTAGTTTGACACATTTCTGCCATCCTGTATAACCTGATCTGTGCCCATAATATTAAGTCTGATTTTTTTATGTTTGAAGGTACCAGCAGTACCCGGAGAGTGTGTGCTGAGGGTGGACGGACTGGAGCCCAACCAGAAGTATGTGTTTGCTGTAGCAGCCTACAACAGCCAGGGCCAGCTACTGGGCAACAGCATAGGCAGGACAACATGCTCACTGCTGGCATCTATGCCACTACCGCTGCTCTCTGCATGGGCTCACTTATCTCAGGTATGCTACACGCTAGTGAAACTATATCAAGTAGACACGTGGTACAGTTTCCTGGTGCTTAAACATATGTTCAAATGACCTTTTTTGGGTGTAGGGTAAGAGCCTGGGAGCATTGCACAGACTAACAGTGATTCAGACAGCTGTTGTGTGCCAGACTGATGGACACCTTAATACTTTTTTGACTCCTTCCTCAGGTGGCATTTCAAACAGAGCAGTATGGCATAGCAAAGAGAGCCTGCAGGGAGCTGTGGAGCCACTATACCTATCCTGACACCGGGACCCACAGCACACAGGGTAGAGTTGCTATGACAGGGTGAGGAGGGAAACACACACACATCCACATAATTCAAGTCAAAGAGTTCTTTGCGTTTGCTAATCCACTTTCCTATATCTCCATTTACCACACTGAAGGCTGCGTGTCCAGACCTTGCAACACTCCTCTCCTCAGCTGTGTCAGATGTTCCTCACTTCCATCTTCATTGAAACAGAAATTAACATTCAGCAGGGGTCACTCCACTGTGAATCATTCAGTGACAGTGGACCATTCATCTGGGAACAGGTAAAAAAACTATAGAGAGAGACAGAAATTGAGAAGTGTGTATGTACAATTAGGTCTTTTAACCACAAAATAAACAATATGTGGATATGTGTGTATGCAGGAAGCCAGACTGGCAGAGTGTGAGCGAATGCTGATAGCTATGGACCTGGCAATGTGGTTGAATGACGGTAGTGCCGCTGTGCAAGCTGTAGTTAGCTGTTACGGCCTCTTGTCACCTCTAATCTTCCATCAGATCACTTGCAACTCTGTGGTTCAGGTATGCAAATCATCATCCGTGCAAGTCTTAATATTCTGCCCCACAAGGGCAACAACGTAACACAATACAAACTGTAAATAACTCATCATGAGTATGTTTATGCTTCTGTCTGTGTTCCGTGTTCAGGTGCTAAAACAATGCCTGACAGTTTTGGAGGAGAATTCAGGTCTTCTCAAACAAAAATGGACTGGAAGCACCTCAGAGTCCTTTATGCACATGATAGCCTGCATCACCTACTACCTGTCGAAGGTGTGTCTGCATGTGCTACTGTATCACCAGCTTTTTACATATTCAGTGTTTAGCAGACCATGACTTACAGTCCCCAGATATCTCAAATGAAAAGCAATCTGTAGCCTTGCACAGAATAATGCCTCATCTTTCATTCTCCCTGAGAAGGCATTACGTGTGCTCAAGGAGCATCATACGGCTTCTGTGGTGATGGACTGTGGTCGCAGGCTGCTCCAAGAAGTCTATAATGCCCAGCTGAAATCCAACCAGCATGCCAGTGAAGCTGTGGGTATAATAAACAGTGGAAAAGTGTCGTTTTATTTCATGATTTATCCTCCTTTGAATGACTTTAGATTGTGAAATAAAAACAATATGATTTTCAATATATGTTCTATATAATTCATTAATGTTTTGATATTAACGCATGAAGAATATTCACCCCAGTGTTTCTATGTGTGTAGTCTAAGACAGATCGTGGTGCAGTCAAGGGTGAAATGAAGATGAGTCTTCAGCTGAAGGCGCTCCATTATAAGAGCAAGGGAAGGACCACACCTGAAGCAACTCTCACAGCAGACAATGGTAACACAGAGTAACATTCACACACACGCACACACAAACTGGTGTTTTTAAAAAAAGTATGTTGTGATGTTTGTAAAGCAAGAAGTTTACAGTGTCTACTTTTTATTAGTAATGAAAGTCATGTTTGAAATTATAACCAGACAGCTTTTATTTCCAAATTTTGTGAACACCCACCAGATACAAGTTGACAGTAAGAAAAGAATTACAGTAGTCCTGTTCAATATGTACATTATCTTTTGTAAAATACGTTTGTATTATCATTGCACATGGTTGTCTTTCTCTTCTGTAGAGATTTCACGCCCACCAACTGGCTGTCAGGATCCCATCATATTGTATGAGCTGATCTCCAACAGCACATTAAAAGATGCCTATCAAGAGGGTAAACGGCAGACACTCATAAAGTTGAAAATTCATTTTTAGTCTTGTTCATTCACACCTGTGTTTTCGTGTGTGCATCCTTGATAGTGATGAAGCTCAGACGCAAGACATATTTTGTGGAGTATGCGGCACTACTTCTCCAAAGAACCATGGACGAAGGCCACACAGATCTTGTGTTGAAGTGGGGGCGAGGCATATTTGAATTTCTTTACAGGTGTGTTTTTACCGTACACCTCTTTACTGATTTGAAAAATGGTAAAATTCAAGATTCAGCATTTTAAAATCATGTCCTTTCATGTCAAAATGTCCATTTAAATCATGCTGCACTTTATCAGAGTTAGTATTACGGCTGTTTTGTCTATGATTATAAAGACTTGACAGGATGTGAATGTTTGTGTCTTTGTCAGGCGTCACGAGGTGTTGGGACGGACCACGGGAAACAGCCAGACTAAAAAAAGCGCTCACACTCTGAAAGGACATGAACCACCGCAGGTAAAAATACAAATATGCACACGTACATGTGGGTACACAAGGACATGCGATATGCTAAATATCTGTGCTATCCTAAGACACTATGTATTTGCATGTATGTGCTTATGTAAGGCTGTTTTAAAAGATGTATTAGCTCTTCTAAAACTGTTTCACACAGACACACAATGAAACAAAGTGTTCTGGTTTGTAATATTGTAAGGTAGCCCAAACTTACTATGTAACCATGTGTATACTATAGACAAAAATGATACTGATAATTCAATTTTGCAGCTAAAATATGTGCACTTTTTGTTGCTTTGTTGTATTATAAAATTGAAATGCTTCTTCTGCTTTTTGTTGTTTCGTTCACTACAAGCACACACCATCTCACGATGATACAAGGCAGAAACTAAAGCAAAAAATGCCATACAGCATGCTTCAGAGAGTGAGAACTAACAGGTACGGTCTAAGTGTGTTGGGAATGTCTATATTTGTGTGTGATCATATGTATGCCTTCATCTAACCGCGTGTGCACTGGACTTCTCTCCATCTAGGGAGATGCAGGTGGTGGAGAACATGCTAGTGACGATGTTGTCCGTGGTGCAGCGCCGCAAGAAGCTGATTCAGCTGCGAAACATATGCAATGAGGAGAGAGTGTGGAAGTCTCACCTCAACTACACTGTGGCTCAAGCCCATTTAGAACTTCTTTACCAGGGCCTGGAGCAGTTGCAGGGAGGAGCACTGCAGCACAGGTTCACTCACAAGATACTTCACCCTTTTGGTGTTTTTACAGCAAACTACTGATTAGTTACATCAGCTAAATTAACTGGCCCAAGGGTTGCTACAATTACATGTCAATACTAAGACACAAACTGTTGCTGATTGGCAGGATTGCATCATTTTTGGGGGACATATAGTGTTGCTTTTGGGATCTGAACTCAGATATTGTAGTATTTGTATTCTTTATTGCTTGGAACAGTGTTAAGATGCAAAGCATTCTATTTATGGGTCTATAATGTTATGTACTGTGTGTGCTTTGTTTTAGGTACAGCCAGCTAAATCCCTTGTGTTTCTCTCTGGCCTACTCTGGTATCCTGGTGCGGAGGAACTCACAGCAACAGCAACAGCAACAGCAACAGCAACAGCAACAGCAACAGCAACAGCAACAGCAACAGCAGTCATCTAAATATGAGGTTGTCTCGGAGAGAGGCTCCTTTCACTCCGGTCTTAAGGATCATGTGGCTGCACACAAAGACAGGCACAAAAAGGAGGGTGAGCAAAATGGCACATGTTGAAAGATTAGAAGAAAAACTATCACGTGGTCTGTGTTTCATCACTTGTCTCAACCTTTTCTTCCAGCGGGCAGAGTTGATGACTCTGTCACAGAGGAGAGTTGTGAAGAAGAAGAAGAGGAAGACGAAGAAGAAGAGAACTCCTCTCAAAGTGTGGAGCAGCAGAGCGAGATGCACAAACGTTCTTATGCCTCGCTGCTGGACTCACTCAACAAAGCTGCTCTACATCTCCAAAGGGCCATGGTACTTACATTACATGTGTAAATCTTTGTATCATGAAAACCACAAATCTTTTTCACAGTATGTTTATGCTGTCACAATTGTGTATTTTATGCATCTATTATTAATATTTTCCAGGTGTTGGCTCACCGTGGCAACCACTGGACCACTCTGCAATGTGTGTGTCAGACTGTGTGGGACCAAAGCTGTCGAATACCTGCCCTAGTCCAGGAAGCTGCTCAGCTTGAACCTCCGTACCACATCACAGCAGACCAGCTGCACAACACCTTCACCCCGCTAATCGTACTGGCTACTGACCTAATCATGGACATGCTGAACAGACTAGGGGTGAGTGTCACATATGCTTAATATACATGCACGTAGCTGCTTGCTTAAAGAAAATAGAGCTTGTAAAAGTGTGTGTAGAAGTGTGTTGCGCTCTATATAAAGACACATTTACAGCTACAAAGGAAAGGTGACACAGTCTTGTGCCTTTATCTCCATCTTTCATCTTCGTCTTTGTCCCTACTAGCTGTGGAGTTTGTATGACAACGACATGACTGAGGAAGAACTAGAGTCCAGTCTCCATTTCTCAGCCCCACTGGATGACAACACCCAGGTGGACCTGCGTTGGGTCCGTACCTTGGTGTTACACACTCTAGAGTGTCTACATGACAGTGGAAAATGGGAAAGCCTGGTCCACTTTGCCTTAATTTTCAACTCATACACACGGTGAATACAATCTACCCTTTTTTCTACAAAGTACAGACTACACTGTGTTTAAGATTTAATGAAATTAATCTTTAATTTGTGTAGCCACGTTCAAAGAAGACAGAGTAGACTGAGTAAAGATTCAGGTTCTTATCATAAATGAGAATTTGAATTTGAAGATGTTTACTACCATAAAAACACTTCTATAATATTTTTGCTCAGTAACCAGTCTGTAAATCTGGATAGAAGACTCATATAGAGCACTGTGTGTGTGTGTGTGTATGTTCCAGGGAACGTTATGCCTTGATCATAACTCCTCTACTAGTCCATGCTCAGAGGAGGCTGCTTGAAAGGATTAGTTCTTTCGGAGGACCTACAGTCCCACAACCACACTTTGTCAAGACACAGAAGGCCACTGGCAAGGAGGTAGCACAGAACCACATGCAGAAACATATTCAAGGATTGTTTAAGTTTAATAAGGAAAATCAAGCCAATAAAACTGTTTTATAGAAGTACCGTGGGTTATTCCATGACATACCATAATATTATTATATATAAAAACTATGAATAATAGTTTATAAAATATGCTGATGATCTTTGTGTGGTTTTCTCCAACTGAAAGTGTAATAACAAATTATATAATATATATAATATATAATAATCATTATGCATTGTGTGTATTGTGCTGTGTATATGTGTTTACTTTCTTTTCTTTCAGGTGACTTACAGGAGCTATGCAGATTCACAGCTGCTCAGTGGGTGGACGCCTCACTCTGCACAGCAACCACACCTTTGCAAAAAAGCAGCGCTCAGAAACTCCACTCCTCAACATACAGTCGATCTTAAAGGTTTGAACAGCCTGCCTCATGCCCAACAATTAAAATCATCCTGATATTAAAAAAAAGAGTGTTTGCATGTCTGATGTTTCCGTGTGTTTATGTTCTGTGTCTAAGGTGCAGAGAAACAGCGCTCAATGTCCCTTGTGCGCGTTCCTCTGGATGTAGAAGACACACTGAGCTGTTACCGCCAAGCTCTTGAAAGAAGACCACATTGTCTTCAGGTCTTCCAGCATAGTCGCTCACTACTGCTGCTGCTTCTGGCAGACACACAGCCCTGTGAGTTTACTGTGTGTTTATTGAGCGGACACACACACACGTGCACTCACACAACAACTGTTTCAAACTCTCACTGTCTGCACTGCTTGTGTCTCTTTCCAGGCTTTGCGATGCAGTCGCAGCACTCTCAGAGCAGAAGTCTCAGTCATTCTGCAAGCCTGGTTGATTTCAGTCCCGTAGTCAGGCCCACTCCAAACATCCAACCTTGCAATCTGACAGAAGAAGACTACAGTACACCAAGTGCTGTCTACAGCCTCCCTATCAGCCCTGACCACATGCCGACTGTCACTGCTGCATACTCCATCTCCATTAGTACGTGCACAAAATGTTTCCATAGCATGCTTTATATAAAAGGCAAGTTGGCAGTAGGTAGGGCACTGAGTTAGATGTGTTGTAGACAGTACTAGTGGTTGAATGTAACTAAGTACATTTACTCAAGTAGCAGTGTCATAAAGGTCTTACTTTTCCTTCCCATGTACTTCCAACCTTTCTTCAGAGTATCTCCAGGCCAACGCTCATGACTCCCTCAGAGTTCTGGCTCTGCATGAAATGGGAAACCTACAGTACTACAACGGAAATGCACGGTAAGGATCTGTCAGCTGAGCGTGTGTTTGTGCATGCTGCAAGTTGAGCTTTCAGTTTTCCGTACATATTCTAATCATTTCATTCCTGCGTGTGTTTTGTTTTTTTTTCTCCAGGGCAGCGCACTCACACTGGAGTAAAGCTGTAGATTGTGCCTTGCAGAGCTCAGGTACTGTGGAATCATGGGATGGCGTGTCCTTTGGGGGTGGCTCGCTACAACAGACCCTGAAACAAGCTGGCATTTGGGGATGTCTCCAGGCTGCTGGGCTTACTGCTAAGATTGCACAGTAGGTTTTAGTGAGGTTCATCACTGATTCGATGTGATTTTTCACGCGTTGCAAGCATATGCCTTTAAAACAAACCTCCTCCTGCGGGATGCTTGGATCTGCAGGTATATCATAACTTCTGATATCAGCCAGAGGACCAAGTGCTGTCTCCTGTCTGCTCATCTCTTTAAGGTAAGGTTCAGCTTTCTAATCTCTCTCCTAACAAACATGGTTTTTACTTTTGTTGCTGAATGCTCTATTGAAAATTGATGATGACATTTTTTGCTCTCATCACTGTAAATTTCACTGTGGGTGTTCTTGTGCATTCATTCTGACATGATTATTTGTGTGTGTGTGTGTGTGTGTGTGTGTGTGTGTGTGTGTGTGTGTGTGTGTGTGTGATCGACTTTCCCAGTGTGTACTGTGCTGCTCCCTGGCTCAGCCCCAGACTGACCTCCAGTACGCCTATCACAGCATTGGGGATGAACTGCTCCCTGGAGTCAGTCTTTTCTCTGAACCACACAGGGCTCACCTCGGCACCACTGTAACCAGCCTGAACTTCACCTGCCACTGGCTCTTCACCACAGGCCACTACATCACGGTACACACATAAAACACTGACTGTCTGTCCTCACGTTGAACTGCAATGCCCAAGATAAATAACTGACTTTGTGTTAAATCGTGTTTGTAATTTCAGCTACTGCCCATTCTAGCCCTTTACCTACATATTGTGGGGACTGTGTGCAGAGATGTGCAACGCACTGTTGAGGGCAAAATACTGAAGGTCAGCATTCGTGTTGTCATGTATACATACATGTAAATATGTTTTCTCTCATGATTCTGCTGGAGCTTCTAGTCTGGGTTGCTGTCTTCTGCAGATACGCGCCCTTACTGAACTGTGTCTGTTCACTGAAGCTGTAAAAGAATCAGTCCAACTTACACAAGGAACAGGACTCATTCTGCCTTATGGACGTTGCATTGCCAAAGACAGTCTCCAAGTATAAACACACACACATGATCTCTCTTCTCCTTTTTCTCTCCTAGCCTGTGTAAATTGTTAATGCTTAAAAGTATTTCTATATTCTCTCACCTCATCTTGCCCCGCCCAAGTTGTTTTTATATATACGTCATAACTTCATATCATTAATTGTGCTTATTGCGCAGCCTGTGAAGACGTTCTACAGCAACAAGTCTCTCCTGGACAACACTAAGGTATTTTCTATGTCGGATTACTTTAGATTTCTGACAATCTGTCATATAAATCATTTTAAAAGCAACATCCATACTGCCACTGTTTGTATGGTGCAGGTGCACCGTCATCACCTCATCTCCCCAAAGCAAATATTTATAATATTTTACAACAAGATTCTTATTTGCGTACTTCATTAGCCTCTTGTGAGTGTAATCTATGTGTATGTGCTTGTGGGCAGGCGTTGGAAGAACTTGTGAACTGTGACTTTGCTCCAGAGGTCCGCACATTGTATGGATCCGTATTGTGCCTCCGCTTCCTCCTTGCTCGTGTTCAACTAGTCCTCGCACTCAGTAAAACTGTACATGGGCCTGCCGTACAAGGTCTGTAAACAAGAGCACTTTTCCATTCAAATTCTATTTTTTGTCACATGTAATCATAAAAGAACAATATTAGTGAAACACAGTACCATTAAACTGACTTACACATGCCTTTATTTATCTGTTTATTCAGATATCAGGTATCCAAGAGCTCTGTGTATGAGTTAACGCGTATAGCTACTTTAAAAAATAGAACCAATCTATCTTCAGGGTCGGTTGTTTAATGGGTCAATGAGTTAAAGGTAATTTTACGAGTAAGCACGTCTCATGGAGCTCAGTTCTGTCACTGCATCACAAGAATACATCTGCATACACTGACTCTTCCATTATATTCACCATTTGCATCACACCGTGCTGTATCTATGTATTCTGTGTTTTCACTAAAGCATTCACTTGATTTCATTCTAAATGTTGCCGTGCATAAAACAGATGAGTGACCCACCTTTACCCTGAAGAGCTCTGAGTATCTAAGACAAAGTGCTATATACATGTAATACAATGTTATTACACATGTACAAATGCTAATGTCTTCCAGGTTCTGTTGAGGCAGAAGCTCGTGCCAGCCTAACAAGTCGCTCAGTGAACTCAAAACACCATGAACAGGACAGACTGGACACTGAGGGCTCCTGTCCAAACACAAAAGGCCTGAAAGTGCTGACTCTTGATGCAGAGAAGGAGAAGCTCACTGCAGAAAGGATTAAGGTAAGACTTCTCCAGTAGATCTTTACTTCAGACGTTGGTCATTTAATGTAATTTCTATATTGAACTGTTGTATTTTTGGCACTGTACTGTAAATATGGAGTAAATTTCTTTTAACTTGTTTGTGGTAACTTGCACATATCCGTCGTCTCCTCTCTTGTAGTTCCTTTTGCTGGAAGCAGCGTTGTCCTCGTTGCACTCCGCTTCTTTGCAGCTCACATCTCAGTCGTGTAGCGAAATAGAGAACCTGGAACTGACAATCGAGTCCAACCTGCTGAAGGCCAACCTGTACCTGCAGCAAGAACGTGCTGCACTTAGGTATGATGGCCTTATGCATGTTTACTGTTACATGTTTGTATTTCCTGACTATCCTAACCATTTTAACATCCTCCTTCAGTACTGAGATGGCAGTTTCATCCCTGATGCTGCTGCAGACGTCTCCTGTAATCAGCCGGGGATCTGAGAAACCTGCACCTGAGCTCCCACAAGTCAGTACGGGAAGTGAATGGGGAGCATTATTGTGTAAAGTAGATTCTTGAACAAAGTCAAACTTACAAAATCTTTGAAAAAGTGAGTTTAGTTCACATTGACATCTGTTGTGCTGACTGAAGAGCTTTAAAAAAGTGAACTCATGATTGAAAAATGTGTTCTCAGATATTTTCCAATTCCCAAACATAACAACACTGCAGCAATAGAAAGGTGATTGATTCTTCATGACGTGTCTCTGCATGTTAATATCCCATCTACAGGGTACTAAAGGTTTCAGCACGTCACACCCACTGCACGGGGACTGTCCCAGAGCAGTTGAGGTTGGAGAGAGAATTGGAGTTTCTCTGTGGCTGCGTTGCCGTCTGGCTCTGGTCTGCAGTCTGGCTGCATACACTCCTGGCACTGACGCTCATTTCCCAGGTTGGTTCATGGGTTGTGCTGTTATGGGCTAAAACTGTTTAACTAATATCACAAGAATTAGTGACAAGTGTCAAAACAAATCTGGGTGTACACTTGAAAAACACATGAAGGACTACGTCACCTTGTTTCTTTACAGTGTTTCACAAAGACTGGACATATTTTCAGCACCTTCAAATGGCAAACCAATGAAAAAACTGTATGTGTGTGTCTGTGCTTATAAATGTATGCGTGGGGGATTGTATTTTCAAGGTATGGACATTAATGAGGAGGCAGCTCGGGTGATACAGGAGGGTCTCGATGAATGTGCACTCTGGGAAGACGTCAACGTTCAAGCCCTTCTGATGGTCAAAGGTGCAGAATTGAAAGCACAGAGAGGCAAAACTGATGATAGCGTGGTAATGCTGCAGGTACCAACATTGCTACTTTTTTGCTACTTTTTATTGTTGTTATTATTGTTGATTTATTATTTTTGGATATGCAATAATTTAAAGTAATCACAGTGCTGCTGTGTGCTGTTTGTGTATGCATGTGAGCAGGAAGCCATCAGCCTGCTGTCAGGACAGAAATGTATGCCACCAGGATCCATTTTGACTCTGGCTCAGGGCGCTTTGCTGCTCAGTGACCTGAGAGGAGCACAGACCACCACACTTCTAAAACTGACACAGAAACTACTGAAAAAGCAGGTACATACACACAAACATATGTATACACACTCATACAAATTGCTCAGTCACTGTCATATTTAGTGCTCTTTCTCTGTTTCTTTCAGCTGTGTGTCTTCGGTCAGAGTGTGGCATTGGATGAAGGAAAAATGTGTGTCTCTCCTTCTGGATCCAGCAACATCTACCTCCCTTACCACAACATACTGGATCAGACCACTTTGCAAATTGATAAATAAAGAACATGAAACTCTTTTCCACAGTAGTGTCTCACACATCTGTAATGTGTGAGGATAACATTACAGGATGACAGTGTAGGTAGGTGTTGGTGATTCACATTTGAAGATGTCACACAAAGTCAGTAGTAATCCTATGTCGCTCATGGATGATAATATACATTTTTGTACCCAAAGTTTTTGTAACCAAAGCCAGGCTTCATTCTGAGTACGTTCTCTCTATCTATTATCAATAAACAGTTTAAACTGATTCTGGTGTATGGTTGGTGTTGGGTCTGAGGACGTAACTGCAAGATCAGATCTGCTGCAGAAGCACAGAAATTTCTGAAGTTTACTTTCATCTAGCTCACTGATTAATATTTTCAAATCAAAGTCAAATTTCAGCAGTTTACAGACCTTTTTTTGTGGTTGGTTGCAGGTCAGAGAACAACTTGGTCAGTGACTCTGGACCGAGGTAGAGATCATGCACCAAAAGTTCAGGTTCTTGGCTGCACACAAATTCAGGAAATGTGCCTTAGGATCACTGTACACACTGTTGAAAAGCAATGTGTTGTATTTTTCTGGTGAATGAAAAGCACTTTAACTGTTGTGCCAAGTGTGCATCAAGTGTAGAATTCCTGTCAGAAGAACTTCTTGGTTTTTTGTTGTGGAAGTATGCGTCTCACATTCAGTGCTTTGTTCAGAATCTCTGCATCAGAGAAAGCAGTAATCATGTCATGTAAAATGTTTGCATGATGTATGGTGATTGTTATCACATCCTCTGAATGAGCTACACCGGTGTGCACAAGAAATCTCTCATAGAACACATAGATGTGTCATCTGTCTTCTTCAATACTGTAATGAGGACCAAAGGTAATTCCAGAGAATTTCAGACATTTCTAAAGCAGTCTGGACTGATTAAAATCAACCATGTCTTTTTGGTTTTGCTGTATTGATTTCATTGTCATTGTGTGCTGAGACAGCAATTACATCAGATGTCTCGCTGGCTTCAGGTTTTTTTGGCTTGGTTGCAATGTAAAAGCCAAGTATTGTCAGCTTTGCAGGTTCGTACAGAGTGCCAACAGATTGGCAAGTGTCATCAGCAAGGCATTTCTGTTTGAAGGCCCACACCTCAAACTCAAAATCTGATTCTGCAGATATTCCATCAGGAAAACAAAAAGTTTCTTTTCTTCTTGAATGATGTCTTTTAATCCAGCATTAATTGCCAATTCCAGTTTTCTGGTGCCACCTCCTTGCTTTGCCCTCACCTGTTTGGTGATGTTACCTGTCATTCTGAATCCAAAAACAACATTTCACATGTTGTTTTTCATTTCTTCGTTTGTGCCGTTCTTGTGTCTGCACGTGAGGTTCTGTATGTGGGGCTCGGTACAATAACAGAACAAAGATCATGGATTTTATTTCCATGATGCTGAATGGCTATCATATGCACATCTGGATGTTGCATGCAGTCAGAATTTGTATTTTCTATTTTACTCCATTCTAGATCCTTTCAAAGTAGGTAAAGCCTACTAATGCATACCTTGCAGCTAATTACCTACAGTCCTTTACTTACTTCTATTATTTACTTACTTGTCTAGTAGGCTCTCGCTCAGTAGCTTTTTCATTTTCTCTTCCTAGCTTCCTCCATGAACATCCTCTTCAGTCTTGTCACATTATGTCCTCAGAACCTGGTTTGCACTGCCCACTTTCCCAGCTCTGGGGTAGGACAATGACTTTGCTCCCCCTGGTGGTCCAAAACATCTGTGGTACAAACACTAACAATCTTTCACTGTTATAGAAGACAGGAAAACCAGCACGTATTCAAATTTGAGAAGCTGGATTAGTTAAAGTTAATTATTGGCCTTTCTGCTTTTCAAATTTCTTAAATGATGAATGAATTATCAGAATTGTTGGTTGTTGGTTAATTTTCTGTCAAATGACTCATTTCAATAGTCAGAAAAGCAGCTTCTCAGCTATAAATGTGTTACTTGTTACATTACTCTATCCTGCATTGATTCTGCAGGTCACATCCTGGATCTCAGTGCCATGGAAATCTCTGCCCAGTCATCACAATCTACATGCATGCAGCATCTGCACCTGTCCAACCAGACTCTCAAGCACGCAAGAAGAGAAAGATAAAATATCATCCAGATTTACTAAAATCACTGAATAAAGTTATAAAGTTGTGCTTTTGCACAGTAATCAGTGAGGCCTGGCCGTTGATGCATAGCAGCCTTTAGCATCACTCACGTACTCCTGCGACCTCAGAAGAGAGAAAGCGTTTCATTGGATGTAAAATTAGTACACGCCCCGAGTACAGGATGAGTGATCAACAACTTTCTATGGTTTATCAGGAAATGACAGAGTATGGGTGATGTATGTAATAAAAAACTATTTTGGCTTCATGGGGACTTTCAGAAGGTCGATTTAAATAGAACCTGAGTTTGTAGATAACACTGATATTGTAAAGTGAAGGCCAAACAAGATGCCTGCTGTACAGAAATATTCACCCCTTTAAGACTCATGTTATAAAAAAGAGAAAATATGTTGTTATTGCATATTGGATAAAATATAAATATATTAAAATAGATAGATAGATAGATAGATAGATAGATAGATAGATAGATAGATAGATAGATAGATAGATAGATAGATAGATAGATAGATAGATAGAGTACTTTATTGATCTCAAAGGAAATTCAAGCATACAGTAGCAGCATGCAAACATACGTTGAACATACATTAGAATTAACCTATAAATTTAAATATGTAAGAGAAATTAAACATTTTTAGCTAAATTAAACATTTGCAGACAAATTAAACATTTGCATAGGATTTAAATATGTGCAGAGGAATTAAAAATGTGCAGGGGAATTAAACATTTGCATAGAAGATATATAAAATACATAACTGTGTTAAGAAGTTAACCAGTGCTAAACATCTATACAAAAACTATATAAAAATAGAAAGTTACCGTAGAAAATAAAAATGTTTTATAAGAATATGAGAAAGAACTACAGATGGGGATAAAGAGCAAATTTAAATTGCTTGGCAAAATACACAAATCATATTACTCCATTTGTAATCCAATGTTCACGTGTAGTTTTTAATGTGTGTCTTTCACGGTGTACAGGCATCACTGATACAAACAACTCATCCACAGTAGTGGGAAACATTATAAAGCTCTGTCCGGTGTTCATTGTTCTATTCAAAGGTCTGTGACACATATGTTAGGTTTATTTCGCTGCTGGGGCTTTTATTTACATAATGATGAAGTTGACTGTAGCTGACGCATATAACGCTTCCTTTTAATGATAAAAAGGATAAAAAAGCTCGTTAGTTATAGACACTAAATACATTCTGAATAAAGACTTGATTTATGTTTGTGAATTTATGTTGCCTACTATGTTTATTCACAGGCTAGCTTTTAGTCAGAGAAGCTGAACGCTTATGGTAAGACTACCGGAAATGCATTTTATTGTGAAACGACAGTCCTGTCTGTCGGTGTGTGCGCGTGCTTCTCTGGCAACTCTCCAGTCCAGAGTAACGGTAGCCTCCCTTCAATTGTCTCGGTTTGTTGACGTTTGCTGGAGTGGGACGGTAGTCGGTAACGGGGGGTCTGTCCGTTATTTCAGACGGGTCGCGTGAGTCAATGAAGCTAGCCGGTTAGCTAGCTTCAATGGGTGTTCGAGTTAAAAGATGATCGCCTCACTGTCGAGAGGAAGTTTGCTGGATGAGGTTCTTCACGGGGGCTTTAACGAGGTAACGTTTACTGAGCGTTACTAGCGTTAATCTTTAATTACGTTAAGTTGGCTAGCTATAATTAAGCAGGGAAACATTTGCTAACCATCGACCAAAAGTGTCAAAAGTTAAGGTAGCAATAATGAATATCTGAAGCTTGTCCCGACAAGTTAATGTACACGTTAATATGTAATTAGGACCAACAGTTGTAGCTCTGTGGTGTAGCAGGCTGCTGTTGACGATAGCTAGTGATGGATGACAGGAAATAAGAAGAGCACGTAGCTACAGCATGACTTTAAAAAGACTCAAACAGACCCAACATGATAGAATAATAATGTTAGCCTGGAGTCAGATGCTCTCTGTTGTTTATTCAAACGGCTCCATTCTTTGTAACGTATCCCCGGCGACCAGCTGTCACGTGACTGAACCGTGGACCGGTAAAGGTGGAGTAACCGTGTGTGAAACAGGGGAAGAATGGTGGACCTGTGTTAACCGTGCTGAATATATACTGTATGACCGGCCTTAAGATTAAAAGTAAAGTTTAATGTGCAGTGCGACAGTAGACTGTCTCTGTCGCCCTCTGTCTGCTCCCAGCATCACAAACAAAGGAACTCATCTGATCTGCTATTGTCTCTCAGCCTTCACTGTAAGCTCTCTCTCTCTCTCTCTCTGTGTGTGTGTGTGTGTGTGTGTGTGTGTGTGTGTGTGTGTGCGCGCGCGTGTCTGTGGTTTGTTGAATTTGTGTCTCCGATTGATGGATTGCAGCAGCAGCTGGCTGCCTATGTTTCCTGGGTGAACTCTCAGCTGAAGAGGAAACCAGGCCTGAAGCCTATCACAGACCTCAGACATGATCTGCAGGATGGCGTGGTGCTCACACAACTGATAGAGATAGTTGGTAAGTACAGGCACGCACAGTTATACACGCAAACGACACACATGAATCTGGAGGAGGATAAAAACAAAACAAGTCACTGTCAGGAGATCAGATCTTTTCTAAGAAACTGTCGTGATTTTTAGTCTGTAGCATTAATGAAGGAGACAGACTACAACAGACCGTGCAGACCGTAGAACATCACACTCACCCAGTCTGTGGTAATCTGCTGTAATGTTTCACTCTAACAATGAACTGAAGATGACAGCGTGAACAATAGAGATCAGAGCTGTTCAGAGTATTATACTTCTTAAATGCAATATTTTATATGATTATAAACTCAAATGTGAACAGTGCGGCCTGAACCTTTTCCTTCCTGCACTATGAAAAGACTTTAAATAACCAGTTATTCACCAAAGAGAACCACAGACTCCTTCTTGTTGTTGTTCACACTCCTCGGCTGTAGTTTTAGTTTATGATTCCACAGGCAATCAGCGTTTTAGCAGATCATATTGTTCCACTTGATAAAAAAAAATCATTGTACTGATCGACTAAAATCCAGAATGTTGTGCAGTGGTACCAACTATGAAATGATGTCTGTGACACACAACACACCGACATAACACATACCATGTAATACTGTTTGATTCGTGCTTCAACTGTCCTGCAGAATTGCTCATATGGCACTGATTGAAATGCATGACCAGTGGTTGCATCATTGATGTATATTTTGTAATTGTTTGTTCTCTCTCTCTCTCTCTCTCTCTCTCTCTCTCTCTCTCTGCCTCATCTCATTCAAACTGGCAGCTGGGGAAGTGCTGGAGGAAGTGTATGTTGCTCCACGAAACAAAGAGGAAAGCAGGAAGAATGTGGAGCAAGTCTTGCAGTTCATTTCCTCCAGACACATACGTATGCCACACATATCCGCAAGAGGTAAATCACAGAGATGTTTGTGTTTCCTCTGGTGTTCCTACCTGTTTTTGTTTGCTGATATTTCAGTCAGTAGATTTGATCAAACCCAAAGCTTTAAGCATATGAACCTTACATGTTAACACATAACACTTCTGTTGTAAAGCCTCTGTCTTGGCACCATCGTGTTATTACCATGTGTTGCAAATCCTGTACACTTAGTTTATTACTGATGGACATATGTTCCCTCTCTGTCTGCAGATATTGTCGACGGTAATCTGAAATCTATTATGAGGATAATTCTGGCGCTGGCTGCCCACTTCAAACCCACAGCCAATCACAGGGCTGCCTCTGGAAATGGGAGGGGTTTGACGAGGGGCTCTGCCAGCCACAACCCCCTCTCCACTGTTGCATTAGCACAAGGTGCCGTTGCTGCACTGGCATCAGCTCGACTCGATGCCTCACAGCCTGCACGTACCACACGGATCCACAGGTATGGTGGCCGTAATTATGTCAGTATCATTCTATAAGATCCAAATGCGTGAGACACGTGTAGTCTTCGCTGTCCCCTGGTGGACAAACACAGATGACCAAATGAAAGTCCTCACATCTGCTGAAAAAGGCCTCTTTCTGTATCTTTTCTAGCAAAACTTTATACCACTTCTTATGTACCTCTGCTTTGACTGTCATCTTTCAGTGGCTGGGGGTTGGATGTGGACAAGAGTGTGTGTGTTCGTACATTGGTTGAGCAGTATGAAAGAGGATCTCCAGATGAGCAGGACAATCCTCAGCTTAGCAGGTAATCTGCTTTTACATAAGATCAAGTTCCTCCATAATAATGAAATAGTAGTAGTTGGAGATGGTCTACAGCAAATGCACTTTGCCTTAACTTTCAGTTAAAACATCCATCCATCCATCCATACTTACATACACAAGATAAGATGGACTTTAATGATCCCACATTGGGGAAATTCAGTTGTCACAACAGCTCATATACACAAGGTTAATAAGAAATGACTCATAAATAAGAAATCTATAGAAGAAAGTCATGAAATCATGCTGGTGTTAAAGAGTCTGACAGCTGTTGGAATGAAGGACCTGTGGTAGAGCTCCTTCTTACATGGTGGGAGTAGCAGTCTCTTGCTGGAGGAGCTGTTGCAGTTCAGGACAGAGCTGGACCAGTTTGTTGAATCTTTTCTTGTCCCTCTCCGTGTTTCCCCTTCCCGAGCAGACTGCATAGAATAATGTAGATGCTACCAGTCTCGTCTGTAAGTGGAGATGACTTTGACCCTTCTTGTACAGGGCGTCTGTGTGTCTGGTGTAGTCCAGTTTGCTGTTTAGGTCAACACCCAGGTATCGATATCCAATCCCTGGATGTTCACTGCTGTGGTCTGAGGCCCATGTACTCTGCTGATACACGTCCAATGATGGCTGTGTCATCAGAGAACTTCTGGAGGTGACAGCTGTCAGTGTTGTGTCTGAAGTCTGATGTGTAGAGGCTGAAGAGAAAAGGAGAGAGCACTGTACCCTGTTGGGCCCCTGTTGTGAGATTGTGATGTATGGCTGTGGTGCTAAGCTGAAGAACACTAAAACCTTACTCGAAAATACGTTTGGCCTAAATTCACAACAGAAGTTGCTGAAGTTTCGCGGCCTCGGCCCTGGTGGTGATATAATTCTGTAATTAAACTTGTCATTTGTACGTGTTGTTTTGTGCTCATTGTATTTTCTAAGACTGTGCAGCACAGTGTTTGTGAGAAAACAAACTCCACTTTGTTGCTATTTATACTGCAGACTTTTGCCAGCAGTTTGTCTTATGTAAGTTTTCTGTTATCTTTGATGCCACATTTGGAAACAGTGGACTCCATTCTGTCTCACTGCCTGACAGTCACACTGCCATATGACTTTGCTTTTAGGAAACTTCAGCCTGCTGTGTGTGTGTGTGTGTGTGTGTATGTGTGTGTGTCGGTTGGTTGGTAGACATTTGGGCATAAAACAGGAAGATGATACAAATAAAGAAGAAATAATCAGCCTTTATCCTCACAAATCACATGTTCAGTTTGAAGTTCTGTGGTGCACCATCATTGTGTGTGTGTGTGTGTGTATGTTTATAAAGTGCTTGCATTGATTATTTGTAGAAGAATAATGTGGTTTTGTTTGGAGAGACAAAGATTAGCTATAGCGACCTGATGCTGCCATCACATAGTATCTTATTTAAGTGAGAGATGCTAAGCGGCATCAGGCGCGCTGGTTAGCTCGCTGCAGGGCGAGAGGCGTGGTGTGTGAGAGCGAGGAGAATCACACACTGTCATAAGGTTGGCGAGATGTTGTGGAGAACACCACAGGCAGGCTCCTCGGAAGTATCATGCACAGTTAAAATCACCTGTAGCCCACTATGGGGGGGACGCAGATTAAATGGTAAGATTGATTATGTGTTTGTGTGACTTTATGCTTCTTTTATTCCAACAATTCTACTCTGCTACAGTGCAATGTGAAAAGAGACTGTAAGTTTAAGTGCAGCGTCTGTGTGCACAGTGCTTTGATTTGCAAAAGAAGGCAAGGATTGAGGATTGCTGTGATTGTTGCACAGTTTTCCCAGTGCAGATGAAGCCCTCTCCGTCTTTACTTCACAAACACTCAGCCTCTCTGGATGCTCTTTTTAGACCCAGTCATGTTACTAACCTGCTGCCAGTTAACCTCATTCATTATGAGATGTTCCATCAGCTGTTTTCTTCCAGCATTTCACAACTTTTCCAGTCTTTTGTCGACACTATCCAACTTTTTTTTTGTAGCTGGCATCAAACTCAAAATATCATTTTACACAAACAATCAAATTGTCTTTGTGTTATTTTCAATTAAATATGTGGTTTCAATGTTTTGGACATCATCACATTTGTTTTTTATTTCCATTTCACACAGCGTGACAACTTTTTTTGGAAGCAGGGTTGTAATAAAAATAAAGAAAAACCACTGAATGAGAACGAGTTTGTCCAAAATCTTTATTGGTACTTTATATTTATACACTGCATGTGATTATGTGTTAACATGCACACAACCCCGCGCTTCTTTTGAATACATTGATTAATCAATGTTTTGTTCTCTTCGAGCTTCAGCTCCGTCAGTCCGCTGTCATCTCCGAGAGAGAGAGCTCCACCCAGCAGCCACTCGGACAGACTGCAGGAGGACCGCCAGCAACAGGAGATCAGCGGTGAGTTTGGGAGCTGCCAACAAACCAGCAGCCATTTGATTAGTAAAATCCGTCATCGGACATGTATAACACGTGTGTGTTGTGTGTGTGCATGTGTGCATGTAGCTGAATCGTCTCATGTTGCAGTGGAGACGGCGTGGGAGGATTCTCTCAGCGACGCTTTGGAGAAGGAGGTGCAGGACACACGGAAAATCGTGTCTGCCCTACAGGTACATGCATGTAGAAGTTTGAGTTTGATTCTGGTAACTTATTATTTTTGAGCTGTTTGTGAATGCTCTGCTTATTCTGCACCAGCAGACAACCTACCACTGGTCCAAAGTACAAACTGGTGTCACATGTTATGCCCCTTTTGTGTTTTTAAGGCCCTGCTGCTGCATGGTTCGCTGCCTGAGGACGAGCAGGATGTGTCTTTGAGTTTGGACCAAGGCAGTGCTGAGCAGCAACTGGTGACAATAATCTCTCCTTTTTATTTATTTTGAGCTTTTCGTCTCTGTTTCTGTCTGCTCTCTCGCTCTTTCCTGTGTCACACTCTTCTTTGCTCTGTTTCACCTGCTCTTTGTGTTCAGCGCAGATCACATTTCTTTTTCTTGACTCTGGCATTTGTGTGTATGTGTACGTGTATGTGTGTGTGTGCGTGTGTGTGTGTATGCTTATATGTGTGTCACAGGGTGACACAGGTATCAGTTTCCCTTCTTACTCGCTCCATTGTGGTTCTCACACAGATCCCTCTTTTCCTTTTTCTCTTTGCAGGTAGTCATCCGCAGTCGTTTGGATCAGAGTATGGAGGAGGCTCGGGAGCTGAAGGTAAATCGTTTGTTTTCTTTTTAAACTGACAGTATCTTTAGTGTGGATAAAGATACACTTGTCTTATTACTGAGGGTATAGTAAAAGGATAAAGATACACTTGTCTTATTACTGAGGGTATAGTAAAAGTATTTAATGTTTGGTGTGTTGTCTGCTGTTTACGTTAGAGGGAACTGTTACACTGTAAGCAGGAGATGAGAAACCTGCAGGGAGTCAAGGTAAGACAGATCTGCAGCTAATAATCGTATTTCTCGGTTGAACATAATTCTAGTTGTGTTGTAGAAAAGTTTCGGGCTGCGGTAATGTCTTTGCATTGGTCTTTAAATGTGCAGGACGCCCAGCAGCAGAGGCTGTGCACTCAGGAGGCATCAATACTGCAGATGAAGCAAGAGCTTCTGAGAGCCAGCATGACGAAGGATGAACTCAACAACCAGAACGTACGCGTAGTGTCATATACTGATCTGTTTTTATTCAAGTGAATGTAAAATCTTGAAAACACATCTCAAGAGTTCGAACGTGAGTGTACAAATTCCCATCCTCTATCTAAATGTGTTACAGGCAGAGCTGCAGTGGAAGCTGGAGGAATGTAACAGGATGTGGGGCGAATGCAAGGTGAAGCACCCCGATCCCTCTCAATTAATGGTTTGCTGTGACTTAGCTCAATCGTTCTAAATCTGTGTTTGCACCAAGTACTGAACCGTACCTTTCGTCTGTGATCGGTTGGGTGCAGAAGGAGATTGGACAGAAGGACAGACTACTGCAGCAACTCAAACACAAGCTTGAAGAAAGCCAAAAAAAGCAGGTATGTTAGCCAGTTTGAAAAGGAGGTTCAGCAAGCTACAGTGGGCTCAAAGTGTTCATCCAAAAGTTAATTTTTACTCACTTTTTGAAGTGTTATTGTATTACTTCCAATTTTATTGGCAAATATATATATATATATTTATCTATAAGATACATTTTACAATTTAGGGATGTAGCAGCTTTATATTAGTGTGCTTTGATGTCTTTCCTTGACAGAGTGAATTGCAGAGAGAGCTGGAGCATAAAAACAGCATGCAGGTAGTAGTTTTCTACAGTATAGTCCATAGTTACTGTTCAGGTTTCATGTTCAGTCTGCACCAGGCAGACTGAATTCAGATATACGTTACGCAGCTCACTCTCTTTTGTTGTTTCGTTTTTTTCTTTCAGATTCCCGCCGGCACAGAAAACAATGGATATTCTTACTCTGGAAATCCAGCTCCCTCTATGTCGGACGTAAGTATTGTTTCTGTTGATAAGGCTGTTCAGTCAGTGGGCCTATTTATATTGTTCTGCATGTCAGGGGGCTAACAAAGCACAGCTATACTCTCACATTCCTTTGCATTATCTTCTTTCGCAGCGTTTAGGCTGCATGTTGTAATTTGACCAACATGAAACAATAGAACCCCCGGTCTGTGAGTTAAGGAAACAACGTGGACGGAACATGCTTTAAAAAAAGATCTCTTTTGTAAAAAGCTGAAAATTAGCTTTTTGTGTTTGACAGATGTTTGTGTTTCTGTCCTGTTAGCAGGCGGAGGAGGTTCAGCTACTCAGAGATTCACTCAGGAGTTTGAGAAACAACTTCAGAGACCATGACCCACAGCACCACACACTGGACACCCTGGAGCAGGGCATAGTATCACTCATCGACAGACTGCATGTTGTGCACACAAATAGGGTACATTTTATTTTTGTTGCTTCGTCTTAAAACTATGACAGAGATTGAATGTAAGCTTGTTAAATAATAAACTGGCCCTGTAACTGATTGACAAGTAAGCATTAATAAAAAGAGTATGCTTTAAAAACTATCCATACCATGAAAGTTTCTTGGATAACAATAATGTAGATTTCAAATCATGAGGTGCTGTCAACATTTATCCAAACTCTGCAGGGAAGGGGGAAATCTCCAAGACGCAAAGGTCAACACACAGACTCTGACACCTGGCCTTGCACAAGTAAGCTCAACTCAACTCAACTCAACTTTATTTATAAAGCCCTTTAAAGACAGCCGCAGCTGACACAAAGTGCTGTACATGAAATAGAACATAAAATATAATACATAAAACATAAGAACAATATAAAAACAATAATAAACAAAAACAATATTAAAATAATAATAATAAAGCAAAAACAGAAACAGAGTCTCATGCTGGGTTAAAAGCCAAGGAATAAAAATGGGTCTTAAGACGCGTTTTAAAAATGTTCCAACGTGTATCCCCCAAATAAACATGGACAGAATATTTCTGCTTTCTCTAACTGTTTCTGTTGGTCATTACAGAGGCTTATCAGTCCAGCAGTGGTTCCTCTGCCTCCACTAAAATCCTCTATTTTACTGGAAAATCCCCAACGCCTTCCATGATCAACATCCCAAAAAGGTGAGTGTATGTTGTTTGCCTGAGGTGTTTTCTCTCCAAAGCATTTAAACATGCCAACAGTGATGCAAAAATAAATAAATAAATAAATGTCACAAGATGTCAAGATGAGTGAGTCTCTCTGTGCACATGGTACAGGCTGGGTGAGGTGACTCTCAAGGATGTTAAGGCAGCTGTGGATCGAGAGGGAAACTACAGGTACCATTTCAAGGCCCTGGACCCTGAGTTTGGCACTGTGAAAGAAGAGGTAAGACAACTCATTCCAAAGTACAAATGGCACATGAGCATGAGATGATACATTAAGAGAATATTTCCTCATATCTGTGTGCAGGTATTCCTAGATGGAGCAATCATTCCAGGCTGGGAAGGAAAAATAGTTGCCTGGGTAGAAGAGGACAGTGGTGAGGAGAGGTAACAGACTACCTGTTAATTCTGTATCGCTCTCATTATGTTCCTGACTCTCAGTGACTAAGAAAGACATCTTTTTCTGTCTTAGACCGTTGTAGGTTCACACTGAGGAGCCATGAACACTGCCCAGAACAGACGCACAGGAGGACACGTTTTGAGATTCAGAGTATTAATGAAATACTGTAAGACTTGTCAGCAAGAGATTTGGGTTAGTCAGCTGGCATTAAACCGCACTGATGGTGTAAATCTGTAACTGATGTCTAGATTATTGTGACTTACAAAGGAAAGCTGTTTCCATCATGTGCTTATTAATTCCAGGCTGCAACTGTAGGATCAAAACTGGACCCTAAAGTAAACAGTAGAAACATTATTTTGAATGAACTGTTTCTAAAACCACAGTGGGTAGTGTAGTTGTTTCACGTGTAGAGGTCAAGTGTTAAGTGTTCAGTATCATTTTTCCTTTCTTGTGCAGCAAAGATCCATGTTGTCCAATGTTCTTTAGCAGAGGTGCTTTTCAGTCTCTTCTGCCACAGCAAGAAAGAGGAAAATATCTGGGTTAGAAAAGAAATGCCACTTTTATAAAAACAAATGTTACATGGACAAAAGTCAGAAACACTTTGTACAAGCCACATTTTGTTTTACCGCTGCACAAAGTTTGTCGACAGAGCCCGACTGATACTAGACATTTGAGACTGATACAGGGGAAAAAAAATCAACAAATTCCAGATATAGCGGTCAGTATCTGGAATAATGGATTAATGTACATGTGTGGACCAATATGACGAGGCAAAAGTACTCAGAAGACCGCTTAAATATTCTTTTTAATAAAGTGAAGTAATATTCTTTAAGATTTCAAATAATTCAACAAATACACTGTCCAGTTAATTCTAGGTGACATTGCTGACACTGTGTGACACTACCTGCCACAGTATTGTAAATTGTAGTACAGTCTGCTGGATAAACTTTGCAGTGACACCAGTTTATTATCACAAGCATTTTCCTGCATTATATACTGAGAAAAAAAGCTGTTTTTAAGGTAGGCACATTCACTGATACTCTGATGTCTGTCATAGTATCGGCTGACCAATATATCGGTCGGGCTCTGCTTCATTCTGACCTACCGCTGACAATACAGAATACAGAAGACTGTGTTTTGGATGAACTATGTTTGAGATGTCCAAACAGAAACATCAATTTGAAAAAGACACATTGTATTTCAGACTAATCTGTTCGACTAAATGGGACCCACAGCAGCATGTGTGGAAGCTGAAATGCTGTCAGTGAATAAAATAGGACTGACGCTGGAACTTTGATGTAGAAATGCATATCACACGGCACTGTTACTTTGTTTACTTTGTGAAGCTGTTTTGTACATTTGTGTAAAATATTTTCACCATATCCTTAAATGTCGATTTTTATGTCTCTAATTTGTTTAAAGAGAGATTCTGCTCCTGTTCGAACAATGCTGTGGATGTGAATTCAACAATTTATGATGATGATAATAATGTATGTGTGTGTGTGGGTGTGTGGGTGTATGTGTGAGTGAGACAGAGATGGACCTTAGACTTGTAAATGCCAGAAGAACAGTGGTTAGAGCTTCTCTACCTGATGCAGTAAAGTGCTTAGCTCTCAGTGTTAGGACATCTTTTGGACCTCATATCTGTAGAAGAAGCGTCGACTGAAACTGGCTCACACACTTTTGTTTTAGTTTTTTACACTCTGCTTTTATTTTCTGATTTGAGGTCAATGTGTTTGCCTTCACTAACAAGCCAACAGAAATATGCATCAGTCTAATTTTTAACGTTTTAATGACCCATTTGAATGCCATAACTGCCTGTGAAATATCCAGTTTGTTGGCGAGATGGCTATTTAGCAATGTTTTGTTAAGTTTACAGAAAGTTTTACAAAATATGGAGACTGTTTTAAAAATAAAAATGGCCTTTGTTGAATGCAAGAAAATCATATTTTGAAATAAAACCGGAGTTTTGTTTTTAAAAAGATGTCATTTGTATAGTTTTTACTGCATTCACATTTTCATCTAACAAAATAAGTCATCATACATTAAAAAAAAAACCTCTATCTTAGGTGCCAAAGTTTTCAAAGTCAGGATGTGTTTGATGAAATGTATAAAATGATCATGGACAAGGTATCTGATATAATTCCATATATATGGATATATTTTATAATTTTGGAATATTTTTTGGAATATTTTAGTCAACGTTATCATACAGTTTAAATAAACAGCTGCAATTATTTCATTACCATTGGTCAACTATCAATTATTTCCTCAGTGTTGTTTTATGAATTAAATGTCAAAAAATGTGCTTCAAAGCACAAGGTGCGTTCAAATGTCTTGTCTGACCAACAGCCCAACATCCCCAAAATATCATCTTTTTGTGGAAGACGAAAGAAACAAGCAAATATTTACATTTCAGAAGAAAGAATGAGCAAACTCCAGCTTTTATTTCTGAAATTATACCTCAACACAACTACTAACTAGCTACTAACTAACAGGTAGAGGTAGAACAGTCATTTTATACGCGGAAATCAAACTTATTTTTGGCTCCGTGCATCACTGAGGAGCTGAACAGAGCCCCGCCCCTGCTGCTGGCTCCAGTGTTTTACTGCCACCATGCGGTCACTGATATTACTGCAGTAAAATATGACATTGCGGTTCATAAATAGAGTCTCTAGTTCATGCCAGAAGTCTTTGGATGAATCTTTTTAATTTCACGCACTGTGTTTAGGTTTATTCAGAGTGTTTATTTGATACTCGGTGGTTGAATTTGAGCGGCCACCGTTTACGACACCTCTTTCGAAGCTACGGCAGGACAAACAGGAGAGCCGTAAAGCACTGTGTTTTGACGTGAGGAGGTCATTGGAAAGTGAGGAGTGAGGAGCGAACTTGGCCCGGTTCTGAAGGCACACACACTTTCGGTGCCAGTGTTATCTCTGATGCCGGTGTAAGACAGATCCATTATTCAATAGCTCTGTGTCGTGTTTCAACCGCTGCGAAATGCTCCGTCTCATCCTGCGGCTCAGGCCGTCCTCCGGGCTCCCCTGTCCCCGTGCCCTCCCGGCCGGGCCTGCTGCTCTCGGTTCCCGCTCCGTGCCCGGAACCGGCTGTCTGAGGAGACTTCACCACGGAGCGGGGTCCCGGACCGTGTCTCTGAGCTCCTGCCTCAGCCACAGAGGGACTCTGCTGCGGTGTCCCCAGTCAACAGGCAGCTGTCAGAGCACACGTTTCTACAGCCTGCCGCCGCACCAGAAGGTAACTCACCCGGCGTGAGGCTGCTACAGCACCGACGTTATAGCTAGCATGACCTCCGTAGCTAACATTGGAAAGAGCTGCGAGGCGTGAAAAGACTGAAAGACTTCATCAGGTTTAATCTGCGTAACAAACCGAGCTACACGTACGAGCATCAACACATTCCGTTTATTTCAATGACATTTAGCGTAAAATGGAGCAGCAGACTCCTTTCCAGCTGTGCTGTACCCAAGAGATGCACACCACTGGAGGCAAACAGAAACACGATCAAATCTGATCTCTGGTCTGTAGCACGTCAGCATGCCTGTAAAGAGAACATGCCCCAGCTTAGCTCAGAAATGATGCTGTAACGCTCATGCAGAAATGGAAAGACTCTGTGTGTCTACATGTCACGCCTCAGATGGGACTTTTGAGCAGGTTTTGAGTATGTAGTTTATAATCATGTGTAACCTTGATGTTTGAGTCTGCCGTTTATGCACACCGTTGTCCTGCAATGCAATGCAAAGCACAAAAGGAATGTAGATCTGTATGGGAACCCTTCTCCTGCCCTTTATCCGTGTCTCCCTGCTGGCAGCGCTTGTGTATTTGTGCTCTCAGTCACCTTGAGAGTGACTGTGGGTTTTTTTCACAGATGTGGTGAAATGCAGCTTTATGTGGGTCATTTATTGATCACGGGAGGATGAGGCGATGATGATGTAGCAACTGCAGTTACAACACCTGACATTTGGCAGCGTTTACAACGACCCCTGTCATGGCAACACGGTGATCTCACATGGCACTTTCTCACGCGTCTTTCTGTTCAATCAGGTGGAGCTTCCCGCGCTGTCGCCCACCATGCAGACAGGAACCATCGCTCGCTGGGAGAAGAAGGAGGGAGAAAAAATCAGCGAGGGTGACCTTATAGCTGAGGTCGGGAGCCGTCTGCGTGTTTCCATATTATTATTATAGAGAAAATCATGACTCCAGACCATTAAAAAAAAAATGGTTGTGTCTTTGTAGGTGGAGACTGATAAGGCCACTGTCGGTTTTGAGATCCTGGAAGAATGCTATCTGGCAAAGATCCTGATTCCTGAAGGGACAAGAGACGTCACTGTCGGAGCAGTGATCTGCATCACGGTTGACAGGTAAGAGTCAGGCTGAAAGCCAAGATGATGTTGCTATAGAAACGTGTTGACGGAAGAATGAATGAATGAATGGAAGTTTATTTCCGCGCCGTCTTGGTTTCAAGCGAAGAGAACCGGCAGCTGGAAAGTGAAGAAGTTTTTAACATGTCACACAGTTTCTTGTCCTTCAGTCTACACGTGACTGTTCTTGGTGTGAATATATGTTGTGTATATTCTCCCCCTGCAGCCCCGATCTCATCACAGCCTTTAAAGACGTAACGTTGGACTCGATCAAAGCAGCGGGTCCCTCACCGGTTTCCTCCGCTCCTCCTCCTCCTCCTCCTGCTGCTGCTGCAGCTCCTCCTGCAGCTCCGGGCAGCTCTTACCCCACACACATGAAGGTAGGCGTGTTCTTGTATAAACAAAGCACCGTCAGGAGTTTAGATATTTACGGTCACACTAGTTTTATCAGGGTGGTTCAGCGTGGATGTGACAGCATCATTGTACGTCTGCTTCGTATTAGAGCAGAACAGAAAGTTACATTTGTAATTTTCTCTCTCGTGGTGCAACCGGGGTTTTCTTTGAATTCAGCAGGCTTGTGCTGCTCTCTAATAGCGACTCAGGTTTTCAAAACGTGAGGAGCAAGTGGAGATTTCCATCATTTCTAATGCTGTCATGAGGAAACAGCATTTGTATTACGCCGGACTTCTCTGCTAATGTGTGGTTTTCATAGTGAGTCAGTGATCTGCACAGGCAGAAAGACAACCTGTTGAAATAGTTGCGGTTGTTTCGTGGTTGTTTCTGTTTGGAAGACCTCTTTTCTCGCTCCCGTGTTCACACCCTCCGCCTTGACTTCTGTTGTTCGCGTTTGTGTGCATGTACAGATCACTCTTCCTGCCCTGTCTCCCACCATGACGATGGGAACAGTGCAGCGCTGGGAGAAGAAGGTTGGAGAGAAGCTCAGTGAAGGAGATCTGCTGGCTGAGATCGAGACCGACAAGGCGACCATCGGTAACTGACTCTGACGCCTTGGTTCCCGTGTTACAGTGTTATTTTAACGTCTGCTAATCTTGTTTTCATCATTCCTTGTGTGGTATTTCACAAACTTTAAAATTTCTTTTATACGGAAAAACTTTCACAAGTGATTTACATCCTGAATTTCAGCGTGACGGGAAAAGCTCACTTTGCTCATCATGTCGCTTTCCTGTGTTTGTGTGCAGGCTTTGAGGTGCAGGAGGAGGGATATTTGGCCAAAATCATGGTGGCAGAGGGAACTCGGGACGTTCCGCTGGGAACGCCGCTCTGCATCATCGTAGAGAAAGAAAGTGACATTGCTGCTTTCAAGGATTATGTAGAGACCGGATTGGCAGAGGTTTCCACACCAGCTCCAGCTCCAACTGCAACTCCAGCACCGGTGAGACATGCGTTGAGCTTGTTCTTTCAAAAATAAGTGAACATTTTAGTCACAAAAACATGCTGAATGTGGCCTCAGGTTTTAACATAGCTCATACATGTATGATGTGATTTGTAAGGCTGCCGCTCCAGCACCCAGTCCTGCTCCCGCAGCTGCTGCCCCTGCAGCACCCAGGAAGGGTCGCGTGTTTGCCAGCCCACTAGCCAAGAAACTGGCTGCTGAGAAGGGAATTGACCTGGCACAGGTCAGCGGTAAGTGAGCATGTGAAACACTAAATGCGGAGCTGCGGTGGTAGAATACTTTATGTGGTGTGTACATTGAGCTGTTTTCTGTTCAGGTTCTGGTCCTGATGGACGCATCACCAGGAAAGATATTGACGGTTTTGTTCCACCAAAGGCTGCACCTGTAAGTTATAAGATTGGTTTTCTTTTGGTTTGGGACTGTTCATTTTGGAATTTATGTCTCAAAATGTTGAAGTCATGCTCATCATTTCCATTGACAGGCTGTCGCTGCTACTCCCACCCCAGTTGCTCATGCCCCTGCTGCAGCTCCTGCTGCACCAGCTGCACCAGCTGGCACCTTCACAGACATCCCGATCAGCAACATCCGCAAGGTGAGAGCAAAACACACAGCTGGAGTACTGGTGGTGGTCCCTTGTGCTCAAAGAGCACGTTCTCTCCTGCTCAAGCGTCTGATAGTAGAGCAGTGTAGGTTGTGTTTGGTTCTGATGCATTGAACGCTGCGAGGGTTTTCACGATGTAGTTCTGTTATCTCGAACCTGTGTTTCCACGTTTTGCCCCGAAGACAGCCGCTCGCACATGACTCACGCACACCGTTCCTGTCTGTGATGAATTATGCATCAAAGCTGAAGTGTATGTGTGCGTCTGTCCTGCAGGTGATCGCTCAGAGGTTGATGCAGTCCAAACAGACCATCCCCCACTATTATCTGTCTATAGATGTCAACATGGACCAAGTGCTCGAGCTTCGGAAAGAACTCAATGCTGTGAGTGCACCTTTTTTCACCTTTGAGAGAGAGATGAGTAACAGAATTAAACTTTTGAACTGACATCATGTCACTTCCTGTGTCGCCCTCTCTCCGCAGGAAGTGAAAGCCCAGAATATCAAGCTTAGCGTGAATGACTTCATCATCAAAGCCAGTGCTCTGGCCTGCCTCAAGGTTCCTGAGTGCAACTCCTCCTGGATGGACACGGTCATCCGCCAGTGAGTAAAAAATTAGTTCCACACACACACACGTGTGCATGTTGCTTGGTTCAATATTCAGTAAACAGGAAATCTGTTCACTTGCTTTCAGGATCTATGAACCTTTCCACATTCAGATGAATCCATCAAGTCAACTTGATATGAAAACTCTTTGCATCTAAAATTGAAATGTCACAACACGGCATTGTTCATATGAAATAGATGCATCGATGTTTAAAGTCTGTGTTAAGGCAATTCTGAGATTTCTTTCAAAACACATTAAATATGTTGGAAAATAGTTGCTGAAAACACGTGAAAAGACTTTGAACGATATATTACTGAATTCATTTTTACCTGATTTTGACATCTAATTTCATAAACTTGTTGATATTTCAATCATTCAAATTTGGCTGAGTGGTTAATAACACTTTCTTCAACATACAGACATATTTATTCTTACTTTACACCAGTGCTTCTCTGTTATTTTATGTTCGCCCCTAGCAAGAAGAAAACAATTACCCCAACTCTCCGGCGTCTATAAATAATATCATACTCCATTTATTCAACACAGTTAAGCAAATGCGTAAACCAGAAAAACCTGTACTCTTGTAACAGGCGTAACAGGTTTGTTTACTGCACTTCATATCGCCTGCTCGGTGCAAAAAAAAACCCTACGGTGGTTCCCAACCTTACTTGCGCCACGGACCGGTCAGCCCTCTAAAATTTGAAGTGAAGAGAAGACGGGGATCGCGCACTCGGCACTGGGCATTCCGGCTCTTTTTAGAGAACCGGCTCTTTTGGCTCGGCTCACTAGCCGGCTCCCGTCGTTCACCTCAAAGAGCCAGCTCTAAGAGCCGCTTCGTTCGCGACCAACCCATCACTACTCCGTATGCGCCAGTTTTAATAGTAATTAATCATCTCACTGCCCTACACCATATACCTAATACTTCCTGCGCACACTCTGACAATGAGAGCGCCACTGCCAACTACTGTAGTGGATGTGCAATCATACTTTATTCTAGTATGGCAAAAAAAAAGCATGTTCCCCAGGGTCACACCCCACTATTTGAGAAGGACTGCTTTACACAGCCTTTGAGTGACGTGAGTGTACAAATACATTTGAACTGTGTGTACAGATGTCAGTCAGCAGTGTTGTAATATCTGAATCATACAGTCATCTTTTTTGATTAGATATCTAAAAATGTAGCTGCACTGTTGTGCCAGTAGAGGACAGTCACAGCACAGACATTTATCATGTCATCTCAGTTTGGAAACCGAGTCGCACATGTCTGTTCTCTCATCCGTGTTGACTTGCTTTAATTCTTCCAGGAATCACGTGGTGGACCTGAGCGTAGCAGTGAGCACAGCCAGCGGCCTCATCACACCCATAGTGTTTAACGCACACACCAAAGGACTGGCAGCCATCAGCACTGATGTGTCTGCGCTCGCTGCCAGAGCGAGAGAAGGCAAACTGCAGCCGCATGAATTCCAGGTACAGCACACGATCCGATCCTGTGGCTACACATAAGATCATTTCCATCTTTCACTGATTCAAACAGTCCTCTTCAATGTGTTTTTTTTTTTTCTTTTCCCACCAGGGAGGCACTTTCACAATCTCTAATTTGGGGATGTTTGGCATCAAGAACTTCTCTGCGATTATCAACCCTCCCCAGTCTTGTATCCTCGCCGTTGGAGGTTCAGAGAAACGGCTGATGCCTGCTGATAATGAGAAAGGGTCAGTGTGTTGCAACACTGTAAGAAGTTGAACATGTTGCATTTCAAAGAATTCAAATCTGATTTGTTTGTTTTTGGGTTTTTAGGTTTGACGTAGCCAGCATGATGGCGGTGACGCTGAGCTGCGACCACCGGGTGGTGGACGGCGCGGTCGGCGCGCAGTGGCTCGCAGAGTTCCGCAAGTTCCTGGAGAAACCCGTCACCATGCTGTTGTGATTGGACTGCACTGCCGTTAAATTGCAGCGACAGGCCGAGGCCTCTCACCGAAGAGATCCGATCAGTCTAATCCGGTCTGGATTCTCCTGTGATTAGTCGGCCTGACACAAGGTCACTCCCAGTTCCCCTGAAAGGGAAAGAGGCAGAGCTCACTCCACTTACCTGTCTGTCTCGCTGTCTCTCCTGTCTTTCTCTCCTCTCGCTCATCTTGTATTTATTAAGGCCCCCCCAACTTATAAGAAACCAGAAATAGGTTTAATTTATGCTAGGCTAGAGGCTGGCCATATGTCATTAAAACACTGATAATGTTTTACATGTTCCATGTCCACCCAGGAAGCAGATTTAACCAGATACTTGTGTGTGTGTGTGTGTGTGTGTGTTTGTTTCTGAACGTGATAAAGACAACAGGAAGTGCAGCTATGTGTAAGTCTTTTAAGTAAAGGTCGTGATTTTTGTCTGCTTGCAGGCAAGAAGACGTAATGTAAGTTGACTTTGAGACACAGATGCCCGATCCACACACTCACACACACACACACACACACACACATACACACAAACCTGTCCCTGTCAAGCGACCACACACAGTTTGAAATATGAAGTGTGTTTTCTGTGGGTTGGTGTGCATATTTTTAACTGTGGGACGAACACAGCGCTGTACATATATATATGGTGGTGAGCTCTGATGAGGCCTCGCCATATCGTTTAAGATCTGTACAGTCAAAAGAACTACTGAACAGTTAGTCATTTTCTCTCTTCGGTTTTGTTCTTCAGTTAATCCGTTACCTTCTGAAATCTTCTGTTTCACAGCTGGAACGCACAAAGCTGGTGCTGAATGTTATTTGTTGTTTTAAGTAAATTGGGAGAAGTCAATCTTGTGCCATAGACTCTTTGGTTTGTTTTTTTTAATCACTACTTACTGTAAAGGGCCCACATTAAAGAAGTATACAGTATATGAACGGCGCGTACAGTGTGATCAAAGAATCTGAAATATCCTGGAAATTAAAAATATATTTAACTTGGATCCATGTATCCAAACTTCCGGCCTACTTTTTTCGTCTTAGTGCTGCATGCCAAAAGGAAGAAGTAAAGATCTCGGCCTGCAGTCAACCTGCTCGTGTGTGTGTGTGTTTTCTCAAATATCTGGGTCAGCTGCTGATTAATATCGGCCCACACACACAATAAAAAAACCACAACCCCACAGCACCTGAAAACAGGCTCAGACTTCCTGCCTACAAATGAGTATATGTAAGTGCTGTCTTAATCTTTTCAGTCCTTTTTTAATAAATCGTAATTTTAAACGTAAAATCACCACAATGACATGTTCTTAAAGAAAAGGGACATGAACAAGACGACAGCAGTTTTTTGTGTCGGTAACAGGAAGACACTGATGCCACTGAAGTGATAAAAGCTCACATTTGAAAACTTGAAAAGGTCACATGTTGCTTTGCTGCTCACGTTCTTTTTGGTCCACTCCAACTTTAATCTCAGAAAAAAAAATCAATCTGTGGACCACTGTTGTCAATAATCCTTGTACAGCTCAATAAATGTTCGATCAAGGAATAACCCAGATCATCAAAATGTTCTGTTCATTAAATCTAGTGATGGAATAATTTTAAAAACATTACACTGTAAAACTACTCTGTTCTAATTAAACCTTACTCAAGTGGACGTCCATCAAAACATACTCCAACAGTAAAGTACTCATTACGCAGAATAGTTCATTTCACTATAATTTATATTATATTGTTGGATTATAATTAGTGATGTGTTTGAATTACTGCCAGGGAGCTGTGTTGAAGTATAAAGTATAATTTGCATGGAAATACTCAAAGTACAAGTACCTCAAATTTGGACTGAAGTACAGTACTGAGTGAATGTTCTGTTATTTTCCACCACTGATTAAATCTGACAAATAAGTTGACGGACTTGAATTTCAGCCCGCCTGACGTAACTTCTTCACCATGTGATGTCTGCCTTTGACTGGAACATACTGTCACTGGATAAACACTGGAGAAGGTGAGAGCGTTTTATTCAGCCCAGAGGTCATGAGTGGATGACACTCTTATCAGCAGATCGACCTGCTGTGGCTCAAAAATGAATGTGAACATTTCCTCTCATCAGTGACAACTTTGGATCTTTCATACATCTGGATTACATGTTTTACTTAGACGGTTGAATTGTTGTTGATGCTTACGGACCTTAGAGCACACCCTCTCATGTAATATTGCTTAAACCACCTTTTGTTAAAAGAAGGAAAAAGCAGGATGAACAGGCTCATTTTTCATCTGCCCTGTAGGTTTTTAAATATTCATACTCAGAAAGGCAAAGGGTTTAATTCAAACCAGCTGATTTGACCTCATCACACCTGTAATCTTTGAGCTTTGCTGGGAGTTGAGGTGTTAAATGAGTTGTTTGCTCACAATCTCGTAAGAAACTAACAAGTAGAAGCTGTTTTTGTTGAAACGAGATGCAAATGAAAAAGAAGCAATGATAAATGTTGGCTCATTATCTACAAATCAGTAACGGTAACACAAAAAGTGTGTTTGCAACACAACAGAAGAAAAGTTCATTATCATATTTTATGAGACCGATTTGTGTCTCTGTCTGCCAACCTTTGCTATGGACTGATCATAAACTGGAGTGAACACATTTTTAAATAAACTTTTTTTAATTGAAAAAAAAACAACAAAACAAAACAAAAAGCTCGAAGCATGAACACTTTTGAGTGCATTAATTAAAATCGATGCAAGCTAAATATTTAGAGGTGAAACAAAAACAAAGAAAGTGCATTGTGCGCAGAGATTAGTCATCCACTTGATCATTAATTACTGAAAGGACTCCACATTTGAAGATTTAATTTATCCTCTAATGGAAGGTTTGGTAACATCTGTCTCCTTCACTGAGTACGACTTCTGTGGATCTTTTTCTATAAATGCTTCTTCATACTAGATTTATGTTTCTCTGAATATAAGACCACAGTTTTGAAATCATCTCTTGATTATATTCAAAGCCTTCGATCTACAGATCTACAAAAAATACCAAAAAATGTATTAAATGTAAATATTCTGATTATTTAGTATCTTTCCGTTTTATCTTTGATTACATTTCACCTGTAATGGGACTGTCTTATGAATAAAGGTCATAGCTCCTCTGGCCTGGCATGAGCACGATGCTGTCATCTCCTATTTTTTATCGTCTTTGTCTTAAAGGTGAGTTTCTTTTAGAAATACAGTTTTAGTCCATATCTTTTATTCTATTCATGACTTGTTTCACTTTCTTGCTGGTTCTTGTTCTGAATACATTTTTCAGCCTGTGCAGCAGCAACGACTGCGAGCCAGTCCTTGTTGTTGGGAAACTTCATCATTAGTGTTTCAGTGGTGCCTCTGTGTCCCTCGCTGGAGGTCAGTCAGAGGTCCTCCAAAATGTTAATATTTTGATGCTGGTGTGTGTATTTAAATATGCAGGTGAGCTAAATCATCTTCATCACTTATTATTCTGCCTCCAATACTTATGCAGTGCAATCATGCATTTCTCTCCTTATATTTGTCACCACAATTCCATCAAATCTTGATGAAAACTCTGAGTTTATAACAGCCAATAATTTGACACAAAATATTGATTTCTCTGGTAAGTAGCTGCATCATCATGTTGACTGACATGACATTATCTTTCACTATTCGACCTCTGTCATCCATTTTTTTCTATGAACTGATCGGTCGTTTAGTTATTTTAGTTAACAGGGCCTAATGAAAAAAATCCTGCAGCCGGTTTACTGAACTGATGATTTTTTTTTTTTTTCCAAACAGACAATGACGGGTCAGAATAAAGTGAGAGTGAACATAAGGGTGGGGGTTGGTAGCATTGCTCAATAGATTAATCATGCATGCCTAGTTTTTTGGGCACCAGCTTGTACACAGGGGAGAGAGGGCTGCCTCGCTGCTGTCTCTTCTCAGCTATGGGATCTTCTGGAAGATGGATGCTCTGGACCCTGTGTGTGTGTTTCACCACTCAGAATGGTGAGTACTGTCTTAAACTTTCGTACAAATTCACTAAGACCAAAGGAGAAGGATTGCTCCTGCTTGTTTTCTAGAATTCTTTTGGAACATTGATTAAAAAAAAAAAAAAAGGTATATTTGTTCATTTTGTTATTCTGTTGTAAGTACAGAGATGACCCTTATAATGTGCAGTGTAGACCTGAAGGTGTGGTATAGAGCCATAGTACTAGGAATACAGTGTTAAAACTAGACTGACTTGTCTTAGTGCTTACGTATTTGGATGGATATGTATTACAATTATCTGTAAACAGATTAAAACTTAGTCAAATACTTTTTTTTCAACCAGAAATGGACGATTGTATCCACAAAATAACATTGGCCCTTTTTTAAATATTAAAAAAACACAGTTCTATCGACGTCCGATGCTTTACAAACTGCTTATCTTCATGGAGACAATGTCAGGAACTGACAGAATGTTTTCAGTGAAATGGGCTGTTGTTCCACTCAGTCTGTGACCAGTTTGGCTCACCCACAAAGCTGTCAAGTGTAATTAACAACTAATATGCAAGCCAAATTCTCACGCACACACATACACACACACAGACACACAGAGACACACAAAAGGCCTGGGGATGACACAGAGGAGAGAGTCATTGCAGTCTGCACATCAACAGGCAAACTGAACATGAGAAAGAGGAAATACCTCGTTAGCTGAAAGGCTTCTCGTATACTGTGACGGATATGACATGTCTCCTGTTTGTTTGTCCCTGCTTGTCTTGTTGATGGACACAGATGCACTCAGGGTAACCATGAGGGAATCCAGCCTAAAGGTGGTTCAAGGGGATTATGTGGTCCTGCCCTGCTCCTTCTTCACCTCCAGCCCTCTCTCCAGACTCAATGTCATCTGGACTTTGGCTCCAGTCTCCAGTCCAGAAACCCCAGTGCAGGTCTGAATCTGAACACACACAATTCCGTGTTTCAGTGTCTTTTTATGTATTTTTAAAATCATTTCTACTTCACTGTATGTGTTGGTGGGCGGCTCCGGGTTCTCCGGCTTCCTCACGCAGTCCATAAACATGCAATCAACAGGTTAATTGCTACTCTAAATTGGCCATAGGTGTGAACGTGAGTGTGAATGGTTGTCTCTATTTGCCCTGTGATGAACTGGCGATTTGTCCGCCTCTCGCCCAAAGTCAGCTGGGATCCAACCCACCGTGACCATCATGAGGATAAGAGGTTACAGAAAATGGATGGATGGATTTTGGTTTTGGTTAGAGTAACAGCAAAGACAAATGTTGGTGATTCTTATACAAACAGTCATATTAAACCCACAACCACAGTAAAGAGTTTACATTACATACATCTGAAACTACCCGTTAACAGCTGCTCTCGCTTCAGGTGATTGTGTACGACCATGGACAGGTGATCGAAGACCCAGCCCTCATTGGCAGGGTGGACTTTACAGGTAAGTTACTGTTTTTTAAATCTGAATTATGATGTATATGTTTGATATACAGTACCAGTCAAAGGTTTGGACACACCTTTACACTCTTTCTTTTTACTTTTCTACATTGTAGATAAACACTGAAGACATCCAGACTATGAAAGTATACACAGGAATTATGCGGTAAACAAAGCAAATAATGCTTTGATGACATCTTTGCACACTCTTCTCTCAGTCAGATTCATGAGGTCGTCACCTGGAATGATTTAATTAATGGCATTTCTTGCCTTCTTAATGTGTTTGAGACCATCACTTGTGTTGTTCAGAGGTAGTGTTGGCATAAATATTCTTTACCCTTCAACATACTTCTGAATGCCAGATTAGACACACCTAACAGTGTGAGGGAAAACACAAAAATGTCTGATTGCTTGATTGATTACTCCAAATCTTCTGTGGAGGTTGACCTTGGGTTTACTGAATAGTAACAAATTTAAAACAGAAATGGCTGGTGAATGATAATGAGGAGGTTAATCCAGTCATTCTGTGGGATGCATCCAAAACCTTCCCCAGAGTGAAACAAAACACAGCTGGCTAAAAAAGATTAAAGCCAAAAAGCTGTTAGACCTCCAAGAACAACTAAAGAACCTGGAGCAAGCTCACGGCTTTAGTAAAGACTCCTCTATTACCGAGTAAATGAGGCTAGTTAAGGAGATCGACAAAATTCTTTTTTTAAGGAGGATTCATTTATGCGCTGGGCAAAGAGGATTTTTACTGGTACTTTCATACCTGACACTTTTTGAGCTGTTGAGAATAACCCAGATACTTGTTGATACTTACAATTCAAAAACACCAAACGCATCATAGACAAATTATACAAGAGCTTCACCTTAATGAATAAAAATGTGAAAGGCAGCACTGGGAAAAAGAACCTCCGTGTCTGGGAAATGAAGCCAAATTCCTCAAACGTTCACTTGAGGTTGGCTACAGAACATTTCATCCTCCATAAGTGCCCGTATTAAAATGTCCAACTTCACAGCAGGAATAAACATGTTTACAGCCTGGTACAAAAAACTGTTTTGGTCTCTATAGCTAATTTCCCGTTCATGACAACTGTACTGAGGGTGACTTTTTATAGAACTCACCTGTTCAAATTATATTAAGACTTTAAGTTATGCATAATTAACAGCATGGCCGCTTTGATTGACAGGTAGATGCCGTTACAGATGGCTTAAAGGAGTGGACAATTTGGTCACAGAGATTCTACACCTGAAATCTGATTTCTCATGAACCTGTTTGTACCTTTGAAATATCCCTAAAGGCAAACTCACACCTTTTGAAGCTCTTTATGACTACAATTAAAAAAACAATTAGGAAATGCTCCAGAGGAACCCTAACATCACTGCCCTTCTTGGCTTAATCCTTACCTGATTTGCCTTTATTAACTTAATCAACTCTAATGGAGAGGGGGGAGAAATACTGAGAAAACATTAGCATTAATTAATTTAACTTTTTTTTTTTTTTTTTTCTATCTGAACATTTTATAAGCACCATCAAATGCACCAGTTATAAAGAGTTCAGTCTAGTCTAGAATATGGAAAGTGTCATAAGATAACTTTTATTGATTTGGGAATATAAAAATAAAGTTTAATTGAACTGAATAAATGCTTCACAGAGTTCAAGTAGCAGAAACATCACAACTATTCGGAGGAGACTGTGCGAATCAGACCTTCATGCTCTGAATTACTGCAAAGAAACGATCCAGAACACACCTCCATACCTCCATTCCAGGTGACGACCTCATGAAGCTGACTGCGAGAAGAGTGTGCAAAGCTGTCATCAAAGCAACAGATCTGCAGATGTTGACCACATCATTTATGTGTTATTTCATAGTTTGGATGTCTTCAGTGTTAACTTACAATGTAGAACGTAACATCGAGAGAGAAGGTGTGTCCAAACTTTTGACTGGCACTGTCTGTCACCTACAGGCATTCCCTGGAGCGCAGACATTGTCCTGAATGACACACGTGTATCGGACGCTGGTATTTACCGCTGCATGGTCAATAACCCACCAGAGACAGCAGACCCCGGCATAGGGGAACTGGAGCTCAGTGTTCTGGGTATGTGTGTCCACTTCTACCACAGTGAATAAAATATTCACACATTCATTGGCCCCTCAGGGTGAATTGTAATAATTAATATGATCCCTTCATTTTTTTTCTCTTGAAGTCAAAATGTACAATTTTCCAATGCTTTGGTGCAAAACTACTGACTTCCCCCGCTTACTCACAGAATTCAGAAGTACTTGTAGAGAAATACGTTTAGTTTTGATGACCTAACATCATTTTGACGTGCAGGTTAGCCTCCAAAGAATACTCCTAACTGTCGTATCAACACACACACACTGAAATGTTTGCATCTATTTGAAGCACCGCCATCGCTGCCTGTGTGCCAGTGGGATGGAGACATCGATATGGGAGGAAGTGTCACCCTGTCCTGTTCGGTGGCAGAGGGCGTCCCCACGCCGGAGATCCACTGGGATAAATTGAGTCCAGAGGAAATCGCACTTCCCATCAACATGGAGGGTCAGTGCCACACATGCACACACACAGTGCTAATAATGGTGCATGAAAATAGTTTGGATTTGATACATTTACTTAATTTAAGACGTTATGACATTATGACAACGACTTCAATGACTATAAGCAGATTCAGTTCACGTAAAGGGATGTTCTAGTCTAGTTTTTTTGAAGTGGGCTTGTATGAGGTACTTTGTGTTGTGATGACATCACTATGACATCATTGGGGTCTCTCTCTTTCAGGGGATCTGTCAGGCTCTGTCCAGATAGTCAATGTGTCATCTCAGACATCCGGCCTGTATCGCTGCTCTGCTACCAACGTCCTTGGAACAGAGAACTGCTACGTCAACCTGTCCATCTACAGCAGTGAGCGTCTGTTTGTTCATCCACAATCCTCCCTTCCTTTTTTTTTTTTTTTTTTTTTGATTTTAAAGATGACGTCTGTCTCTCTCCTCAGCCCCAGACAGTTCCTCGGGCGTGCTGCAGAGTGTGCTGCTGACCTTGTCCATGTGCTTGGTGTTGCTGGCACTGCTGGTGCTCGTGCTTTGGCTGCATCGCACGGGACAGGACGGGCGGTGGAGGAGGAAAGAAGAGGAGGAAGGTTATAATGAGATCGGGTATACTCAGTCCCTGATGAAGCGCTCATTTGTTTGATTTTACAACACTCGCAGGGATTTGAAACAAATGCTCCACTCCCGGTGTCAAAAGACTTCCAACACTTTGTTCCATGTTGATTTTTACAGTCTAGCGCTCCCTGCATACCACTGCGATGCTGTACAATATCACACATTTTGAAATAAATGCAAAGTTCCCAAGATGTGTGGTATTTCACTTGCAAGTTCTACCTTCAGCTTTATGCACCAAAAGTTAAGCCTCCATCAGATGTCCGTATTAACGCTCTTACATCAAGGCCTAAAGCTTCATCCTCTACTTTGAATTCTTCAGCTCTTTTAAAGGTCCAGTGTGTAGGATTTAGTGGCACCTAGCAGTGAAGTTGCAAACTGCAACCAAATGAATGCTCTCCCACGCTTCACCCTCTCCTTCCAAGCATGTAGGAAAAACTCTGGCTGCAAAATGTGAAAGGTCATATCTAGATCAATGTTTGGTTTGTCTGCTCAGGGCTACTGTAGAAAATGGCGCTTCAACATGGCAGACTGCATGAAAGAGGACCCGCTCTCACTGTCGCTATAAAGAGCTCAATTTAAAACAAAGACACGGTGACTCTTATTTTCAGGTGATTATACACTAATGAAAACAAACTTATGAATATTATATCCAATTCCTGCCATTAGATACTCCCTAATCTTAATCTTACACCCTGGACCTTTAAAATGGAAAATACTCATACTGAAACATATTGTTACACATATTGTACCATGTTTTTACAGTTGATCTTTGTGTCTTTCGACGAGAAATCAACATGTTCTTGTATTTTTAAACAGACATGTAATCACCACATGTCCAAATGTGGTTGCAGTGTAATTCAGACATGAAATCTGTAATAAAATACTTATTTGGATAAGCACACTCTGGATATCAGCTGCATCAATCACAAGTCCTGCACAGACCTGAATGTTTGTACACAGAGATGTACTGTACTGTACTGAAATGTAGATCAGGAAGGAGCTTAAGATTATGGCAAAGAGAAGAGACTGAATTTACTCTATTTACTCTGAAGACCTTTCAGGCAAGGTACAGTATGAGAGAAGCAGGCACGCCTCAATAAGAAAACCGCATACAATACATCCAGCCAAAAGTTGAAGAGATGATGGATCTACAACCTATGACTCCCCTGGAAGATGCAGACACCCACCTACGGAAACAGGGCAGAATTTCTACCAGGGTGCCTAGACTATACCATGCTCCGGTGCACCACGGCTTCTTGATATCCAATCCCTGGATGTCGATCACCATCTCCTTCCTCTTGCTGGCATTTATGTGTGGGAATTGCAGTGGGTCCAGTTTTTAGCCCATCAGGAGTTGGAGGTATAATTCCCTCCATCTTTTCCTCATCGGGTTAGAAGTTAAGGTGACTGGTCTGAATTGGTTGGGCACCCTGGGGTGTGCAGCTTTAGGTACTGAAACCACACATCAGCTTTAAAGAGGCTCAGATTGAAAATATTGATTGAAATACTTCACAGAGCTGATTTGCACATTCCTCACATAGCCTGGAGCTGATGCAACCCAGGCCTTTGCTGTGGCCATCCCCTTCCTTAACTTCACCTAGTCAGTTGTTACGACTAAACTAATTTATTTCATATACCAGCATTAACGTCTGACTCAGACTGTCTATGCTGTCAAATAATTGTGTCTGATGATTTGGGGGAGAAGAGTGATTGGACACGTCAGCTTATCTCCCTCTTAAATTCTAAACTATTTACATAAATTATAGCAAACAGGCTTTCACATATACGTCCTGATATAATGAACCTGGATGATGAGTACACACTCTCAATATCATTGATTATACAACAAAACCTATGCAACAAATGCTGATGTTGAAGTTAAACATCAAATTTGGCCATGAAACCCAATCAAAGGCTATTCTTATTTGGTGTTTGTGAGAAGTTTTGATTTCATCAAGCTCTTATTATATTAAAAGAATGTGATGCTTGATAAGGTTTTCACTTTAAAAAGGTGAGCCATCATCGCCACAAATATTTGCTCTATGTATACAACCATTGGAGGAGCATAAACACACTATAAAGAAAGACAAACATAAACTAACACTCTATGCAGATGATACTATAGTGTACCTCATAGACATGTAATCCACAACCTATGTTATTAGATTAAATTACAAACTTACAAACTGTTTTACAGGCTCTAAATTTAAATAAAACAAACTATGGAAGTTGGTGTCCCCTTGGAGAAAAGACTTTAAAAAAACAGTTTGACTTTAAATGGGACTGGAACAAAGTGAGACGTGGGAGTAATCATATGTAATAACTTGGACAATCTACATCATAGCAATTGTGGAATTTTTTTTCTAGCGGAACAAAGAAAAAGAAAATGACGATGCAATAATCACTCACAGCAGTTGATTTGCAAACAAAGACACAAAAACCTTTAATTTAAATAGGAGAAAAAAAAAAATCACATAAAAAACTGTACAGAACATTGAACATCGACTTAAAGTTCTTAAATAAAAGACCCCTCTCCCAAAATAACTAAAAATAATAAAACGATAAACAAAGTGGGATGGCGTATGATACATTTTGTGCAAAAGAAGTATTAATTGATTCTTCCCAGACTGCACATTTCAATGTGAAGAGTGCCTCTCTCCACTCAGCTCTCCCCTCTGATGGGTAAACACAAGAGTCCCTCCCCTAAACCTCAACAAAGTGTCATAAATGTAAAAGAACCCAAAATCCAATAATAATAAAATAGATTTATATTTTAAATATATATTTATATACGAAACATGCTGTACATAATTTCAGAGATTAAGAAATCCCTTTTTATTGACACCCAGGTCTTTCTGTGAACTTGTGCTTTCCTCACTCCCAGCAATGAAAAATAATAAAATAACAAAAACAATATTCCTGCCTGTTGCTTTGGATACAAGATGAATGAGGAGAAACGAAAAACAGAAAACAGCACTGATCAAAGTCTCTGTTTTTCCTGAGTCGAGGGAGTTACTACCATGTTTTGAGAGGGATACTGACACTTTTTTATTTTTTTATTTTACCTGTTGTAGCGTCTTCACAGCCGAGACTGACAGAAATCTCACAGCTGCTAAAAAGAAAATTAAGAAATAAAAGCTTTGTAAGGTGTGTCCCTTGTTCAGATGTGGTTAGGAGCTGAAAGCAGGGGGAGAAGGAAAAAAAAAAAAAAAGCGCCACAGAAAGTGATTAAACAAACGTGTTTTAACCCACAGAGTAAAACACTGTAAAGGGGGCATCTTTTGTAACTTCAGTACTCCACCTGCCTTGACACTTCACATTCTGTTTTTTATCCCTATTTCAGCTGGCCAAAAAGTGTTCCTGCAGAAAAAGTCTGCAACACAAACTTCTTTCCCCGTTATAGACTGTGAGAACGCTGGCTTCCTTTTCAAGTTTCCTACAGGGGAAACACCATTTCGGGGAGATTATTTGGCGATATAAGCATACGTGGCAGTCTTCTGGTACAATGATGCTATAGCACAAAGTTATTTCAGAATCACTCAACCACTTGCAGATGAGTGGGCACATGGGGACAAAGCCACTGGACCTCAGGAGACATCGGGGCCAAATCTGGTCGGACTTTTTTTTTTTTTTTTTTTTCCTCTGATCTACTTCAACCCTTAAACAGTGTTTCACAGCGGTGGAGCAAAAAGAGTGCAAGAGTGGGAAACCAACTTAAAGTGACTTCTCAGGGATACTTCCAGTTATGTCACAAGCTTACAAAAAACAAAAAAAAAAAGACAGCCGTTGGTGAGATGATACAAATGTGATGACACCAAACAAATTGAGGGAGGGGTGCGCAGAGGGGGGTGATACAGTTGACAGAAGGCAGATTTCGAATCCGATACATCAACACACCATATTGACAAATCCCGTTAAACATATCTGTAAGACAATATTAATCAAATAAATATTCCACCTTTTCTTTCAGTATTTATTCAACTTTGTTTATTTCCAACTAAAACGCTGGATTTGACTGTCGTAGAAACAGCAGTAGTAGTGTGTATATTAGTAGTAGCAAGAGATGCAGAAGCAGTAGTATAGTAACAGGAGGCGCCGTACTGCAGGCAAAGAAAACAGAGCTCCCCGCACAAAGCAGCCCGGGTCCCTGCTATCGAGAAAGTCACGAGCTGAGTGGATCTGATCAGAAAAGGGATTGATCGGTCATCCGAAGAAAACAAACTCGGTGCCCCTTAAACACCGAGGAAACTTGTGATTCTTCAAGTAAAAGTAAAAAACAACAAAATAGGACATTCCACTCATCAAAAAAAAAAAAAAAAGAAGAAGGAAAAAAAAAAAGGCTTAAGTTTCTGACATTCCCAGTTCGTAGGTTTGTGATCAACACAATTTTTCACAGATCGATCCTGACTAACGGGCGCCAGCTCTGTCCCAAGTCATCCCACATCTCCGTGTTGCTAGTCAGATTCAGGACTCGTGTCCAGACCTAAATAGACTGTAAACTGGCGGTAAAAGCACCACATGTTGGCCCGGGATGGAAGGGAGTTGTTTTTCCCTGAAACTTGCTCCATGACAGAACTGTTGAGTGTTGATGTTGTCAGGCACCTCTGTAGGAAATAGGCCCAGAGGACAAAAAAAAAAAAAAAAAGACAAATTTCGGTGGGGATGTGTTTTGTTTTGTTTTGATGAATATGTATAATGTGCAGGGAAGAAGAAGAAGAAGAAGTGGAGGCTCCTGAAACTGGTAAATATGTACTTGTTAAATATTGTTTGACACACGACTGGAGGCCTGCTGAGCATGGTAAAGTCAGGGGGGGAAAAAAAAAACAAGGCTTATCATGGTTTCCACGTATCCTTCACCTGCACATACAGCAACAGACTGTAAGATCTTTTTTATGCAAAAAACAAACAAAAAAAAAAACTGCTGCTGCAGATGTCAAGTGTGAGAAAGTCAAGAGGCAATCCTCCATTATCCAGTATAGAAAAATAATCACTCCTCAAGCAAATTATCCCTTATAATTGCACTGGCCTTTCTGGCCTGTCACTACTGTTCCAACCAAAAGGTTGTCCATAGAGACACCGAGTGCCTTTGTCAGAAAACAAACGTTAAGAATGAGTATATCATCAGGCCCTGTGAGTCAAGATGAACTGACTTTGGGATAAACAGGCTGGCTGAAATCATTTTGTGACGAGACGTGCATCAGCTCTGCATGCTATCCGATGTCCTGCTCCTTTGGATGAGAAGGAGAAGGGGTGATGTGTGTGTGTGACCGAATCCTTCCAGTATTGCAGTGGGCCGTTAGAGGAAATCGCTCCGACTTAGTAAAACAAGGGATGATGGAATGAGTCCCGAAGGCTGGAATGAGTCCGGTCTGGACGGGCCGAGCCCGCTCCAGTTGTTGACCGCGATGTGCTTTCACTGCAGAGAATGTCACTCAGGGATGGGGGAGGGAGGGAGGAGGGGGTCGTCCTAGTGCAGACTCAGCGCAGGTGCTCAAGTAAAGGCAGCTCTGTGGTTTCCTTTCGGGGGGTGGTGGGGTCCCCTGTGTTCAGCAGGGTTGGATCCATCGTCTGAGTGACTCCCAGAGGATCTTGTGTCAGACTGACCTCTTGTAAGGGTGCAGGAGGAGCAGGCTGTAAAAGATGAGACTGGTTTTTTAGGGTGGTATATTTTTTAATCACGACACGTTCCATATAGAGCACGTCTACACCGTATTCTTTATTATTCACAGAGAGCCCTTCGACTTCTGACCAATGTCCTGTCAGAGATGCTCAACTGCAAGACTGAATACATTGTTTAGTCAACGCTATATAGATTCAGTGAGTGGGTGAGATTCAGATTTAATTCTCGTTTGTATTAAAGTGTCAATCATTCTAGTAAGAAAACAGGTTGTGCGGCTGAAACTATCAATTACTTGGCTCGTCATTTGTCTAGAAAATGTCAGCAAATAATATACTACTACTAGTAACGACAATAAAATGCTCATCACAAGTTTCCAGGATCCACATTAACACTAAATTACTATCACACTAGACAAAGAAAACAAGAAAATCTCATTTAAACAGCTTGAACCAGATAATTATCTTTTTTTCTTCTTCAAAAACAAAGACTCAATAAATTATAATTAAAACTGTATCAAAATATCATAGATTCAATCAATTAATTGACTAATTGTTACAGCTCTGCATCTCAGAAGCTGGATTTTCTTGGTGTGGTGTAAACGGTCTGAATAAATGAAGGAATGGATGAATTGCACTGCTGACATTTTGACCTGTCAAAGGCGGGAAAGCACAGATGGACTTCCCAGTAACAGTGACGGTGAACCAGCAATACTATCAGTGGAACCGGCACCCGCAACATGAGGTGCAACGCAGCAACCATTTATACACCGGAGTGAGTTTCCTGCTATGTTATGTCAAACTGTCTGCTGTGCAATCAGCTGACACTAGCCAGACTTTCTATGTTTGCTGATGGAAGGAAAAGGACTCGGCTCCTCACCTGTGTGCGTATGGTCTGTACTGTTCCTCCTTCCCCCTCCGCTGCAGCTGGTCCGTTAAAGGCCTTCCTGCCTGCAAAACTCCACTTGCCAAAGTGGCTCTCATAGTGTAGCCCACCGCCATGGCTGAGGCCAGCCCGCTGGCCCACTCTGTGCCCCGAGTTCTCCAGCAGGCTTGCTGGGCAGAAGCGCTCTGGTCCCGGCAAACTAGGTGGAGCCACGGATCCGCTGAAGGAGAGCTGGGAGCTGGAAAGCTGCTGGCCCAGGAGCCCCTGGATGGAGGATGTACGCTGTAGGGATGTGAGCAGTCCTGCCTCCATTCTGCCTTCTGATTGGCTGAGCAGAGCTAATGGGAGAGGTTGGGGGTGGTGAGGCCAGTTCTGAGTTGGACCTACGGGGTTGTCTGTACCTGAAGTGCAAGAAAAAAAGATTTTATTTAGTCACTTTTACTGCATCAAAATGTCATTACGAAAAATACCTAATAACACCAGAATGTAAAAGGAATTAACTATTTCCAACTAATTCACACCGTCTCAACTATTTCAGCAGTTTATAATAACCTTATTATGTTGGTTTGCAGAAACCGTTAATGACTGTAAAGTTGACGACATAAAAATGATTTATAAAAAGAGTGGAGAACATTTTAAGACAGCGTAGTACAGAAAAATACAAACCACTAACACACTGTTTCTCAAACTATGGTACGAGTACCACTAGTGTTATGTGACCTCCCTGTAGTAAAAACATATTATACTATTAAAACACTATAAAGTTTCTAATAAAAATAAACTACAGGATTTCAGGAATGTATTTTCAAAGAATTCCTGAAATGTTTAGTTTCGACAAAAGAAAGAGAAACCACTGAATGAGGTGCGTCTAAACTTTTGGCTGATGCATTGCATGCAGTATTGTAAGCAGTTTAGAGCTCTAACCCATGGAGGGCTGGACAGAGGTGATGTATGGCTGGGGAAGGCTGGAGGCTGGTGTACTTTGGGTGGTGTGTACAGCCGGGTTGGTCGAGATAGAGGTGGAGCCGCCTCCGCAGTCTGAATCCTCAATGTTCCCTCCGCTGTTACAGCCGGCACCACAACCCTTCTGTAACCTGCAGGGAGATGTTTTAGAGTTAACACGTTCGGACTGTACATGTGTATCTATCACATGAAGTTTAGATCGTGTACCTGTCCCAGCTGCTGATGAGCCAGGTGTAAATGTTGTGTGGGCTGACAGGTCCTCCCCACACAGACCGGAGCTGGCTGTGCCCCCCAGCGTATGAGGTGGTGAGGGGGGACACGTAGATGGGGTAGCCGATGGGCTGGTCGCACGAGGAGTTGATCATATTCCTCAGGGCCTGTTTGGCGTTCTGAATGCTGCCACGCTCTGGGTTCCGATTGCGCAGGAAAACCAGCTCCTGCTGTTGCCCCGCCCACAGCCCACGCACACACTCTCTGTTCACCTGCAGGGGGCAGTACAAAGGCGGAGAGAGAGGTTACATATAAACTGCATAACCGTTATCTGGCTAAGGGATACATAAAATTAAATAAGCCAGAGAAAACAGCATGTAACAAACAGGAAGAACCGTGACCTTGATGACTCTGAAGCTGAGGAATCTCTTGTTGAGCATGATGATCTTGTACTCGTCGCTGCCGTCGTCCATGATGTGGCGCAGTGCCAGCAGTGAAGGCATGTTTGCTAGAATAGCGCTGCGCCACACGGGGTCACCCTCGTGAGATATCAACATCTTCTCCTCGTTGGCAGTGATGGCGTCATACAGAACCATAGGATCCTCGTACTCATCCGGAGATGTGAAGTGGTCCTGGAGGGAAACACACGGTTGGTATCAGTTCATTATTGGTATCGTGAATGTGATCTCAGGGCTAATTTTCTTCTTCTGTGAGAAACGCTACCTGATGCAATTTGAGGGACATTCGCACTCCTGGTGCCACGACTCGATTCAACAGATCCATGTCTGCAAACACCCATTCATCCCTGGGAGATGTGATGCGAAAGTCCCCCTTGAAGAGCGCGTGGAGGCCGTAGAGAAACGGCTCCAAGCTGTCAAACAGAAAAGCAACAATAAATAACTCACACAACGTTAGCATGTACATGTGTAGTGACTGGCAGTAAGAGATCTGTTGGTCTTACCTTGCAGACATGCTGTGGGATGCCGTGCCCAGAGCTCGTCTTCCCAGGATACACAACCCGAAAGACAGGTTGACAAGTGGAGAATCTCTTTCACAGGTCACTGGCTACAAAATAAAATAAAAGTTCATATTAACGATGAAATATTGTACATTTTAATACTACAAATACTACCCAGGTTGTTTTAAATTTTAAATGGTGACTAAAAGGTAAAATTTCAGATGAATAAACATACTGACATTTAAAGTTCTGTGTCCCCTTTTTTAGAATTTTCTTTAATAAGATAAAAAATGGATGGGACCAGCTGTCATATTAATTATCTGTAAGGCTACAAGGGTTCATCCAGGCAAAACAAGCAGCTCTTGCCTCAGTTTCATCACAAGACGTAGAGAAATGTAGAACCCAATCACAACTATTTTTTCCTTTCTCTACACCTGTCTTGCATTTAAACTTCTCTGTACTCAGCTTCAGAGTATTGTTGCGTGTTTTCTGGCCAAATGAGGGCAGGCAACATGATGTTAAAGCTCAGCCAAGAATCAGAATATGGACAGCTGGTAGAGCCGAGAAGAGAACACAAAGACGATCTCGACCCATGTTGGACTCTCAGTGTAAGCGTCGTCTTACCATTTGACGCCGGCTGTTGCAATACTGAATCCAGTCCAGGTAAACCATGCAGAAAGAAGAGAGGGTAATGCCGGAGGCCCTGTGGTCGTAATCCTCGTCAATGTTCAGGTTGAAGGTGGGGTCACTGTCTACGTAGTTAGGCCCGAGACAAGGCCGCAGAGCCTCCTGAATTGTCTCGTTAGTCAGCCACTCTTCGAGCTTAGAGGATCGACTCACATAGTAGATGATGCTCTGTTTGAGGGATCGAACATGCGATGCAAATTATTCAACCGTGAGCTTTTAAGATCACAGGCTACAATTTCAGTTAACATTTCCATTCACACATTTATTACAGCAACGGAAACATCGGCTTACCTTGACGTAATATGTGATGAGGATCTTACGGAGGTCGAAAACTTGCAACATGGAGGCCGCGTTGTTGTCGCTGATGCTGTAGCCCTCTAGTACATACTTGGTGGCTGCCACCTCCCAGGCCAGCCAGCGTTGTCCGAAGGCAGCATTGAATGACAGCATGTGGGGGAGGTGACCGGGTTCACAGCAGCAGCAGCCCTCGTCCTCCTCGACCCCTTCAGTGATGGCCTCTACTTCCCTCTGCTGACAGTAGGTACCTGGACACATTTGCACAAGAATGAATTAAAAATAATTTCCCATCATTTTACTAAACTAAATAAAAGACTTCTTCTGTTTCTATGAGAACACTTGACAGATATGGAGGGGACCTACAGGTTGACTGCAAAAACTGAGCTCATTCTACCAGCTACAAACACCGTCAGCCCCCCACTACCCCCATAGTAGCTGACCTCTGAACTCTAAGCCCCTCAGTTGGAATGTGACCAGGCCATTGCCGATCTCGATGATGTGCACCAGGGCGTTGAGGTAGTCCGAGGCGAGGATGAAGCAGTCGCCTGTTGTGTAGTTGCCCCAGCGGCCGAGCAACAGGTCTCCACACAGGCTGTGCTGCAGAGAGCGCGTAAGGTGCTCGTAGAAGATCGAGTTCAGGTTGTTGTCATCGGCACCTACGTTAAAAGCAAAGATCAGTACGGCTACAGAACAAGTCAGATAGAGATAATTAGATAGATTAGATGGTGAGAAAATCTTGTGGCATACCTGGGTTGCGGTCTAACTGAGTAGCAAGTCTGGTGTTCGAATGATCGACACGCTTGGTGCTGCAATAATGAGAAACTAGCATCAGAACTGAATAGAGATACACAAGGCCTGGACTTGGACTTTGAATGAAATGTAGGTTCACATTTGTACAAAGAGATTTTTTTTTCTTCTTCCAAAAACGTACTTGTAGTCTCGCTCCCAGAATTTTACAGGTCTGGTGTACGAGGTCACAAACACAGCACTGCCTAGCACAGGATTGAGAGGGGTGGAGAAGATGGCAGAGAAGATGGCCTGGACAAAAAGCACAGCCGAGTCTGAAATAAAACCAGTTAAGGACAAAAAAAAAGAAAAGCACTGGTGATAACAGCAACTGTTGTGCCATGTCATACAGTTATGTGGACGCTTTATTACTGACATAAAATCAAACAAACTCAAGGATACGGGGCACCGCAAAAGGTTGAGCAAAGGCATGGAAGGCTGAGCCCCATGTGATCTGCCAGGGGGCAATGTAAGTCAGCACAAAGCGCAGCTTGTACAGCAGGTCCCACAACTGAGGATTCAAAAGACAAATACATTAAAGTGTAACGTTAAAATATCTTGTCTTTGTTTGGTTTAACTTCTTACCATGGTGCGGTGATGTATAATAAAGTGCTACTGGAGGAGAGTAAAGATGACAGAAGCGCTTCCTTACCTTGCTGAAGAGAATGGACATGAAGTAATAGTCGATTAAGAAGGTCTCCGAGAAGTGTGGATAGTCAAAGTGGAAGAAGAGCGTGGTGAAGCACAGCGTGACGTACTGCTGTGACGGGGCGCAGAAGGACGAACGCAGCAACTTCATGCCGGCTACTGAGATGAAGAGAGCTCGACTGCTGGATGATAAAAAGACAGAGAGGAAGTCAGTGACACATATTGACACATACGGCTAATCCCACAGAGTAAAGAGAAGATCTCCAACTCCAGATTAAGTTACACTTCATAAATAACAAGAAAAGGCTACTACAGACTGATCTAAAATGGAAAACAAGAATATAGTTTATGTATCTTGTGCTTCTGAGTACACCCTGCAGAAACAACACACCTGGGGGTGGCTGAGCAGGTCTGTTAGTTTTATGTTCTATGGTTCCAACACACACAGCTTACAGCACAGGAGCAGAGACGGAGAACGGTGGTAATATATGGATGTGAAATAGTTTAGAGACAGAATGAGGAAAGCCTTACTAGATGTCCAGTTCTTTATGGTTCTGGCCCACAGTTTGAGCTTCAGTCGTGAGGGAGTTGAGCACAACAGCTGGGTAGATGAAATATTTCTCCACGCACTGAAGCCATGCATACAGCTTCTCAAACCACATCAACTGAGCAGCATCTGGAAAAAATAGCAAAGCAAAATTGTTTTACACGTGAGATCCACAGTCCAATCTCTAGTTTTTCCCCTCATCCATCCATCCATCCATCCATCCATTTATTGTCACATGCTTATCGGGAATTGGGTCATCGTCCAGATGTCCCTCTCTCCAGCAACTTCTAGGGCTTCTCCTAGGGGATTCCAAAGCATTCCCCAGGTGAGACAGGCCATATGATCCTCCCAGCAAGTTCTGGGTCTGCCCTGGGGTCTCTTGCTGGTTTGACATGCCCAGATAACCTCCAAAGGAGGGTTTCTCAGCCTCAGTGCCCAGCGACCCTACAGAGGGACCTAATTTTCGGCCGTTTGCAACAACACACTCGCAACCCAAAGGGAGCATTACACCTTTTTTCCCCAGAGAACCATGGCCTCAGACTTGTGCTGACTCCCATCCTTGCCATCACACTGCTACAAACAGGAGAGAGAGAGAGAGAGAGGCGAGGGGCAGAGACCAACACCCACTGTGTTTGACTGTGCCAAGAATTTGGACACGGCTCTCACTTTGGTTATACAAGAACAGATGTCTCGTAGCAATGGCCCCATACTCCCTCAGTACCCCCCATGGAATTCCCCAGGGTACATGGCTGTAAGCCTTCCCCATGCCCACAAAAAACATGCAGACTGGAAGGCCAACCTTCTCTATGACCTTCCTGACCTCATCCCTCACCCAGGTTTTTGCTTGAACAGCTGCCAAAGCTGCAGCCCTTCTGCCCCCCCTGCTGCTTCAGAGACCCCTGTGCCAACCAAGCCTGAAACCCTCTTCAGCTAAACAGCTTGTCACACTAGTGGGTTAGGTTGCTTGGAGGATGGAGGCTTTGAAAAATGGCCCACTCAGACTCCATGTCCACAACCTTGCCTGGGATGAGCAAAACATTTTCCTGGAAGACTTCATGGACAGGGGGCTCTGTCAGGCACCCAGTTCCAAGTTCCCAGTTGACCCCCACTATGTTTGGATTTACCAGGTCAGTCCATCAGCAGCCTCCCCACCCTCCCCATCCCAGTCGCCAGACGGTAGTGATTAGTTGACAGCTCTGCTGCTCTCTTCACCCGAGTGTGCAAGACATACGGCCGCATATCTGATGACGTCTACATGTCGAAATGTCCTTGAGCAAGATACTGAACACCAAATTGCTCCTGAAGGCTGCACTATTGGTGTATGAATGGTTAGTTCTCAAAAACTGATGAGCAGTTGGCACCTTGAAGGGTCATTCCCTTCTCATTCCCTCTTAAGAACTCCAACACAGCAGCGCCTAACAGAGACCCAACTATGTCTAGCTAAATATAGGTAAAGTTCCACCTTCTCACCAACTCTAGTTTCTTCCCAACCAGTGAGGCAGCATTCCACGTCCCTAGGACGAGTGTGGATGTTAGGAATCAGCATGCCTAGGTTCCTTTTTTGGCTGGTTTGCAAGGCACGTGACCCCTATGCCCATCACCGTGAGTCACAGGGTGGCTGATCCACATAGTTCTTTAAGGCTGTGCCTGGGGTCATGGCCCAGACACCAGACATTGGCCGGCGAACTAATCTTCCAAGTCTGACCGAGTCCCCAGTTTCCCTTTTCCAGGAGAGGTGCTGTGACTCGTTTTTCAGCCACCAATTTGTCTTGGGAGACCTTACCAGGGGCTGTTGCCCCTGACAACACAACTTCCAGGATCACAGAGAAACAGAAACCTCATTACTATGTTAAGGTGGTAATTCTCCCCCTCATATCCCTCTAAAGCTTTACCCAGCTGTGAAATAAATACGGAAGAAAAATATTCAGACTAAAAAAATGTTGTAACACTCTAACATCCCTAGCTGTTATGAAATAATAAAAACAGAACTGCTCAAGAAGACATATGATCTAAGAGGAAGATGTACATGAGGAGGGAGGTTTCATTATCATGTATGCGGTATAGGGATGTCACGGTTACCGGTATTATGGTAAATCGCGGTGAAATTTTATGTGATAAAAATTACCGCTTATGTTTAAATTAATCGCATTATTGCAGTGGATTATCGGGATATGTAATAGCAGCCTCATTCAAGTCTTGCAAGCTTCAAACAGTCTATCCTCCTAAAATGCAATCGTTTTGAGACACTTAGGAGCTACTAGCCGTGTTAGCAGCTGTGTTTCCAAAGTGTCTCCAAATGAAACGGAACCGAAGGCACCCAGTCTACTGTCGGCTCTGCTCAGTGGAATAATGTAAACATGTTCATTAACGCTAGGAAGAACATACAGCGATATTTATAATAGCGAGTTAAAAACGTGAGTCGATACTGACAGCGAGTTATGCTGTCTGTAACTTTAGCTCCAGGAAATAAAATAAAACGCTGTTGTGTTGATTTAATCACATCACAAGATTCCGTGAATTTATTTCAATGTATGTGTTTTTTGGACATTTATACAGCAATTAAGAATATCCCGATAATATCGTTAACCGTGATAATTTGGTCACTATAATCGAGATATCAAATTTTCCATAACGTTACATCCCTAATTGCGGTATAACATAATTGACAAGCTTTTTAATTATAGAAACATAATTACAGTTTGGTGCTGTTGTACTTTCATTTACTCCATGCAGCTTAAATGTTCCAGTTCATACAGTAAGTTTCCTTCTTATTCATATAAACACATAAATGCATGTTTCTCTTTGTTAACAAAGATTAAAGAGTAATCACACACTCACCTCGGACCTCGAACTGGCTGTACTCTCTGGAGCGGAGCACAGGGTGAGCCAGGCAGAACCATGGCAGCTGCTTGCGGAGCTGAGGCAGGAGATAGTGTGTAATGAAACCTACAACCCCGGCCAGGATGTACAAGACGAAACTAAGAGCAGGCTGTGGATGAAGAGCAAGAAAATGAAAAAGGTTAATAAGCATGAAAAATCTGACAAATGGAACCTTTTTTCCCACTAAAATCCTCTGAGAAATGTATTTTAAGATTAGGCTCGTAAACCCTGCCCCGACTAACTTGAAGGGCGATGAAAACTGTGCTGGCACTGATGGCGAAGGTAATCACAGCCATGAGGGGACACATGACGAGGTCTGAATGAAGAATCTCTTTCTGCGGAGAGACAGCAAGAAAGCACAAGACTTTGAAAATACTGGATCAGTGGAATCAAAAGTGAAACTGCAGTGTGTGCAGGCAGCCGAGCGGTGATCTTTACCACAGAGTTACGTAGCTTCTCTGGAAGAGGGTCCTTGATCTCGACAGGGGGTTCTTCTGGTGTTCGGTTCTCCAACTCTGGGAACAACTTAGACCGCACCAGTGACCTGATGTAAGAGGTTAAAAAAAAAGAAAACCCCAAAAGGAACCATGAGAACTACAACAAAAAGCTGAAGTGTAACATCAAAGCCTGCACAGGCTGAAGTTACATGATTAAAATGGAAGAAATGAAACTCAATTTAAACGTTTCATGTTGCAGTTCCACACATAAAGTAAGTAAAACACTTAAACGGCCTTTGTTGATGGCTGCATTGACTAAAATAGCTGCCCTGCCAAATAATTGCAGATAACAAAACAGGTTTGGCACTAAATAATAAAAACATGTGGCACTATGCAAAGTGTATAAAATACATTCTCTATTTCACATTTGGCCTGGTAGCTTCTTCCATTGAGCGGCTACATCTAACTGTTAGCTGTTAATCTATCAAACAAGACTGTCGATGTCTGCCAACATGTAACACAAAATACTCACCACAGGATGGTAGGATCGCTGCTTTGGCGGCTGAGGTGGTAAGATAAGGCCAGGAGTAGGCCACAGAACACAGAGAACAGTACTGGCACATGGGCATCCCCCCATGGTGCCTAATGTAAAAAAAAACAACATTATCATATTATGGTTAAGGACCATCCACATCAATACAAAAAACAAAAATAACACACCAAAACACCTCATTTCTTCTTCTACTTACGTTGATTGCACCGAGGCAAAATCCATACAGCAGAGCAGCCACCAACATGCTGCGTATGAGGCTGAACAGAGATGAGAGGGGGCTGGTAGTGGCTGAGGAAAGAGAAACAGAGAGTTAGGTACAACATCAACACAAAAAGGACCATGTGCTGTTTTAAAGGTGCCATAACACTTATTTCCTAACAAGGTTACATCATCATCCTGTCTGTGCAGACATGTTCTTACCAGTTCCACCAAAAATGTGCATGTCGATCTGCTCCAGCAGACACATCACAAAAGTATTGACCTGAGGTAGCAACCCAAACAGGAAAATGACCGGAAACACAAGGCAAACACTGCGGGGAAAAAGGAGAACCATTAATTACCAATATCATTACAGACATTGTTGAGGTTTGCAGTGATCTGGACATCTACTACAAAGCTGGGTAAAGAGTCACATATAAAAACTAACCAATGAGCATATCCCTGACACAGAGCAGGAAGTGTCCAGAGAAGAAGGTGACTCCATAGAGGGAGAAGGGTTGCAGGCTGCCAGAGCGCCCGGATAGGTCAAAGATCCAGATCATCACACAGCACAAGCAGAAGTAGACCGGCCGACTGTACACAATGATCCAGTTATGACCCTGTTAAATAACAGACAAAAAGACAAGCCACAATTACACTCGATACCACCTGATACAATCTCTGGAAATTAATCTTTGGATTTTAACAAAGAAAAATAAAAAACAGCTCCACAATCAACGCCACGATCTAACAATCAACATGTGGACAATCTCCACCTGGCTCTCCTCCGGTGCAGAGTACTGACAATCGCACACACACAGACACTTGATCTAGTTTTACGTTGAACACAGCATTTATTTTACAAGCACAGACCAGGGTACCACGCTGCTTACGATAGGCTACGTCATTAACAACAAGTCGCAGAATTGCAGGTGAAAAAATCCAGAAATGCAACTTTTGTTTTTTTGGGTGACTTCATAAAAACATTGCAGTTTCTGTTTGATACAGAGAAAGAGAAATAGAGACTGAGCTTAACAAGCAGGCGTGTGTGTGCAGTAAAGTAAAGTGTCAGCGTGTGTCCATGAAAAAGAGAAAGAAAAGCGAGGTGAGCAACTTAAAGTAGTTTGTAAATAACTGCTAAAATAAAGAGGAGTATTAAGTACAGTTAAAATGGTGACATAAGAAATAACCTACTAGAAATAGGGTAATATATTAAAATAAAATATTACGCAATCAGTGAGAAAAAAAAACTATTTTGTGTGCATTGGACTTTTCTTTTCACTGTAGTATCAAAAGAAGTATCGTTTTTCAAAGCTAGTATTGTATCGACCTGGTATCCTTCAGTGAAATGCTTTGTTTTAGTCTGTGCTTGGAGCACATTTTAGCCTAAGAAAAGGTGAAACCAGTACTCACATGCATGGGAGAAGCTGCATCTGGTTGTACACTCTGAAACAGAGAAGAAGGGGATTTAAGTTTCATAGAGTTTGACATTTGCAGTCCAAAACTAAAAGAATGCACGAAGACACAGACAAGACAGAAAAACAAATTGCCACTAATTTTATTTCCACCAGATCGGTTGTAGTTTGATGTTCAGTTTGAGGGAAAATCACAGCGCCTGATTAACTCCATCAGATGGATTTCTGGCAGGAAATTTTGCTCATTTGTCTCGCAGTTTGAGAAGTTCTGCACTCAGATTTCCAACATGGCTGCTGTCAAAAGTCTGTTACAAACTGTCGTGAGCTGGATTTAATATGATTGGAGCAGCATGTTGCATGTTGTGGGCGCTGTTGTTTTGACAGACGCTCTGCTGCTGTACAAATAAAATTTACCTTCACAGCAAATTAGACAAACCACACTGTCTTTGACATCTTCTCAGCCATCTGTGGGTGTATTTTTGTTTCCTCTTGCCTTCCATACAAAGTAGAATCTCACAAAGACACACTGCCTCTCTTTTTTGTCAGTATGTTTGAGGATTCAGCCTTTTTCAGCATTATTGTCAGTGGATAAAGTGTGAGCACGCATGCTATGACGGGTCAGTCCCCTGTGTAAAATAACAAAGACAACTTATCAAATGTTGAAATTGAGAAATTTGATTGTTTTTGTAAAATGATATGAACATTTCTGCCATGTGCACTTAGGCTGCATTCAGACACGATCAAGCGCTGTGGGTACGTGGGAGTGAGGTGGGCTGCTGGGGGTGTCTCTATTTGTGTTGAACGTAACCGCTGTGAAACAATCAGGAAATAACTTTTCATTAACCAGCTTTATTGAGGCCTCACTTGCTCACTCACACAAACCTAATTAAACTTCTTTGTGTCATTATTTTGCAGCATAAATTGCGAGCTTTAGATGGGTACATGAAATAAACAAAGCCAGAACACAACAGGTAGAGTATCAGAGTTTAGTCCATGAATCCACCTGGATAGTCTCAGTTTCAGAGACAGAGGAGGTTTGACCGGTCTGAGCGTCTGATTTGCAGCCGCAGGGAGTCAACGGCTGCGTTTTTCCAAAAGTTGGACCTGGATCCTGCCTGGATGCGGCCTAATGCACCCCCATACCATCACTGATGCTGGTTTTTGCACTGTGCGCTGATAAAAGCTGGATGTTCCCTCTCCCTCTTTAGCTTTAGGATTTCCAAACTCGATCAACTTTCTCAGTTTCAACATTTGATAAGCTGTCTTCAATTAAATATGGAGTTTCAATGTTTTCACATCATCACATTTTGTTTATTTTGGTAAAATCTTACAGTCTGGCCAGCTTTAGACATTCGGTAATCGAAACAAAATCAATACTAAATAAATGAATAAATAATAAGATGACAATTTTGCTCATGAAATATAGAGGTAAGGTACCTTGAGTAAGGAGTATTGGCAGCTAGCGATGACCAGGCAGAACTGGAAGACCCAGATGTCCCTGAAAAAGCCCTGGAGCAGCAGGAGGAACCCCAAGAAGGCCACCAGACTGGCCAGCACCACAGCAAATACATTCTCTCCCACACGGCGGTTTCTGGCAATAGAAAGAGAGAAGAGAAATCAATATTTAATTGTGATTACTGAGCATGTTATCTGGAGAAGAACAAGATTTACTTTATTAATGCCTCAATGGAGAAATTCTTACATATCTAGGCCTGAAATACATATTTGCAGTGAGAGAACACAGCTTGACACAGCTTAATGACACAGAACAGAAAGAAACAAAAGAACAAGGTGGGATTAAACTATGGCTCAGATGTACATTATTAGTCAATATAGGGACCAGAGTACAAAATGCTTTGTTTGGTTTTGTATCATCTCTCCTCCTTACCTGTCCAATAGGGCCAGAAGAGCCAATCGATCATATCGAACCCTCAGCCACTTCCCGGGAAGTACCCAAAAGCGATAGTATTGTTTGGGTTTAGCTTTTCCTCAATCATCAGAGTGTTTTCCTGGGATTCTTGTAGAGACTCATGATCCAGATCAAACTACAGATGAAGTGAGAGAGGAGTTATGAGGAAGAAACAACAAGGACAATCTGTGATAGATTCCTCTGAGGTGGAGAGAGTCCTGACATACTGACATGACTTTCTACGTGGAATAATCAGCCACATCAAACATCAAAGACTGCTAACCTCAGGCATTTCCAGAGGCACCCTGCGCACCTGCATGCCCTGTAAAACCACAGGTCTGGGCTGTAGCATGGACAGGACTGGGGCCCCTTCCTGGACCTCAGTGGAGGTGAAGCTTGAGGACTGGGACTGCCTCTCCCTTTCCCTGGAAAGGTTTGGGTTTAGAGCATTAATTGTAGTTTTTAGTCATGGCTTTCTAACAGTAGATAAGTTATTATTACCTTGAAAAACAAACAAACAAAAAAAAAACATTATAACTTACTGAACTGGATCCTCATAACCACCTCCTGCAGGTCCAAATGTGTAGGACCTCTTCACTCCTGTCGTACAACAGAAAGACAACTTAATAATCCAAGGACACGTTTGTAGAAGTAACAGGTGATACGTTTGTGTTTGTCTTTTTCAACTTTTATCTTTATGCCATAAAGTACAAAACAGAATAACCTTCAAATGTAGAAAAAGAGGCAATGTTGATGGGGAATTTTATTTTGAAGTTTGTTTCAGTTTCTGTTCTTAGTAGTTTGAGGTTTTTTGTGTGTTTTATCTGCACATTATTGTGGTCACAGTGTTGTAGTACTCGAGACTCGTTTCAAATTTGAAATTTTTGGGACTTTTTAACGGCTGTCACCCCTCTCCGCCCTCCATCACCCGCGGAAGGAGCTGTGTTTGTCTCAAGGGGGTGTCAGATGTTACTTCCTAAACCACAAAGAAAGAGTTTGTCTGTAAAACAACATCCAGAAGACAAAACGCAGCAAGCCCTGCAATGCCATGCTGACTGAGACGACTGGGACCACGCCTCACCCACACAGATTTGAAGAACATGAGATACCTAAGCATCATACTGTTATGGTATCATCTTTAGTATCTATCTATCAGTGTGGACTGATCACTTAAGGGACAGACTTTTCTTTTTCACTTTCTTGCCAAGTGTTAGACAAAAAGATTGATGTTCTCATGTCTGTCCAAGAAATATGAAGCTGAGACTGTTAGCTTAGTTTAGAATAAAGGCTGGAAACAACTCACCTGGCTCATTCCAAAGGAGTCTTCCCTGACTGCCTAGCAACCTCACGATGGTCAATCGGTCAAAAATATCCAGTCTTTAAGCTAACAGGCTCCAGCTTTATATTTAAAAATGACAGAAATGGGTGTGGTATCTTATCTAAGTATTTCTTTTAACACCTCTGACTCACCGCTCTCGTCGTAGAAATAGTGCACCGCCCCCTCTGATGTGTCGTCGAAGGTGGAGGCCTCGTGAATGCCACTACGGGGCAACAGGAGTGAGGAGGCGAACTGTAAGGCTGAGGGAAGTGTTCGGGTCCGCGAATGAGAGGAGGTACGAGCCCGCTGGAGGTCCTGAAGGCTAAAGTAACAGAATGTATTACATAACATCGTCTAACATTAGCCATAAAATGTCATTTTGGCAGTGTTAAGCCTAAACTCCATCTGTCCTGCTGAAGCAGGCATGTTCCCCAGTGGTAATTTCAGTTAATTAGTATTTTATTACTCATTTCTATAAAACCACAGAGGACATTAATTTTATGACAAATCTCCAGAAATATTTCCCCCAAACCACAGTAGTAATTTTAATCGCTGCTACTTCTTATGCCCATCATACAGTCAACTTTGACTTGTGCACAATTGGTAGAGATGGCGCTAAGCTGACACAAGGCATTAGCTCTAAGCATCATTTAACTCTGCTTAGTTGACTAACCTAGGAGGGGATCCCATGGTCGACGGGGGTGGTGTAGGGTTACTCCCAGCATTGTGTCTCCTGCGGATGGCCTGGGTCCTCTTAACACTGCTGACTGAGTCGTGTTTGCCCCCATCCTCTGGAGCCATGGCTGGAGAAGAGTTATCAGTTACATCAATGGGTTAGATTACAGTGTCGATATATGTGATACAAGGCACCATTTGCATCACAAATGGACAAATATATCTAACAATGGCCTAACAATCGCCATAGTGACATGCATTTAGAATATAGTTACACAAATCAGGCATTTACAAACACAAACTGAATGAAGCTTAATTATTAATCAAACTGTTTCTTCTACATTTATCCATGAATGATATTCCCCTCTGAGTCCATGTCAAGAGCAAGAATACGGCTTAATAAACACATTAATGATGATGATCTGTAGTGTAAAAGAATACGCCCAGTTACTGATTAGCTCAAATAATTAGAGGTTAAGGTCCATTAACCAAAAGATTAAATTAATAAAGATTTAATTAATATATTCAGGGAACTGGTTAGTGGAGGTCATGGCTGAAGCTGCTTTAAGCTTCATAATATTTGTCATCGTGTATTCATTTCCTTAAAAATACACTGCACGAATCCCTGACATCAATGTATACACGTTTGACCACGCAGTTTAAAAATAGTAAGAATTGATTTAAATAAGAAACGAACAATATTAAAAATTGATTTTTAAATTTGTTGTTGTGTTTCAGTGCATTTTGATTGTGGTTTGAAATGTGAGAAACATTTTGAACGTGTTATTTAATCAGCTAAATGTATCCTGGATCCAGTTTGGACACACATTCATTCAAGACTCTGCAGTATTTTATCTTTTATTGATTTCAGTGTCTTCCTGCATTCTTGAAGGAAAGCTGCAGTTTTCACTTTGTACAGACTGCCTGCTTTTTTTTTTTCAGAACTTGAAAAAGGCCCAGGAGACTCAACAGATCCGGATCTGTAACTAATCAGTTCTTAATTTTGTTATGTTGTCTTTCCATCAGCTCTTAAGAAATGTCACCAAATGCTATGCTGCTTATTTATTACCTTTAGTTTGTGGTTCAGATGTGGGTTTTAAGCCTGTTCCATCTGTGTTATTGACAGGAGGGGCCTTTTCGAATTTTATGAAGCGTTGGACAGTGCAGGACCATTCCAGATAAAACATACTGCTGGCAGATCACCCATGAAACTTCCACTGAGCCAGTTCCAAGTGACAGAGTGATCCCTGTCCTGTATCATGAAATGATACATCTATCTGCAAGAAACCCTACCTCCATGAAGGTGTTGATTCAGCTGTTTGGTCATTTTTAATGAGGGTATAATTTGTAGTGCTGTTTCTGTTATTTAGATTAGCCTTGTTAATATAAATAACATGAAAAAAAAGAAACACCGGACAGTACAGATGGATTTGTTAGTGGACCAGAAGTTTCTGCCCCGTCTGTGCTCAAAGCAATTTGAAGTGGGTGTGTTGGATTTAGTTGAAGCACCTTGTACAGTCTTGCATGAGCTACAAGAGACAGAATGGTTTTTTTTAAGAATATGCATAATGATGACGTCCTTACTTGTGGTGCAGGTGTTTTTATTTGTCATGCCCAACTGTTTTGCATAGTGGGCCAAAAATAACTGTCATTTTTTTTGTCTTTTTGCATTTGCTAAAGAAAATAAATCCTTGGCCCACAGATTCATTAACGGGAAATGTGTTTTCAATTAAGCCCATAATATGCACTGTACACAATTCCCAAATTTCCATTTCCTATTTGTGACTTCATTTTTATTTTTAATTTATATTCTCTTACTATGTTTATTGTTGCACCACAATACCAAGGCAACTGGGAAAATGTTAATGTCTCTGTACATAATATTATAAAGAGTACAGTGTAGACGTGCTCTATATTGAAACTGAGAGTCATGAGATTGTTTTGATTTGGCGGTGTACAAATAAAACTGAACTGAATTATTATCTAATGTAACAGAATCATCAAGATTTGATGCTGTCTCAAATGAGGGAACTCTGTGTTGATGTACAACCACACTGTGGAGTGTGTTCAGTCCTGATTGTTGGGGTCTCATCCTGGTCTAATATTCATGTGAGATGATCACTGTGTGCCATGTGTGTGTGTTGCCATAGCAACATATAACAAGAGGTGCGCCGTGATTTTATTTTGATTTTATTCTTTTGCAGCTTTTTTAGTGGTCTTCTGGTCTTTTGTACTTTCTCTTACTGGTTCTATTTACCCAAATGTCGGAAATGACTGAAGATAAACATTTGAAAGTCAAGACATTTTAAATTTGGTATTATTAATGTTAGAATAAAAACAAATAGAGCTATTGTTATTTCACAACAAACAAATGCTCCATAAGTTTGATGTCTAGGCATTGGTAGAAAACTTGTAGCTTGGTGGTGTGACCGTGTTACCGGTATTACATGGTGTTTGGGCATACGTACATATGCTGCTTGTCTACCACCCCCATTGTCTTTTTGCTTGTGACACTATGACGGACACAATACGGGAGATTTGGTGCCTGAGAAAAGAGCAAAAGTGCCTATTTGGCAACATTCAAATCTAAACCCAGTGCTTATCTGATAACATGACCGATAGAATCTGTAAACTTTGTCTGATGAAACGCGACAAAATGTCGAAGCAACACTGCTCATCTAAACACACCTTCAAGCACAAATCAAAGCACGCCATCTACTGATGTCAGTGTTGGTTTTAGACACAGTACATTAATAAATGACTCCTGTTAGGAAGCTCTTATTTTATTGAGTTGTTGTCTCCTACACATTGTGTGTGGTTAACCGAGCCCTGCCAGCGGTTATTGTCGGTGACTGGATATTAAGCGTCATCAACAAATCTAATGGTAACACCAGCGTTGTTACAAGTTTATTAACCAGTGGGAAAATGTCCTTACTGTGGCATCCCTAATGTGAATTCTACAATGAATAATAAGAAATGGAATATCACGGACAAAGGAATTAGGCAAATTATCAACCGTGGATTTGGCAAATAACCAAGTTTGGGCAATCGCACCAACTCTTGAAGCACATACTGACTTAATTAGACATAACTAGGGAGGCGCCACTCAGAGGGCCTCATGGAAACACACCTTCCTTCGTGATGCTCTTCTTGGATCACTACTTCGTACGGGTACACTGACCTGTGTGTACAGTACAGTGTAAAGTGCCCAGAACAATGCAAGCTCCCAATAGTATAGCAGCACGGTGGCTACTAACCAGACCACTAATAAGAAGATCGACGGTTCGATCCCCGGCTCTTTTGTCTGCATGTCAAAGTGTCCTTGGGCAAAATACTGAAACCCAAATTTCTCCTTGGTTACCATTTCTCATTACAAAAAGTGACCTGCGCTGCCTTCAGATCAGCGGCGAGGCAAAGACAATAAACAGAAGAACAGTGATTATCTTTTTGAGTATCTGTTCTGTTCCAACACAGCAAACATTACTACCCAGTGCCAGTGTTTAGCAAGGCAACACCCCAAGTCTGCCAAAAACAGCACACCTCTCAAGGTTGTCACCATTTCAACTGTTTTGTTTATACAGTGAGGTATTAATGCGGCTTCCAGCCAACAACAACAAGGCTGCTTGTAATAAAAAAGATTTCTGGCATCTTAAATTTACTGGTAATGACCCAAATCAGGCTTCAGGCCACTGGTGACTGATCTCTCCAAAAAGACAAAAACAAGTAACCAGTCTAAAGCATGCATGCCCTGATGTCACAGGAAATGTTTCTCAACACATTACAAAAAGTATGACACACTTTAAGTAGCCAGGCAGCTCCTTTCCCTCATCAGAAAATCTGCTTTCTATTCATTTTATGGTTTGTAAGGATGAGTCACAAATATGGAACTTGATGGTACTGATTTAAGGTCAGTCGATGAAATGTTTACTTTCACATCCGTAACTTGGATCAACCTTAAAAAAGGACAGCGCTACTAAATCACACTTTCAAAGAACTCCATACAGCATATTCCAGTTCTGTCAGGCAGAAACGTTCACACAGCATGAATGCAGTTAGTTGCCACCACTTGATTTGCGTTATATTAAAAAAAAGAAACCTATTTTTCAGTTTCCTTCCAATTTTTGCCACTTTTCAAGTAGTTGCGACCAAGCAATCTAATTGGTCAACTAAACATTTAGAACACGCTTAAATCAGCATGACAGCACACCTGACACATCACTAAAAATATTACTCTGCCATCTCCACATTGTCACATCCTGAAAACATGTAAATATATATGCATAAGAACACTTGAAGTCAACTATTACTAAAGCAGTACATCTGAATTTCAATTTTCAACTTTCTTTAATAAATATTCTATATTTTATGGAGCTATTAGATAGCCTCATTTATACAGGTGTGTACCTCGTTTGTATGCAGCACGTCGGAGATCAAACGGTGTAGTGGGCGCAAAAAAATTTTTTTTTAAAGGTCGAATAATATGGACAGAAGCTAAATATTTCATTAGACAAAAACATTATTTTTGGAAATGATTACACCGATCTTTTTTCAACACATTTTGACTTTTGGTCTTTACAACACTGGAGTTATTGGAAATGTTTGGATCACATCCTCCATCAGCTGTGGGGCGAGTTGCAAATACAGTGCTGTTAACTTAAAAACGAATGTGAAGTTCACAGACTAAGGAGCTAAATCTAATGGAAAAATGATCTTTTTGACCAGATATCTGAGTCACTAAAGACTGAACTAGTAAGGCAGTTTAGCGTTCATGTGTGTATTTATTCAGTTTGGAAAACTCCACGAACGGCTGGGACTAGAAATCGTCTCTGTTGCTAGGTCGTTACTAAGGCTCAGGAGTAGTAAATTGGGTTCCATTACATATAGAAGTCTACTGCAGAGACTGCTTGTTTTCCAGGTATTAGTCAGACCCCGTGTATCTCCATGGAAACAAGAGATCGGAACAGAAACAGCAAGCAAAAAATGTTTATTTTGAGGGCAAGTTGCCCCAAAATATGAAAATCTTTTGATTTTTATTTAAGTTGGTTATTGTTGTATATTATTGTAATATAATATTACATTGCATTTGACTCTCATGTAATGTTACTTAATTTAGCCCCATTTTGTCCACAGTAATGATGATACTCTACATGGTCATGTTAGAAACTTAGATGTGGTGCAATTCATAAATTGCTCAACTAAAAGCTGAAGTGGCTACTGCTAAAATAAGGAACATAGTTTCTTTCGTATGTTTGTAGATAAGATCCACGATCATTTTGTTTTATGGTCAATAAATGACTTCATATTTAGGATTCCACAGCTGTTAGTCAAGTTGCTTTTCTCAATTAGCTTCTAACTAGATACTCCAGAACATACTGAAACACTGCTCCAACCCAGGGTGGATGATTCACCTGCACCGAAAAACAAAAAATACACTTTCTGGACACTGATTATCAGGCTATACCAACTCACCTCCTCCCACAGCTCCCTCTTCAACCAGCTCTTCTGCCCTCCAGGCCATCTGATTGCCAGTCCAAGAACCTCCGAGTGAATCCAGTCGATGATGGTGAGTTCCAGGAAAGCCATCAGTGTGAATAGTGCGGGCTTCCAGATCAGACTTGGAGATGGTGAGAGAGCGCGGTGCTGGGGTGGAGGTGGAGGGGGAGGGCATTGTAAGCAGAGTAGAAGGCAGAGCCGCTGCGTTGCTCTGGCCTCCACCTGCCCCATCCATACTTAGCACTCTTGCATGAGTCTTAGCACTTGCTGTGCTGGAGGAGCGCTGAGCAGCACGAGAATGTGAGGGGCCAGCAGTGTCGGGTACATCCCCTTCCCTTGGAGTGGGGAGTTGAGCAGCAGATGGGAGTGGGGATGTAATGCCAGTGTTAGCGAGGTCCGGGGAGTAGCAGGAGGTAGAGGAACTCGAGTCGTCGTCATCATCATCATCATCCGAGCTGTATCGTCGCTGAGAGCCCAGACTAGAACCAGCGCTCATGTCACTGCCATCGTCCTCGTCGCTGGAATCCTCAAACAGACTTTCACTGTAAGCCTTGGCGCCCAGTCGGTTGCGCACCGGGATGTAATCTCTGTGTTGTCTATGATTGTGGTGACGCCTGTAAGAGCCACAGTCAAAACTACTGCTCCCTGCTCTGGCTCGCCTTCGTGGAGCTTTCCTTCGGCCTGGCCTGTGCCCCACACTACTGCCGCTGGCCCGCAGCAGCTTTAAGTCTTTAGGGCGCACAACCTGCTGAGCTTGCAGAGCAGACTGGTCAGGCAGTAAAAAGGGGATAGAGGATATGGGCAAAGCAGGCTCAGAACACACCAGACCCAGGGCCAGCCCTGAGGGCACTGAATTGGCCTGCCGAGGTGGGGGTAGAGGAGGAACTGGGGCATTGTGGTCTAAATCACAAACCTCTGAGTGGCCACTACTTGAAGGGGAAGAGTTCTGGAGAGGAGGGGGCTGTACAATATCACATAGTACAGGGGGCAAATCCTCTCCTTCAACAAGCGTCCTGTCTAGACCCTGGCTGAGGGAGAATTCTTTGGAAGGGGAACGCAGTAGCACGCTGTCTGACAGGTTGTCAGTATCACTGCCACCCTGTCCGGATGGATCATCTGCGGACCCAAGGACGTTAGAGCCCAACGCTGGTGCTGAGGCGGAAGCCTGTCCATCTGCAGGCCGTGGCTGGCTGAACGAAGGACTTTCCAGTTGAGTCGAATCCGTTTTTTCACTGCGGTAGCTGCTAACAGTGCTTAGTGTCTCACGGTCTGTGGTGGCTCCACCTGCACTGAAACAGCTGTCCGTAGATCCAGCAACTAGTGCTATCCCATTGCGGCAGCCAGGGTGCTCAGTCCCGGGTGCAAATGCCACGGGGTCAAGGCCCAAACCCAGGAGGTTTTCACTCAGCTCCTCACTTAAGCTGCTCTTTATAAGGGGGCTGAGGGGAGTATCCCCGAGGCTCCCAGATTCAGCAGACGGGCCAAGGGGGGAATAAGCCCCCAATCCTTCGTCCTCAGGATTGTGTTGAGACAGTTGTTCTGGTAACTCTTCAACTTCCTGCAACTGTTCTTTATTGCCTCCATCTTCTTGACTGGAGGGTGAAGGGGGTATAGACAAGCAGTCTCCGGCTTCTCCAAATCCACCTGACACTCCAGATATTCCTATAAGACCAGGGAAATCCCCTCCCAGAGCAGCAGCAATGCAGGACTGGACCACGCTGGGAGCCCCTGTACAGCAAGACAAACCAAAATCAGACTGAAGTGCACTTTGGAAAGCTTTAACACAGAGGATTTGAAATCTGCCTCTCAGGACCCAGATCAGATTTAATTTTTTTATTGGCCATTTGGATGAATGCACTACCCTTGAGCCATGCCTACAATGGGATATATACTACATTGGTATGCTTGCAGCCTGGGCAGACAGTGTTCAGTGTGTATGATGCTCATCTCTGGTCACTGAATAGAAGCAGACTTACTAATTGCGTCCTGGGTACTCTGGCGTAGGATCTCACGGTGAACTGATGTAACAATCACATTATTGCTCCCTTGTTCCCGCATTAGCTCTTTGATATCTGAAGTAAAGGGAAAGATATCACTCAAAAATAACCGTGCATATTCAACAAAAGCTAAACTCACTGTGAACTGGTGCGTACGAAAAGACTTAAGATTGTAAATTATATTAGACGTCAGCCGATTCATTGGTTTGGCTGATTCATCGGCGCAGGTAGAATGTTTTATAAACTATTGTTATCAGAGGAATTTGGCTCAGAGAGTCACACTGAGACGTACTGTTGTGATCAATGTATAGATACATGCCGGTGCTATAAACCAAAAAGGGCACATTTACTGTGCAGTGACAGAGGCTGAGTCGGTCCCAAGAGTGCTGGACAAAAAAGCTTGCCAAGCCCTGGCAAGACACCAAAGAGTCTCCAATTCATAGTTCACCTGCTCTACAATAATCTGATTATGCTCCAACTCCATCCTCTGACTTAATTACTCTGTGGACACACCACCAAACGGCCTGGCATCAAGACTGGCCATTCCCTGGAGCCGACAGCAATGCACTGGCTGGACTGTGGGAGGTAAAACTCCAGAGATGCTTGTCTATTAGAAGAAGGAGGCTTTAACTGGGATTATCTTCCTTGGCCATACCTAATTTGTTTGTTTCCTGGGAGTGCAAACTGTTTTTTTGTACTTGCGATGATTCATTCATTTTTAGTTGAACTGTGGGTTTTTGTATTGAGCACTGTACAGCACACTGAGGTGGAAATTAATGTATTGTGGCATGCAGTACAAAAACATAAATTCAGATATTTACCCTTAGTGCCCCCTGTATCCTCCAGCTGTGGCAAGAACTCCTGCAGAAAGAGGACAACATAAAAACAAATAAATACACTGTTAGCGCATAAAAATGGTCATCACACTTCAATATACGATGTATTACCAAGGCCATGAAATTAGTGGGATTTTATTGAAAACATTTGCTCATCAGACTGGCAGGGGAGTGGCTGTTTAAAGACGTACTTGACGTAGGACATTAAAAATAAAAAAGAATGAAGGCATGCTTCTTAAAATATGGTAATCCTCACCGACACTTGGTTCAAGCCAAACAGAGAGTGCTGGGAGCTACAGCGCACCGGGGGTGTTGAGTTGACCTTCCGAAACACAGTCATCTCTACGCCAACATGACTATCCCTGTGAAGAAGTTACACATACGCATTGAGCATTTCACAACGTTGTCATTTCAGAAACTTTCTCCAAAATTAAAAAAACATCTTCTCACCTGTGCTGATTCACATCATGGGGACCTGAACCTTCATCTCCTTCTTCTGTTTTTGGAGCTTCAGCTGTGAGCGAAGCCTGCTTCTTCTCCACGATCTCCCCGAGGTCAAACATAGCGTGAAGCCGGTAGTTCACCACCTTGATGGCTGTGAAAAAAACAGCCACCACAGCGGAGTACACGCCCGCCACCACCAAGCTAGGAGGAAGAGCCTGAGAGGGAGTGAAAAGATAACCACAGCAGCTCAGTAAATATGAAAATTAGATGATGTAGTCCACCTCAAGGAATGAGTACCAGAAATTACTTGGTAATGGCTGGCAAATTGGAAAAAAGACTAAACAGAGCACTGTGTACTTCTCATAATGAAAGCAAATTCCCATCGCTCATTCCAAAGAGGAAGCTTCAAGAGAAATGAGTGGTTGACTGCGTTTAGACTCCTGAACATTAGACTATGCACCACTGTGATTTAAAAAGGTTATTTCAGGGTACTTTAATGCAATTGTTTATCACAGAGCTGTGCACAGGGCTGCCACATGCGTTCAGGCAGACTGTAAACAACAAAGTGTTGCAATATTATTTAAACAAGTTATCTGGAACTGAACTAGAAGACAAATGTTACATTTATTGCTCCCACTGTGAACTGTGAATGTACAGAAGATCTTGGAGACTTCCTGGTCTAACTATGACCGATCTAACTAGCTGATTCAAATGTAAATTTTGTATGTTATGTATTCTCTTTGATTTAGATCCTTTTGATTGAGTTATTCGCTTGTGTTGATTGTTCTATTGGATTCCTTCTGCCATCCAGACCTCCTCGTGAAGTTGGTGACTGAATGTTAACATAGGAATGATGGCGGTCTTTCATTTTGTACAGTCTTTTTATACAGTTTACACTGTTGGAGAACTAAACATGAGGTAATGCTGTGGTTCCTCCTTCACCTAATGTGTCAACTGTGCATTGTGCAACTGCCCTGTCCGTTAAATGGAAGAAATTCTGCTAGATAACATTTGAAAAATTGTTATTCCTGAATGTAAAAGTTCTTTCATTTATTTGGAGTCAATCTGTTGTGAAAATATGCTCACCATGTACAGCAGAAAGGGGAAGGCCAGGAGAAATATCCAAAGGTAGAGGTGGAAGCAGTTGGAGAACGTGCTCTGATGGGGGTCCACATACCAGCCTCCTGTGAGTGAAGCCCACACGCCCTGTCGTAGTATCTGAAGAGCTTGGGAACCCATCTCCTCCTTCAAGTTCAACCAAAAGCTGAAATGCTTCTTCCGAGGCTGTAGCTCAAGAAACTGTGCAGCAGTTCGAGCCACAGTATCTTGTGTCTATGATGGCACTTCCATTGGGGATGGCAGGTTAACCAAGACTGTTTCATCAAGGACAATAGTTCTGTGTCTTGGATATGTATACTTCAGTTGAGGTCAAGAGTCCTTGCATATTCTTGTGCCAGTATGTGATCTCTCCCTGCACCAACGTTGCCACACCCTAGCCCAATCCTTGTTGGGTAATCAGGAGAGTGACTTTTTGGCAAATTGGTAACCCACTGAATGTATGAAATAACATTCATCTGTAAGAAAGATCAGAGCTGGTTTGTTTCATTACATGAAGCTACATTTTAAATGACTTGAAACTTTCAGTGGGAGGAAAAAGTGAGTGGTAAGCAGTTATCTGTTCATGAAATGACACTGAAAATCACTACGTGAGGAGAAACAATGTAGAAACCTGTCAGCTGTCCACATGCACATGTTAGTTGTTGAGATCAGCACTTTCAAAGTATCGTCCTAGCTGTTTTACTTCACTTCCTTACATCCCACATGATGATCATGAAACTAGATTGTTTCCTCTTGATTTCCAGCTGATCCTGAACCAGTGTAGCAAAAGATCACATAGTCAATGTGACTGCATTTGTGTTGAGTCAAACATTAAAAGGAGATCACTTCATACCACATATATCACTTCCATGTCAGATCTCAGTAATAATCGTTAACCATATATATTTTTAATCAGAGGTTTGAATGACACCACAAAGACTAAAAACGTTTGTCAGCAGATGTCTCCTAACCAAACCAGACCAACCCATCAGGGAAGCTACATAACATAGCTGATATATTTTTCAGATTTCAGACAAGAGCTCAAAACTCTCTATTCTAATGTGCCAGCTACATTAAGTTTATGATTGACATTAGCGAGCTAACACACAATTTAGCCTAGCTCACGAATATGTCTGTGCATTTATGGTCGGTAAAACTCGACCTGCTCGATCACCGCCGACTTCAATCACCTCGCTGAATATGACAACATGATCGATAGCGGCTGCAAACTTCCTGACAAACGTTAAACAACACTGAGATAGCCTGACGCTAGTCAGCCGGCTAATGCTAGGCCGCATATATCAACATTTCAAACCTGGGTGATGTCCTGATCGTTAACCGGGTACATGTAACGCCAGCCTACAACAAGTTAGCACGGCTAATCGCTAGGTGGACGTTAGTCGCTCGTCATTAGCTAATGTTAGCTTCGGTTAGCTCGGTAGATTTGATAATTGTGCTCACAGTGAAATGTTTTCCACATTTGGATCCCAGCATAGCTTACAATTAGCATTAGCTGCCCAGCTTGCCTCATACCCTCCTTCCGCATCCAGTCCTTGTAAAAATCTCAGAGCTTTCCTTCTCAGGATGCTAGCGAGCAGAGGCTAGTGTCCAAAAAAGCTGGAGCTTCACTTTTGGTCGGCGTTGGCTAACTTCTCCTCGTTTTCTCAAAGTCCCTCATCCTCTTTGGCATTAAACGTAGAGAGGCAATGCCGCGAGGGGACGGAGGTCCTCTCCGGTGATGAACGACAGCTGTTTCTCGGCTTAAACGGAGCCTGTGTTCAAATGTTTCAACAAGCTAGCTGAGTAGCTAGCGCTAGCTAACAACTAGTTGACACACGCGCACGCACGCACGCACGCACGCACAGAGAGCGAGCGAGCGAAAGAGAGAGAGATTCCCATGGCACTGATTGGCCGCGTGCACACACGTCACGGGGAGGGTATTTTACTCTTTTATTTCAAATATGTCAAAATATGACATTGTCATTTGTGATAAATAACACCTTGCTGCATAAATAAATAAATAAATAAATATCATGGCTATTTGCTTACCAGGTCTCCAGCACCAGCAGGGGCCTGCTTTATGAATGTATGTGAACCTGTTTATCATTCAGCAACAGTAACCAGTTATTATTAGTTTTCTAACTTTCTGTTTGATTATTACAGCTGCTTTGCATCAAGCTGTCGCTGACTTTATCTGCTGTTTCATTGGAACCCCAAAAAACAAATGGAACCACATGAGATAGCACTAAGATGTCCACATGAACTAGAACAAAGCATTGCCTATCTTGGACTTATCATCTGTGGGCAGTGGCCCTTTTACACAGGAAAAGGAATGATAATAAAACGAGATAATTTACATATTTGTTGTTGCTTTGCTTGTTGTCGCTCAAAAAATGCAAACTTCTGTCCAAATTATCTCACTGAGCTTTGGCAACTGCAAACCGGAGACAAACACAGAGTCAGCCTGTTGTATATCTTATAAAATACATAGTCTACCTACAGTTACTCTTACATTTTTGTAAAGCAGCTCATAATACAGATATGTACAGACAATGAGAGAAAGTACACAAACTAACATCATGGTTTTGGGGACTTGAAAGCGCTAAGGCAGTGTTAGCAGTGTTGTTAGCAATACATGAGCTCAGTAATAAGGGTAAGTTATAGGGCAAATACTTGGAGTATGTAGAATATCCTGTCTGGATGTTAGAGGAACATCTGGACTTCTCTTGTCATAGCTGTTTTGTTGAATTAGCATCTTAGCAATGCTCACTAGTGGCTTATAGTATCCTTTAACCACCCTCCTTGATACACTGCACCCTTAAAAATAAAGGTTTGAGTTAAAACCTGAACTGGTTCTTCATGGTGATGCCATAGGGGAACTTTTTACCTGATGTTTCTTCAAAATCCATTTATCATCAAGTTCTTCCCAGGATTAAGTGTAAATAGGTTTTGTCGCTGAGTTAATTAAAGTGCAATATGAAATAAATGAAAAAAACTTAAACAGTAAAAAAAAAAGGATAAGGATACAAAGGTTCTCCAGAGCACTTATCAAGAACTAGTTTTTCTTAGTGTGTGTCAGCACAGCTCAGACGTCACCTACATTAGACCTGCACTGACACCACACCTCACTTACCTGACAGGATGATTCCCCATCAGTCTCAGCACAAACAGGCTAATGAGACGGCTGACCCTGCTGCTTGAAATACAATCTCTAAATTCTCATTTTTTGTGATAAAACTCACCTGCTCTCGTAGAAGATGTGACAGTTGCTTTGGTGAGGGCAACCATAGCCTATACATCACATCATTCAGTGATGTGGACCTCTAAGTTACCCTTCTGTTCCTCTCACAGTTCCCTGTGTTCTCAGCAGGGGGTGGTCAACACAACACATGTTACTGCTGACGAGCATACAACAGATTATTGGTTTCATCCAAGATGTGACGAGAATACAACTAAAATGCTTTTAAATAATCATGTGACACGTGTTACATTGAAAACGTAACACATGCTGGACAACAAGCACTAATGAAAGATACAATTCATGGGTTATAGACTGAAGTTAAGTACTGTCAATGTCATTATTAATATGGTTTGATGGCTTCAGTATCAAACTTGCTCTATATTAAAGGAGCATTCCAGCCATTTAGTATTGCACTTCAATGAATTCTGGGGAACTGCAAGAGACAAATGGAAAAGAAAGATAAAAATTGATGCAGCCAAGGCCAAGATATTCTGACTTTTATGGTTGATAGAAGACATATGAATACTTTAAATACTTTTATTGTAATGTAAATAATAAATATGCTTAAAGTATCAAGAGTAAAAGTATTCATTCTGTAGAAAAATGTTAGTGTCTGTGTTTTTCTATTATAAATGTTGTTTTTAGATTCATATTCTGCTGTGTTCATTTCTATGTTGTTTACTACTGTAGATGTTTAAGGATGAGCTCATTTCAAATGCTTTGAATACTGTTGGGTAGTTTAATCTACAGCAATGCATCATGGTCTATAAGATTGTCATGTTTTTCATATCTCTAAAAGTCAGCTTTTCCTGCCCTCAGAAAAACAGCCCTGTTCTCAGCTTTGTGTATTTTCCAGCTGATTTTAGACTGTTTAGCTTTTTCTAACTCATAAAGGAAAAATGAAGCCTTCAGTTTATCAGAAAAAGTCAAATTCAAATTGGAGATACATGCTTTTCACTGAACAGGAAGAGTATGAAAAATTGTAATCTGCCAAGTAAGCTGTCTAACAAATGTAGTGGAGTAGAGAGCTTACCTCTGAGATAAAGTATAAAGTTGCGTGACATGGAAATACTTCAGTACAATACAAGTAACATGGATTTGTACAATTACAATTGTTGGGTCTGTATGGAAGTCATTCCATGACGACTTGAGTCCCTCTGACCTTGTTGAGTGTATTTTATCTAATGAGTGACCAAAATCTATTATTAAGGGAAATGTCCCTTTCAATAAACGTTACATAAATGTTATCTTTATATCAGAAACAATCATGTTTTTCAGCTGATGCTACCTTTTTTGTGAAGTCCCTTATGACCCTTTGATCAAAGTGCACTTAGATATGACAAATAAAAATAGAACAAAGCCCAAACATTTTGCCATTCACATGAACATGGCAATGGTAATTATTCATTAAAATTACATTATTTAGCACCTCAGTAACACCTCAACCCTGCTATGCAAATCTTCTCCCCGGAAACTATAATAAATAATAATAATAATATAATAAGTAGAGGGAAAGGGGTAGGAATATAAGTGTATACTTCTTCCTACTCCTTTTGAACATATACGATTTAATTGCATTCATACTGGTGAAGTTAGTAATTGACTTTTTTTTTGTGTATATTTCTATTTCTTTTTTTTTTTGCTTTTACATGTTCAAAATAAAAAAACAACTAATTAAATCAAATCAAAAACAAATAATGAACTAATCCTTATGTGACATGAGCAACAGGAAGTGACCGTTAAAGTCTACTGAACAAGGTGCAGAAGCAAATTACCATCTTCTAGGGAATGTTATGATGTTGTGGTTGTCACCATTAATGGCTCAACCCTGTTACATGAAATTAAGAAAGAAAACTAACATTTATGAAAATGATCTTAACCATATGTTCTCCTGTTAAAACATAACTCTGTCACACTCGACCCTGTTTCTTGTTTTTCAACACTTTGGTTGTGAAGTTATGCAGTTATTTAAATGGGTTAGTATATTGGATCAACATTCTTGTACCACATGCATTGGTAGACTCGGAGGGGGAGGGGGGTTTGGTCCCCGCGGTGCCCCCATGTATGAAAGGCCATGCCGCAAAAGTGTCCTCTGTATACAATGACCAGATGGCAGCAGCAGCGTAAGGTGTGGGAAAAAACACTTAAACATTTCACTTTATCATAAATAATGGACATCCAGTCATTACTAACACACCAGAGCTATGCAGCACCAAGAGAGAGAGAGAGAGAGAGAGAGAGAGCAAGAGAGAGCGGAGAGAGAGGAGATGATGATGAAACTCAAGTGTAAGACACATTTTTAAAACATGTCATGACCTGCAATTTGTGTGAAACGCTGTATCTTCATGTTAAACATGTTAACTTATCTTGTTAGCAAAGTGTGACCTTTGTACAGTTACATCACTGTGAATTCATTGTCTCTTTAATCCCAAAAGATTATCAACTACCACAGCATGATCACCCGTTGATAGATTGACGCAATCAGTACATCATATCAAGAACTGAAAATTTGTGTCTGAGAGAGTCACATAATGTACCGTGATTTATATCATAATGTTACCTGAAATCTTAATTCGTATCCGTTCACTCTGAATTCCCATGACCTAGAAACATTATTACTTAAAGTGAATAATGTGAATTCAATAAGAAAAGCCAGATAAGGCGCATTTTCTTTGTGAATCTACAAGAATCAACACACAACACGTGTGTACAAAGTATATAATCAAGTGTATTTTCATCTTTATCCACGTTCTGTACACATATTAAGATCCATTTCACATGAACACTATACAATAGCAATGAGTGAGGAATGAAATATTTTCTGAGTGCTGAGCAGCTCATGTCGAATGGCACTTTCATAAAAAAGAACAAGAAATCACAGAGCATGAATAAGTAAATGTAGACATAACTCAACACAGAAAATGGCTTTATATTATCAGATCCATTGAGTAACAGATTCAGCACATATAAAATGCACAATGCAACAAAACAAAACATTTGTTTGTTCCATCTTTGTGTTTTCTCTGCATAATCTGGACTGTAAATAATGCAAAAACATATTTGCAGCTATCAGAGGAAAGTGTGCTCTTTGTCTGGATTTAAGTAAAAGGCAATCTAAAATGCAACGTGTTAAGAGGAGTGGTAACAAGATACATCGAAATATCAGAGAAATATCAATACAATTCACACACCTTCAGTTAATCATCTCATAGAATAGTCTTTTAGTAACTGATAGAAAAAAAACAATATGTTTGGCTGCTTTACAAGGAATATATATGTCTCAAAGATATGTTTACATTTTGTGTGTGTGTGTGTGTGTGTGTGTGTGTGTGTGTGTGTGTGTGTGTCCCATGTTTTGAGAAAGGAAAAGTTCAAGAGAGAGCCAGCCTCTGCTGAGGCAGGTTGGTTCTCCATTTCCATAAAGACAAACTTCATGTGATTCTGTGTTCCCCAAATATCCTGTGAAGTTCGGGATTCGGCGGTTCTCATGACGCATATTCTTCTTCATATCTATTCCCCTGCTTACTCAATGCTTTTTCAATCTGCTAATCTCTATATGTACATACAAGCAATGTTTACAGAGAAATACCTTCACTGGTGTAGACTGACTTGTTCACAATTATCCCTACTTGGAATGGCATGGCAAATTGACTGTGACATCTCAAATAAATAATATTTCTGATCCATCATACTATAAGGCTCACTGGCCAGAGTATGCTGAGTGATTTAATTGCCTTTAAATGCTGTATTTCTGCTAAATATCATGCTTCATTTATGATACTGCACCAGCAACATAATACCATCTGTTGTGGACAGAGGCAGAGTGAGTAAAACCACGTAACATAACATGGAGGCTGCAGAGATGAGGTCTCATCTGAAAGACTTTCCTTTTGAGCGTAGTCAAAATTACTGGGGTGCTCTCTGCTCATCTACCATGAAAATTCAATAACTTGCCTGGTTCTGCCTCATATATCATAATGGGGACATTGAGACTTGAGATAGAGCATTACAAAGAACTACAAAGAAAACATTTAGGCAAATCGGTCCGGATGTTCTCAGCACTTTCTTCACTGTACCATGCTATATACAAAGCCGAAGTGGATATGCCTCTTCCCAGCATATTAAAAACACTTAAAAAAGGAACAAAGGATTTGTGTATGCAGAGTGCACATTATGACACAGAGGATGAGTCAGATCTTTCTTGTGCCGTAGATGAGGATTTTATCACTAATACGAGCTGGGCAAACTTGACTTTTGAGAGAAATATAACTGTTAAACCAAGAAACAAGTGCTTTATGCAGTTGTTTTTTTGTGGCCTGTGAAATTTCTCTGATGGTCGACCTGACAAAAACAGGGGAGCAAAATGAAAGAATCCTCTCCGATCCTCTTGTCTCAGTCCACACTTGCCTTCTCCGTTCTCAGACGTAATATTCTTTGTCTTTGTTCTTTTTGCCCTTTGTGATTGCCTTGGCCACAGAGGCCGTTGCTGTGCTTTTGTCTTTGACCACTGCTCCGTTTCCCTCCACTGTGGAATTGTTGGCAAAATTGTGGCTCTGGTCTGTCTGGTAGGAGCCCTCGTCCCGGTTGCGGTACTTGTACATGGCATAGAGGAGGATAAGAATGCAGAGAGCAGCAGCAGCCACAATACCAACCACCATCCCTGTGGTGCTACTGGACTCCCTGATCACCTCCACGGCCCCGGGTTGGCTCTTTTCATCAGAGGCTGTGGGGTTGGCTGTGGGCACATGGGGAAAATTGGGGGGGTAAGTTAGTCCTGGTGTGTTTCGGGAAGATGGAGGAGCAGGGGGCAAAAGCACCTGGTCGCGGGTGTTCATTTTGCCAGCAGGGATGTGGAGCTTGTCAGGGTTGGTGGTGGGAACATAAGGAGGTAAGGGGCGGGGTTTCTTGACTCCACCCTCACCAGTGGTGGGAGGTGGAGGAAGGACTGTCCTGTCAGTGACCATGGGGGAGTTATTATTGTAAAAGTCTTCGTCATCTGATTCCGTCATCTCCCCAGAGCCGAAGGCCGAGACCTCCACAGGGTCACCACAGTCCTCCTGGTCTGGGGGGCAGGAAGGGTGAGGAGGGAGTATCAGGGACTCCTTGGTGGTTTCAAGTGGGGATAGGAGGGTGGGGGGAGGAGGTATGACGGGGTAACGGGTGGCGATGGATGGGGACTCAAGGGAATCCACTGTTATAATAGGCAACACTAATTCACCTCCTAGAAAGGAAACAGAAAAGGTAAGGGATCCTAAATTAGAAGACATTAAAATAGAAATGCCTGGAAGTGGCTGAAAAGTTATGCTCATTAAAACACAGGCACAATCTGCTCATAATGTCAACTATTACTGAGGAATTATGCTAATATAAATATAACACCTTAACATATATATAATTTAAAACTATCACACATGAGATGATGAAAATAAACACCATGACGTTGTTCTTGAACGATGTATGCAATTCTTCACTCCTGCATGGAGCCAATGTGGGGGTGTGCATATTAAGAATGTAAATAATATCATGATATATACAATACAGCAAGAATGTTAAAGAGTTCACATGCAGACACAAACATAGACGATGACCCATGAAAGGCAGCAGCTGAATGAAGAGCATATAACACACAGAGCACATAACAACTGCTTCTCTGTGGGCAGGCTCAATAGGTGACAAGAGAAATGACAAACAGGTTATTGTATGTAGGAATCACACGTGGAATATTGCGGCCTGCTGAATGCAAACAATGTGTCCTGAATATATTTAATCATTATTTTGATTTACAATAGTTTCCCCAATATATTTAGCTGTATATAAAATATAGACTTGTTAGTGCAGCAATAAGTACTACTCACATAGAATCAAGTGACACTTCTAGAGGTGGATAGATTTAGCATGTTCTGTTGTTGGTAGTGTTAAGAGAAGAGGTACTCTCTGAAAAGTTGGGTCTTCAGGAGTTTTTTTAAGGTAGAGAGGGATGCCATTGATCTGGTAGGAACTGGTAGTGCATTCCACCAACGGGGAGCAACAGACAAGAAGAGTTTGGATTGTCCTGAGCATAGGGGTGGCAGAGCCACAGGCATTGTTCATTGGTGAAGCAAAACAGTTGGGAGGTAACGTATGGCTGTATAAGGGCATATAAGTAGGAGAGTGCAGAACTGAAGACTACTTTGTAGGTGAGCATTAGTGATGTGAATATAATGCAGGCTGCTACAGGTGGAGCCCGATGAAGAGCGGAGTAACATGTGCCCTTTTGGGTTGATTGAAAATCAGGCGTGCAGCCGCATTTTGGATCATCTGAAAGGGTTTCATTATGTAGGCTGGGAGGCCCGTCCCGAGGACATTACAGTAATCTAGTCGTGAGATGATCACAGACTGTATCAGGAGTTGGGTAGCATGTTGAATTAGGGAAGGCCTGATTTTTCTTATGCTGAGAAGTGCGAAGCAGCACGACCCGGCAACCAAGGCAATGTGATCAGAGAAGGTTAGTTGGTCATGGATCTTGACTCCTAAGTGTCTCGCTTCCCTGGTAGGGCTGAGAGCAAAAAGTCAATTTGGATGCTGATGTCATGGTGTACAGTAGGTTTGACTGGGAGGACCAGCAGTTCAGTTTTTAAGAGGTTCAGCTGGAGGTTGTATGCCTTCATCCATGTGGATGTATCTGAGAGGCATTCACAGATCAGTGCAGGAGCCGAGAGGTCGCCGGGTGGAAATGACAGATAGAGCTGCGTGTCATCTGTGTAGCAGTGATATGAGAAGCCATGCAAGCGAATAGTTGGACCCAGAGAGGTGGTGTAAATAGCGAAGAGAAGGGGCCCCAGCACTGAGCCCTGGGGCACCCCTGTGGTGAGGTGGTGAGATGTGGACAACTGTCAAAGCCAGGGTACATTGAACGAGCGCCCTGTGAAGTTGGATTCAAACCAGGAAAGAGACGAGCCAGAGATGCCCATGTTTGAGAGCATAGAGAGAAGGATGCGGTGGTTAACTGTGTCAAAGGCAGCTGATAAATCAAGCAGAATAAGGACCATGCTGCTGCTCTGGCTTCTTTTATGACAACAGAGCTGTTTCAGTTGAGTGGCCACTCTTGAAACCAGATTGATTTGGATCAAGAAAGTTGTTCTGTGAGAGGCATTCTGAGAGCTGTTTGGTGACTGCAATAAGAGCTATAAAGCCATGCATTTTCTTTTTCTACTTGTGGAGGAACATCGGTTATTTATGGCCGCTCGGTTCTGTTTCATCATTATTTGAATCACACTTTGCAGGGCCAGTCAGCAACAAACAATTCTGATAAGGTCATATTAATAATTGAGGCTCCCATAATAAGGGCAAACTCCTTAAATTCCAGATCTACCATCTACTGTCAGCTGCTCTTAGTGACTGCACTGCTGTTTTCCTCCATCCAATTTAGCGAGTTACAGACATGACTTAAAAGCTAACATGCAGGATGATCTGATGCTAGTTGAATGTGCAACAACTACCCAAATGAGGGCAGAGACCCTGAATAAGAGTGTGTGATAGCTGCAGAAACATGAAATTGGAACAGGAAACTTGAAAATGTGAAATCTAATGGTGGCTGTCTAAAGTCAAAGTCAGTGTTTTATCCACAATCTTGGTTAAAAGTAACATTACAGTTGGATAAAAGCTGCACTCCCTTATTGTTTACCATGGCTGACCCACCTGTTCCTGGCTCACACTCTTCCAGGTCCTCATCATCACTTGGACACTCGGCTGAAGCCACCAAAATATCATCAGAGTTCTGCGGCTGAAAGGAAAATAGATCAAATTTGTTGTTTTTATCAAACACAGTCCCATCAACTAGATTTGTGCTCGCTTTTTTAATGATTGCTTATGCTGGCTGAATCTCCAATTTGAGAGAAAAAACTGCAGTAGGCAGAAGTGTTCCACTTGCTTGGAGCATCACTAAAATGTAAAATGTGCTCATATGCAGCTACTTTTTATTCTTCACCCCTGTGGCTGACTGCAAGCTAAGTAAATTCACTACTAATGGAGAGTAAATTCACGGATACATTTTCAGTAACTGAGTAATTTAGTTAATTTTACATAATTTGCTTTTTGGATGAAAATTCACTCTGTATTTTTATTAGAGAAGAAGGGGGATTGTTTTTTCTTTGAAACCTCAGGACTCCAAGTGCACCCTTCCAATTTGTGGCATTTGGGATTAAAATCACATCACTTGAAATGGTGGTTTGGTCATGTTCACCAGTCTGGATTCAGTATTTTGACGGCTTAATGTGCGAAAATCTGTTCTTCAGATCAAAATGTATTTTTGCATAGCTGATCAGAAATATACTGAAGCATCAATGTCATTATTATCTTCAGATATGTAGGACCAAAGCTGTTGTAAGATGACATACATACATTTATATTGCATTCAACAATAAGGAAAGTTTGATTTGATTTCATTGTGTTAGAGTCTTTTGGTTTTTTGATAGGTGAAGACTACACATACTACATATACAATACTGTTACTGTGACTCCTCCTAACACACCACACACAAAAAAAAAAAAAAATGGCCAAGAAGCAGGACTTATGCATTTGAATTACATAGAACATTTCCATCCATTTGAATAACATGTTTAATATAAATCAACTAATAAACTTAACGTGAATCAAGTAATAAGATTTATGTAATAGTACTAATAAACTTAATGTGCTTCCAGTACACAGTAGTGTAGTAGTAGCCAGGTTTATGCATCCAATATTAATAAAGCCAATTTGTTTGCCCAAACCCATCAGTGAAAATGAATGCAGTCATTTTGAGTTTCTTAGTACTTTTGCATAAATCGTATTACTTGCTTCACATTAAGTTGGTTAGCAAATTTATATTAAAACTTTGTAATTCAAATGGATGGAAAAATTTTATGTAACTGAAATGCATAAGTGCCCAAAATATTTTTTTGAGTGCATGTTTTTATTTCAAGTTTCCACTGCAACATCTTGAGTACCAATCAAAAAAATTTTTTTCCTTCCTTAGAGAGTTCATATTGACCCTCTACACATCATAGTTCACCTTCCTCTGAGACTCAGCTCTTCAAATCTGAAGAACAAAAAGGCAGTTTTCTTCTTACTTTACTTTAGAGTTTTCAATTTCAGTGAAATGAAGGCCTTCTTTTCCCAAAGTTAAGCACCATGGTCATTGTGAGTGTGGAGAGGAAACGATGAATTAAGTGTATTATCTGATTGTCCTTGGTTATGCGATTGTGTTTTTTGATTCGTACCGGGTGACACTGAAGTATCTAGTAATACAACATGCATATTAACTCAGCATGAATGGAAAATCTTTAACTACGAGCACAATGCAAAAAGTAAAACTGCAATAGAATAAGAAAGGAGGAAGATCAAGGTGTGTTAATTTTCACTGGGCAAATACAAGATACAATAAAACTTTGAACTTTTTTTTCTTTGGTTGGTCCCATAGTTCTATTTACAGTATTTTAGCATATACAGACATATCATTCATCATTAGTTTCATGTTAATCATAATTTTGTACTTTTGAGGAGAATGTGTGTTAATTTTGATTTATTAAAAATATTATTTTATTTTATTTACTCTTAGAAATAATAACGCATTAAAAAATGAATCATGCTCTATGATGATCACATATGCCACAACACAATTTTCCCTTGTAGCTTTGTAAGCATGATGGAGGCAGATAACAACAGTGTTTGGTGGTTGGAGCACCAATTTCTGCATTCAGGAATTTTTGTTGGACTACTTCAAGCCTGAAATATCACCACAATGCAAACCACTGAGCAGCAAGGTTGGAGGTCAGACCTGCACAGTCCCTGATGCTACCGTGAGCAAGTCAAGCCAAACTCAAACAGGGTGTCCAGATGGGACTGAGACTACCTACCAAATGAACTGAGTTGAGATCTTTAAATCCTTCAAAAAACAAATACTGATATACATCATTCATTTAGATGAATTAAGCATGTAATTAATTAGATCATTTTTAGCTCCTGGAAAAGTGGTGACTCATCTAACCCTTAAACCAATTAACATCCAATTAGCATCTAGCTCTCTTCAAATATTCCTTCATACTCTCTCTGACCTTTGAGATGCTCTCCCTTAAGCTGGGTGATCGCTGCCTGCGTGTGGTGGTGGTAGCCATAGTCGTTGTGGTTTCCATGATTGTGGTGGACATATCGGACACTGCCAGCGGGGTGGCGGAGGTGGTGTCAGTTGTCAACACGGAGAGCGAGTCCCCAACCAGACGCAGGTTCCCCTCCACCTGTATACTGGGGTCATTTTCTGCTGCCAGTTTGAGCACCTGGAGACCGTTGTAGTACAGTCCTGAAATCTGACCCTGGAAGGGCCGACCCTTGTCATGGCCACCAATTTTAATGGCTGCCTGGCTGTTAAAGATGGTCAACTGTCTCCCTGAAGTCAGACAGAGACATAGAGAAAGAAAAGAAGTAGAAAAAGGGAGAGAACAGTGGAGCAGATGTAGAGAAGTCATATGGGGGAGCTTGCACAGGAACATCATTTGAACCAGGTGGGTTTTAGTGAACAGTAATAGTTTATTTAAAACTGGATTTAGATTTGAACTTTAAAAGGGGTAGGTTAGTTAGCAGCAGGTTTATAATTTAGACTTGACACATGCAGGTTACAACCACCAGATGAGGCTTAAGGTCTAAATTTAAGTGCCTATTTAAGTGTTTTGATTGGACAGAGATAGTCATTTTTAATTAGCACTGAGTTATGAATCTGTCTGCAGGGAAAAGGATATTTATTTATTTCTTTACTCCAGAACAGATGGTACAATGATGCACATCTTGTGGGTTCTTCTTTTACAAAGAGGGGTGAATAATTAAAATGTCTTAATATACTACAGACTGTAGAAAGCTAAATGACATCCCTCTATCCGCTGACTCCATCAGCCATTAGGCCATTGAAACATGCTCTGCTCTGGGTTCCCCCTCGTCCAATTGTTTCACCTCCTGAAAGGGGCAATGATATCTAACAGCACCACTGTCAGCAGCTTCACTGATAAGCAGTGTTACATCAGAGGAGGACTGCAGTAATGGGTCTCTCAAGAGAATACTTATTAGCAAAGTTAATGGCTGCAAACAGTGATTTCCTTTAACAGCCTGTCAGGGCTATTTTGTCGCAGCAAAAAAAAACTTCAGGCTTGGGTGTTGTAGTACAAGGTGAAGCAACACAAGGTTACGGGGAACAAGGAGGGAAAAGAAGTTCATTTAGTGTGATTACTTCCAGGAGTTATATTTGGAAACGTTCAGTTTAGGAGGAACGAGACCTGGTCAACTTAGGTCACGTGTTAGTTTCACTGGTGTTAATGGATATGTTTCACAGCATTTAAATGATTTTATGTAGAATAATTACACACAGTTAGACACAGTTAGAGGGTTAGACAAGGGTTATGTGTTTTTAGTTAATTGTTTTAAAATCTTTGTTAAAGGTGCAGCTTTTCCACAAGGTGTAAGGATGACAAAGAATAAATGGCAAGTATGCTTTACCCCTTTGCTTTGACACTTTGAATTCCACTTGAAGTTATACTGAGGGCATCAAAATTCATAGCCAATGCAAGTTCCAATTAAAATGGAGGGTAACTCAATCCTTGTCACTCTTGTCTTCTGGCACTGCACCTCTCATGGGCAAAGGTTATTTAGTAGTTATTTCAAAGATTAATTAATTAATCAATTAATTTTTACCTTTATCGAGTAGCCACTCGTCAACTACCCGACCAAGTCTGTATGGGATTCTTTGTCTAGCAATAGCCAGTCGTTCATTATCATAGTGTCCTTCAAAGAATTTGGAGAGACAGATTAAAGGTTAAAGTCTGCAAGCTGAAAGATCACATGGTTAGAAACAGAGTTATAACGGCTAACAGGTTTAACAAGTTATCAGTTTTAACCCAGCTGTGAGTTAAAAGAAACTTGTGATTTACTTAGTGTTATCTAGTTATTATGAGTAACAGTGTTAATGCTAGTTAGAGTAATGTTTAGGCTATTTATAATGTGCTACACTAGTTAGTGTTATTTAGCTATTTTTACGAAAAGCATTATCTTAAGTAAATAGCAATGACAGTAAAATGTAAAATGTTTTTGTACTGTATAAAAAAAGAGGTTAATTCAGGTAAACATAAAACAGCATTCAAAAATCAGACACTTCGGCAAAGACAATTAGTGATACACATTCTGTTAAACAGCTAAATTCATCAGTTATCAGTTACAGAGGACCGACGTCTCGCCCCACTTCTCTTCCACAAAGTGCTTTTTTAATAAACATTGCATGATATACAATGTGTTCTTAGGAGCTGAAAAAAAAAATATTCAAACTTCACCGGTGGACAAAGCTCTACTTATTTTTTGAGGCTGCTCTCAAGTGGGGCAGGACTTCAGCTCTCTATTTAACACATGCAAACACAAAAGACTAATTCATCAAATGAAAACAAGAAATCTACTGTATGATACAAACTTCAACAGTATGAGCTGGACAATAGGAGAGTCCAGTCTATGCTAGTGTTATAAATACTTTTCATTCAGTCGCTTGAGTTTCTTTCAATCATCAGCCACACGGTTTCAACACACTTCTGATGTTACAACTTCTCCATTCTTGTTGGCATTATTTATAAATGTTCCATGTAGAGTTTATTAAGAAAATGTTATCCGAATACATGTCGAACCCACATGCTATGATAAAAATGTAAATGAATGGATCGAGATGAATAGAAAGAAATAAACAGTTTAAAGTCAACAGTGTTGTTGGACATGAGATGGTAATGAATGGATTAAAAGGATTAGGATTACAGCACAACATGGAAAAGGAGGGACAGCACATGACAGTGTGTGACGGGATGTTTTCACTGTAAGCTTTTTCCTGCGTGAGAGCTTTAAACCAATCAGCAAGGTGCAAATCTGTCTTTCTGCAGGAACGGGATCTTTTTGTTGTGTATTTGTAGATTCTTTGTTTTGTTTATTTGTCTTTGCATATCTAGTCCACATTTATTATGCAAAGCCATTAACGCATTTGAATTTTACAAATGCTATAAGCCACATTTAAATCTGTTAATATAATTTCCACTTATGGAATGGATCGTTTAAGCTATTGCATGGTGATACCTAAATTATACACCAACTTTTATCCCCAGGCAGAATAATTCATCATTATGTACAGTGTATGTATGTACTGTATTTTATGTGACAGCATCTGGCAGTTATCTGGACACCAAACAGACTGTAGAACTGAAATGTGAAACACATGTATGACTTGGTTATTATAGAGCTGAGCCCAGTATGAGTTCATCTAAATCCATGAATCAGTTTTTGTCACCAGACCTTTCCTCAGACCAAAAACTGTTAATGCCAACAAGAATGTATCAGCTGAATTAAAATCAACATATTCACCCTGGTTAGTCAACATCATCTCTTTAGACCATATGGTAGATCAATAATTAATAGATAAATTAGGTTTATACAGTATGCAAACCAAACATCTGTCACACATATATCCTTAATATACTCAGCCAGTTTTTTTTTATTTGCTGTAAACTAACATATTTTTCTTGCCTGTAAAAGAGGCTGATGAAAACTTTCATTGGTAGTCAAATGTATCAATTCTAGATTATTATATTTAGCCAATATGGCATGTCCTGTTGTACACGTGTGGCAAATGAATAGATTTAAGATTTTTTTGCAAACAGTACATTTCCCAACTGGAGGCATTCAAAGATTTATGTTTGATAGGCAGACATGCAATCCTTTCTCGCTGATCCAGGTGCTCCGTGCCATCTATCAATACATATTATATAACCACACGGTTTGTCCCAGCAGTCTTACCTGGTGGATAACGCTCAATGACCGGATGGTTGTCCACCTGGAGAGTGGCATTGCCACCGCTGCGTGTGAAGCGTACAACATGGTACTTGCCGTCGTTTACTATGACAGCAGGCTCATCGATGGTGATGTCATCTGTCCCTACATTGAAGATAACACCAATTTTCCCTTGATCCTGCAGGTAAAGAACAAATAGAAAAATGAAAGTTACACAATTGCCAAAGATGTACATTTTACATATTTCATATTGTATTTATTCCAAACATGCAAACTACAGCGTTTCTGTCTACTTCTCATCTGTCGAGCCAGAGACCTTGTTGAAGCAGTGAAAGGACATCTTTTGTGTCATGGACAGTATGTTTAGTTCTTTCAGTGCCATTCTCCCTTGGCAGCAGCCAGCTCAGGTTTCTTGATGTCGATCACTCTTGACAGAATCCTGCTGCTTCTCTTTTGCTTGACAAACTTCTCTCCCTGTCAGCCTCTGCCTGCTCCTGCCAACCTTACTCAAAGATCAAATCTGCTTCACAAGCCAGCCTTTGGGTGGCACTAATCAGAAACATTGGGAACAAACTGTGTGTGGTCTCTCTCTGCCTGTCTGGCATTTGTACATTCAGTGCTTTTATAATGCAGCACAAGGTCAAAGTACTAATGTGGTTATAAGTGATGCCGAGAGAGAGTGAACTTATATTCTGCTGACTTTCTACAATCCTATTGCAGATATGATGAAAATGCAAAAAACAAACAATGTGGGAGAAACAGAACATATATTATCTGCCTGAAGGTTAGCAGCGAAGGTCAGCTGCCCTCTTTCACAGATAGCCAAGTGATCGTGCAACGAGTGCCTGTTGTATAGTATGTCTCACATGTACATGTTGTGCACAGGTGAAAGCTCACGACCATTCCATAATATTAATAATAAGAGACTTTCAGGCTGCAGATTTGCCCATTACATTTGTCTCCCAAGACTCGGCAGGTTTTTATTCAAACCTCCAGCAGCTGGCCGCACTAAATCACACCTTCAACCAGAAGTAAAAAGTGAAACTGGCTGGTGTAGGGCTTTAATTAAAATTAAATGCTGCAGACTGCTCGTTTGGTTTCCATACCGTCAGAAGTGACTTCCACAGCTTATCGCTTGGCATGTTCCATGTAATTATGGAATTATGAATCATGTTCCCTCTCTCTCGTAATTTCAACACTGACTCAAAGATCAGAAATTCAAATGTGGACAGAAATACTTCTTTTCTTGCCTTGATGGTGGTGCTATTGTGTAATGTAAAACCTGTCTCAGAGCTGTGCACTCTCCCCCCTAATCATATGTAAAATCCTTCTAGAAACCTTTTGAATTGCATGCTGACAGAGTTGATGTTAAGTACAGTGTTAAATGTTCTCATAGACCTTGAACCTCCCATTTATAATATAATTTTACGCTTGAGGAGTCAGAAATCAACTTATTTCCTATAAAGGAGCTCAAACTCCTAACAGAGCCCCTGTTAGCTCTTTGACATCTATAATCACTTGAAAGTTGTCATGAACCCAGGAAGAGGTGACGCTGACACATGAACTACAGCTGGATAATCGAATTGAAGTCAGAAAAAAAATGAAGCACATTCATGACCAATATCTTCCCGGTCACACTTCCTCAGTTTTCCAATAATAAGCTGGCAGCTGTGGATGCATAAATTCTGTATAAATTCCCTTAAAATAAAGATTTTAAAATATAATTGTATACAATAAAGCATATATACAACAATATAAATATATTTTATGGCATGTTTTACAGTCTTTTACTGTAAAATCCTTTTTTACAGTGTGAGAAAATTAAGGTTAGTGTTACTGTAGGTAAATCGGAATCAGCACTTTCTACGTTACATTTACGATACATTTACTTTTAATCATACAAACCAAATCGTCACCTTTTTATACGTGTACTATATATTGATCATATTATCTGAAAGAAATATATCTTGTTTACTTATATTCTGTAAATGCAGATTCACTGTTCCCAAGAAACAAACCGATGAGTACTCATTAGGCAATTACAGGGTAGTATGGCCTCAGGATGTTGTTGTCCTCTGGATATCAATTAACATCTCCCTGGTTGGAACGGTCTGCTGGAGGCTTCATATGGCTTCAACAAAAGAGTTGCTGCTATTTTTGCTAACTCACTCTTCACGTACAATTACAAAACAGCCCCAAAGCACCTTTTGACAACTGGCAAAGCAACACCCTGCTCCCCCGTTTTAGTAAACAAAAGCTTGGCCTTTCCACTTCCCTTTTTTTCCTTTGTTTGCTCATGTTTTTGGGTATAAAACTAGTCAGGCATATCCTCATGAAAAGCCACGCAGTCTCACGCCTGGCTGTTTTGACATCAGCTCTGATGGAGAAGGCATTTCCTGTTTCCACTGGAGCTTTCAGTGAGGGATCTCAGCTGAAGCTTCTTCTAATTCAAAGTAGAGGAAAAAGACTGAGGATTATAAGGAAATGTGGGTCACTATTTAGTGTAAAATCTGAACCTCTTGTCACGATGTGCACAATGACAATGTGCAAATACTACTGCCTCATTTTTGGGTGAGCTTAGTATGCAAGCGTAGCCTTACATGTCACTGTTTATAACACAGGGTGTTTATCATTTGCTGGACAGGCTCCTTGGGGCATAAATGAAGGGCATATCTAATATCCTCCAGGCTCCACTACACCACTGAAGATACATTATTATGAGGATTGATCTTTGATGAGATGACCACTGTCACACACAGTTTTAAACATAGCACAGAGGACAGATCATGATGCTTTTAAGAAGACAAGCACATCTGTCTGTCTCAGTTTGTTACCAGCCAGCTGTCTTTCTCTGTTTTGGATGCGAGGCATCCTCTCTTCAGAGGCAGGTGTGAGTTTGCATCTACAGTGTTAGGAATTGAGAGAGCTTCTCTTTTCTATTCCCACAGGGAATGATAAAATGATTCTTCACCACACTCAGCAAAGTGATAGATGGATTTGGCGGACATAAAAGAAACCTGCCAAATAAAAACAACCACATTTTAAATCAATTCTTTTTCTTTTCAAATGAGATTGCTGGATGAAAATGACAGATCGTTATAAATATTGACAGAACTTCAAAACTGCTCCACTCGACTTGTTTTCTACTTCCTTTGAACTGCTGCACATTTCCCAAAGAATCAAAGGCACATATTTTCTATAAAATTAGTTCAATTTGAAAAAGAAAAAAAAAATCCAGTTTTTACTGCAGATTTTCTTTAAGCTGTAGGAAACTCAACAAAGATTTGTATCGAACTTATAAAACTGAAACGAAGAAGCACAGCAAGCAGTCAGGTTAAGCTCTGTCAATCAAAGTACCGTCTTAAAATATGCACATTCACAAGTTTTGTGTGAAGCGTCTCCACTCCTACATAGAAAGAGGCAGAATATTTATTCCTGTTCAGAAAGTAATTTTGGGAACAAAATGCTGGAGCCATTGCTTGATTGATGCACTTCCATATCAAAATGCATAAAAAATAACATTTTTAAAAGGTTTGGGTGGACCATGCAGAATGCTGTATACTGTAACTTCATCACATGTTGTCCTGCAGTCTGAAGCTTCTTGCATCTTTAACATTTGTTCTTCTTGTCATGATTTTGTTAAATGAATCTATTTTTATTTTATCTTTTAATCACTCATTAAAACCACGACCCCCTGGAAGTAGCAGGAGCTGCTTTAATGTACTCTCTGGTGAATACAGTGAAGGTTTCAGGAGAAAGTGTCTTTGAAGCTTGTGTATGCAGAAGGCTTCTGTGCAAGTAAGTAAAGTTTATTTTGTTGTGTCTAAAATGATGAAGCATTTTAATCACTGACACTCTTACAGCTGTAAAAAAAAACAAACACCAGTGAATTAAAATCTAATCTGATGTTAAGTTAAGTAATGTTCCCGTCTGTCAATCACCATGAAAGTGCTCTGTTTATACCGGCGCACATTTATTCCGACTTTCACATAGTTTCTCATGGAGGCATGCTGACCCTTTCATTGCATGACTTGAATAGAGTTGTACTGAATAGAAAGCTTGATATCTGAGGAAGGTTTTAAAAAGTGAATTTGGTTCTAAGGCACCTCACCTGAAAACCCCCAAATCCCTGTAGCACTAAAAAGACTCATATATCACTTGTTTTCTTTCCTATTTTCAACTCTCCCATGTGGCAAGTGTTATTTTGACCAGTTTCTCTCAAGTCTTCACCTAGTTTTCAGTCTTCCTCTGTTTCAATGGGCAAACAGAGGAAGGATACAGACATGTTTAACGTAATAAAATGTGGAATTAATGAATATATAAATAGACGTGTCTCTACAAAATAGGATGTGTTATTAAAAAACCTGTTTAGAGAAATCAAAAATGACTACCTCGACACCCTCTAAACTCTTTTTATCTCCCTCTGCTGAGCAGTAATAAGGTGTCAAAGTAAGCAATCAGGATGCAGGACTTGGCAGGTGGTGAAAAAAAAAAACACTTTTCAGCGGGCTTTGCACGCAGGAATTGTGTGTACTACTCTGTGTATGTACGAGCAACAGTCCAAGTCTGGCAGATTTAGTCACACTTTTAAGACTGGATAAACAACTTAAATAAGACAGTTTGAAAAACATCCCGGGGAGGATTTTTATACCAAACATGTCCAGAAATTGCTAAGTATGGCAGTCAAGCAGAAATTCAAACATTTCTGGTTAAATATTACAGTCATGTACATTCCAACTTTCAGTTTTAAAAAGATTTTTGGATATTAGTGTCTACATTATTTTACTATGTTGGATTCCCACTTTTGAAATCCACAGTAAACAATCATAACACAATCATATCACCCCAGCCTGGAAAAGTGAATGCAATTGACTGAATATTAGTTACTGGATTACAATGGAAGATGCTATAAATCTGTGTTGTGGTATTTAAAATCAGTCTTGGCCCTGAGACTGGTCTCTTTAAGATCTCAGTCTCGCCTTGGAGTCAACTGTGAAAGAAGAGTTGAGTTTTAACTTTATATTGTGTTTCTACTTCTTTTATAAGATTTATGTACTCCTTTTCTTCTGCCCAGCTCAGTTGGTAGAGCAGCTGCCCCATGTACGAAGGCTCAGTCCTTGCCGTGGCAGCCCGGGGTTTGAATCTGACCTGTGGCTCTTTCCCGCATGTCATTCCCATCTCTCTCTCCCTGCATTCCTGCCACTCTTCAAGCTGTCTCTATCAAATAAAAACTTGAAAAAAAAAGGCAAAAAAAAAAAATCAAAATTTCTAAAAAAAAAAAAAAAAGTGTGATTTTAATTATGACACCGCTCACAGACATTTGACAGATCTCACCTCTGGTCTTCATCACGGCACATCTGTCCTGTGGCTACATACTAAACAGGCTGATTTCATCCCAGAAAAGACACGCTGTCGCTGGCAGCTGCTGAGGTATCACTTGGTTCTACCAACAGACACACGTGTTTATCATGAGAAAACACATCTTAGTCTACTGACTTGTGATTTATTGTATTATCTCCTCGTGGGCATAATTTATTCACTCCTTTTTATCTCAATATTTGGACTGAGATAACTTTAATCACTGAATCATACAAGCTGTGACAAACTCTGTTTGATGTTTTTTCTGCCAAGTTAGAATAATGGCACAAGTTAAACCTTAAATTTAAAAATAGACCATAAGGGGTTTATCTATCTTCATTTCTTTTTCATTTCATTTAATCAAGATTGTAGCATCAGGACTCTACCAGCAAGCTATTTTGTGCTAATAGGAGATCGTTTGCATCTTCATTGTGATAGTCTCCTTTTTTTGAATAAAAAAAAAAATACTTTGTGTCTTTTCTTCCCTTTTTCAGTGATGTTCCATTTACATGGTTGCTGCTGGAAATGCTTGTATGACTCTGAGTTTTACTATCCTAAATGTCTACAGATCCACCTAAATGTCAACTGAAAAAATAGAAATTAGAGCCTGACTGATATGATTTTTGACATAGATGCTGATAGTTGTGAGATGGAATGGAAATAGACCTTTTCTGTGTGTGGCATGCACTGATATTCTTAGTTTGTTAGCTGTTCTGCCCGGGCTGTGAACTCAGAACACCAGGGGATGTGTTAGTGTTTGTACCACAGGCGTTTTGGGCCACTGGGAAAAAGGAGGTTTTCAGGCCCGGGCGCAGGGGACTGCTGAAGGGGAAAGTAGCTGGTGTAGTGCCACAATCGAAGCTGGGCAAGCAGGCAACGTAAGCCGGCTCAGCAGCTACTGGGGACATAATGAGAGAGCAGAAGAGAGTAAAGAGGACGTTGACCGAGGAAACTAAGAAGAGAAAAGGAGAGAGTTAGAGAGCAAGAAGCCGTGGTTACTCGTGGTTCGCTGCTGCTGAGTCAAGACATAAACACTGCTTCTGCTAGAGACTTTAATGTAACATTATCCTGTGGAAAAATTCTGAGACTCCTCTCCTGTGATGGTTGTTTCAGGTGGAGAGTCAAAAGCTACAGTGGGGTCCAGGAGGATGAGAATAGTAAGGTGGCCAGAGTCTGAGTAGTGGAGGAGGTTGTGGACAGTGGGCTGTTTCTGTGCTGTGAGCAAAAACTGGATTAAAATGGCTCAAACAGGTCTTTTGAGTTAGGAGACCATAACACGTTCCAGAATTTTTGACAGAAAGTGAAGATTGGAGACGGGCTGGAAATTTGTCATTTTATCTGGGCTGAGTCCAGTATTTTTGAGGATGGAGGTGACAGCAGCCAGTTGGTTTCTTGAAGGGCTGAGCCAGAACGGACGGAGGAGTTAACGATTTCTGTGGTGATTGAGGAGATAGCTGGGAGACAGTCTTTAACAAGATGGGATGGAATGGACACAAGGGGAACTTCTCATCCATGCCATGAAATCTGTCAGCTCCACTGGGGACACAGTGGAGAACTGACACAGGGGCTGAGTCGTAAACTTAGGCCAGGTGAGGTAGTAGAGGGGGTAAGGAAGGTGGTCAGGTTGCTGTAGATATGGTATCAATTTTAGTTTGAAAAATGAAAGAGTTGCACTCATCAATTATGAAGGAGCCTCATACCCAGTGTTGTTACTGGATATGAGAAGTTTGTTTATTGTGGAAAACTGAGCTTTTGGGTTGGTGGAGCCGGAGTGTATGAGATGTGAGTAGCAGGTGGACCGGGCAGTGGTGAGAGCATCTTTGTGTAGTCTGTAGAGGCTTTAGTGTTAAACTCAATTTCAATTGACAGAGTTTAGATACCAGGGAGCTTAATGTGTGAATGAGACAGTTTTGGTTTTGATGGGAGCCAGCTGGTCAAGACAGAAGGAGAGTGTGTCATTATAATAGCTGAGAAGTTTAGAGGGATTATCAGATCACGAGGGAGGGGCGGCAGACATTTTGAAAGCATTGAGGGGGAGATGGATTTGAGGTTTATGAATGATATTTTGAATTTATGTTTTGGGATGGAGTGTCATTGTCCATAGTGATTGCCAGGTGGTCAGAAATGTTGAGGTTGGAGAGTTATTGTACTGTAAGGAAAGTGGAGCAGATCAGAATGTGACCACGACTGTGGTTAGGAAAGTTGATATGTTGTGTGATTTATAGTCAGTGTCATCATTGTGAAACATTGAATCTCCGGCACATAGCTGGGTCAGAAAATCAGAAAAGTGGCAAGGCGTTTGAAAAAACGAGTGTCAGGAATGGAGATGATGGATGTTTTAAAGTCCTTCCTATAAACAACAGGGACTACTGGTCTGTTAGCTTTACAATCCTGCTGAGAGACAGAGCCGGGCAGGGCTGACCTCACGGTAAGACAAAGATCTGATCCAAAAACACTAAAGTTAACTCGGTAAAGCATCTTGTTTGCCTGGAAGTTGGAAGGTAGCAGGTAGCATGTGCGACAGACTCACAGGACAATTTTACCAAACTGTAGCATCGAAGGTGTTGATTAAAAGGTAGAACTCAGGTTCAGTAACAGGGTGACAGATGAGAGAAGTGTTAAGAATTCAACCTTTAATGGGTGATGTTGAGAAGTGTCTGTTGCTTGAACTCTGTGAAGAACATGAAGCTACCAAATGTAAAAATGACCCAAACTCTACTTATAAACCATGCACTTTATTCATATTTATATTTATTCAAATGGAAATATTAATAAAGCCATAACTCTCTTGCTAACTGTCTATATTATGTCTTCCGTTGAGGTAAATGGTTTGTGCTATACAGCTGCTTTTAGAACTTTCTGCTGACTGACACGTCTTCCTGTGGATATCAAGACTTTCCTGGCGCTGCTGTCCACTGTTCAGGTTGTCTCTTGACTGAGACCTCCTCTGATGGGTCCAGAAACATCTGAGCTTCATCATGTCATTCTGTAAAACAGGCCAAGTTCAGAGTTAGCTGTAAGACAAATATATAGCAATGTTATAGTTAAACTACTATAGTAACTATAACTGTAGTAGAACTCACTCAAAGTATTTACCAGCATCCAAACTACTGTTGTTATTGAGTTGGCTTCAAATTTGACTAAATGTCCACAAAGATTCTGACTGTTCCTCAATATTACAATACATTACATTCATTACATTTACTCAATTCAACATTGCCAGCATATCCATATTAGCCACACAACATGCTAAGAACGAGTTCAACAGGCTAACTTGTAAAATAAACAGTAAAACAAGATAAAACATGGGAAAACTTACAGCTTCTATGTTTGAAATCGGGTCACAAGCAGCCGGTACTGATCCATCCATGAGCTGGCCCTCCTTGATAAAGCAGATCCACAGTTCTGAAGTCGTAAAATCAATCCGTCAGTTGTTCTCTTCCTCAGATGTAGGAGGACATGAATCCCTTGTGTCGGTTTGTGAGGCTCACAGCAGAGCAGTTCTTAAGCTTTTCTTTCAGCTTTGACATAATTCTAAAGTTAGGGGTCTGGCACTCGTAGCAGAAAAATGGCGACCTTCGCAAAATTAGTACTCAAATTGTGAGTGTCCAAACTTTTGACTGGTATTCTATATTTTTTTGTGCTTTGTTTCCACCATCTTAAAAACAAACTTTCAAAGTCAATAATCACCGAAAATCGAGTAGACTAAGTTCCAGTTAACTGCCCATGTTACATTGTCCTGGTTTTGTTGAGATCTAAGGATTTTGTTTAGAATTAATTTAAAGTCATAAATTAAATGATTCTTTAGGTCCATATTCACAGACTAATATATTAAATAGCACAACAGACCCTGACCATTGTGCCTTATCCTGCTGAGAATGATCATTTCTCTCAAGTCATTTCTGACTTGTTAATAAATCCGAAGAAAACTAAAATATATAGCAAAACATATCCAATGATCTCTCTATGTAATCTCTGTTACATTTTTTTTTGTCTCTGTATCTTCAAATTTTGTAAGTAGTTTTGGAATGTGCAGAAATATTCCTATTAGTACCCTACATCACATCAATTACATACTGTATTTTTAACCTCCTTCGAATGTCATGTTTCATCACAGCGGTGTTATACCTCACCAATCTTCCAGTGTTTTTGATACTGATGCTTAAAGACCCAAAACTCTGCCTCCCATCCTTACTATGTGCAGCTGAAGATAGTCTCCGAGCCCATGGGTGCTCTCCACTCGCACCAAGATGGCGTCCTTCTGCTGAGAGCTGAAGCCCACGGCTAACCGGTCAGCACGGGTGCTCGGCCGCTCGTTGGGGGCCCAGGTGAATGTGATGAGAGCCCCCCCTTTTCCAAAGATATATGTGGTCCCAGCTGGTAACATAGACAGAAAGAGAAACAGCAGTCAGACATTAAAGTGTAGTCTAAACAGTACATGCAGCCTCCTCCTCCAACCGCCTCCACCCAACTGCTCTGCACGCACACTACCTTTCACCTTTCAGAACAAAGCTTTAGACAGAGAGAAGTTCAAACCAGGAAGGAGGAAAATTTTGATTTTATACATAACAGCTAAGTTAAGTTAAGGTTAAGTAGGATGAAGCTTTCATCACAACCACATGTTTTATCTTTGTTATTCCAGATCAGTACAAATTCTGAGGATGAGTAACAGTATGGACATCCAAAAATGAGGGCATAGCTTTGTCCTGCAATGACTTCACGGAAGTTACCATGAGAACACATAATCCAGGATGGGACATATAGATTATAGCTTTCCATCTGTGTTGTTTTCTATTTTTGTTTTCACATTATACATGATAAAACGCCGAAATGCTTTCCATGTTAGGTTAATGAGCAGATCATGCATGCCTCTGTAAGGGTCACATGTCCTCCACCTCCAAAATCAAGAAAGGTTTTTTTTTTTCTCTCATCAAGCTCTTTTTTATGTGCTTTATATTTTACGAGAGTGCCCAGAGAATGGATTTTTATAGAACTCACCTGTTCAAATTATTTTAAGGCTTAAAGTTATGCATAATTAAGAGCACGGCCCTTTTATTAACAGGTGAGTGCCGTTACAGGTGTCCGATTTCAGTAACCAGCGGCAGCAGCAGTTCAGTCCATAGAGACCTGGCTTTGGAACGGCTGGAGAGGTGCCAGTTCACCTCCTGGGCACTGCCGAGGTGCCCTTGAGTAAGGTACCGAACCTAACCGCTCCCATGGCTGCCACTCACTCCACCATCTCTCCACATTTGCATGTCTATGAGCCCTTTGTGTGTGTGTGTGTGGTTGTATTTCCAGCCTACGTATGTAAATACTTTTTTTCCCCCATGAGACATAAGTAAATGAATTATCTATAGAAAAAAAAAAATAATAATAATAATAATAAGCCTGCATCAGCTCCATCCACCTCTTTGCCCACCTTTCGATTAGCAGTGAGGTGGTCGTGGCAGGACTACCAAGATGGTGGTGACCAGAGCCACCACATTGAACTTCACAACAGCTCTTCAGAAACCTGTGCTACTATGGATTTTATACAGTCTATGGTGTTGACCTTGTACCTTAATAATTGCTGATATATACTGACTGGGTTTTCTATTTTCACTTTCATATAATATGAAAAAGTGATTAATGTGAAGTGACTGTTTAATAGTAAAGCAATAGTGTCTGTTATTCATCTGCACTCAAGATTCCTGCCTTCCATGATGAGATATGAGTCATGTAGGTGTTAATTCATCATATTCAAGCCCTGCTGGAAATACCTTAGATATCCATGTTGACACCTCTTCATGACATGATATGATTTATTCCTAACATAAGCACCTCAGACAAATGATCTAAATTCTTTAATTTTTGTAAAAACAGAAAGAAACTGAGCGATTTTCTATTGTACGTGCAAATTTAAATTCCATCAAATGAAAGGCGGTGAATGTTAAGATTCAGGTGCTGATGACAATCAGAGAGAGAGAAAGTTCTGTCCTCAGATGAAAACGGTAGGGATGTAGCAAAAACCACAATTACCTTTAAGAGTACACCACAAATGCTTGTTTTCAGGGCTTGATTTAACACCTGAAACTAAAGTGTTTTTACAACTGATATTTTTCACCTCTTAAGTGAAGCATAGACAAACACTTGAGACAAAATTGTAGCCTCAATTTCAACCACGTACTAAGACTTCAGTACCCTCCTGCTCGGTTTAATGGGCACTCACCACAAGGTTTTCTTATAGGAAGTAACTGTTGGTTGATTTCTTACCATGAAACACTTACTCCAAAGACTCAGAACACCTTGTACATACTTTGAGTTCAATCAAAGGATAGGTTTTCTGACAAGTGTTTGTTTCGAACCAAATAATTTCTTACTGAGTTTATCTTAATTAATGCTTGGTGTTTGCAGTCAAATGTGAGCCAGCGACGGTTGCATCAAGTGGTATCGATGAGTGGTTTAATTGGTTTGTTCCTTTCAGTGAATGTTATTTGCATCTAACCTTCTGGTATTACAACGATTTGTATCATAAAAATAGGAGTTGGACACAACATCATGAAGCCATGCACAACCGAATCAATGCTAACCAATCAGTATTGCATCAAATATTACTTCTTTTGTTGATAATTTATGTTGTAAGGAGCTCTAAAATAGCATTCAGCACAAACAATCAACACAAATCAAACATGTAGTGTCTCCCAGGTAGTGTTAGTTGAAAGGCCATGATACTGTATTTCAATATAACATACAGACCTTCATGACTTCTAGCTTTGTTTGTTCTTGTGAAACCAAGCAGACAAGCCATGAATGTGACCATGACTGTGTAGTCTCATTGTAGGTCTTATTTTAAATTTCACTGGCTTATATAACTAACCACATGAACGTCTGTTACTCGATTTAGGATGGCTGAAATTGAGTCTTTGTAGATTTGCACTCACATCACATTCAGCAATGTAGGGAGCAAAAATGTCACTATTACAAAAACAGATCTTTTTGATTGATAACCAGCTTACAAACAAGCGCATGTGAATTAAAATCATTTTAAATGTGGAAAACTGACTCATGTGAAAATACAGACATAGATTTTTAGAAACCTCACATGTGAAATGTAAAACACATTCTGTGTTCACGTCATTGAGATAAAAAAGATTAGTGTTAATGTCATCAAGACAGTTGAGCTTGAGCTTGACTGAGCTTGCTGATTGTAGGAGGACTGAAATACTCTGCATTGACAATATAACAGAATATCAATTCTATTAAATTAATTAAATTGAACAAGCACCTCAGGCTGATGGGAGGCAGCCATATTTGTTTGGTTTGCAGTCGGTGTGTAGGAGCTTTCAGGAATATCTGAGTTTCCTTAACAAGAGTACGACTAGGAGGTGGGTAAACTGAATTTACTCCTCCAACCCCTCAAAACACTGCACGCAGATAATAAATTAAGATACAGACAACATGTGGCTTTTGCATAATCTATCATGTGAAATCGTGACACATAACACTGCTGGTAACTTCCAATGTGAGGAAGTTACCACACTGCTAATGAACGTGGGAACTGTAGTGTTTTTGTCTCGTGCTCTGGGAACATGAGCAGAAAAAAGAGTCAGAGGGTGTAAAAAGAGTAACATGAACCCTTGTAATGTGCATTATGTAATATGATGGAATACTAATACAACCATACAAGCATTTGTCAAAAGACAGCAGTAACCCTTGCATAATCAGTCATAACATTAAAGCATTTCATTACATCTTTCTGCCACCCTGTTGTCTCTCCTCCTATGTCTTCTCTTCTCTCTGTGATGGACCCGCATCAAATAAAGCAGACAGTAAATCAGTCTTGTTAAGATTATTGCTGTAAACCTTACAGTTCTCTTGCTCGAAGCAGCTCCCCCATCTCTCTGCCAACTATCTCATGGGAGCGCTCTGCTCTTCTCTCATGGCCGTACAATGCATCTGTGCTTGGATAATAAAGCTCCCTTGGAGATTGCAACTGCAAAGTGTGTGCTGTGTATCACATCAATATTAGCTGGGAACGCTGATGATTAATTATACTGTACACAGGCATTGTAAAACCCCTGGTGCCTACCATAGTATTAATAGATGTTATATTGGTGATGTGATCGCATATACACAGTAAAAGTTTAATTGTCAGCATATAAAAGACCTTTTGTTGGTTTAATACATAACAGAGGTCAACAGAATCAGACAGAGATATTATAGATCAGTCTGCTTTTTCCAGGCATTGCATTGGTGTCATTGAAGCTCACAAAGGATTCATGATTGGCTGTTTGTGTCTTAATTGGATCAACAAATGTAACAGTATAGATTGTTTGTTTGTGCCAAGATGCACGCTGCCCACTCACACATCCTTTTCATCTGTGCTCTCAGCCAGCCGAATATGCAAGAGACGAGGCAACATGTTAATAGGACTTAAAATACACCGAGACACTTGTTATAATTTGCATCACACATCACACTTCAGATGTGAAAAGGTTTAAACGCGCCATCTCAGCCTGCCTCGTAAAGAATTAGAACATTCGTGGGGTGTGAGTGAGTATTAGAAATCATAACATTACATGGGGATTGAGGCTCAGGAGGAAAAGGGCGTTACCCACTAATCAGAAGATCAGTGGATTTACACCCAGCTTTGGGAATTGGTCTGGGGTAGAAGTTTTCTTGGCATTATACTTCATGTTTTAGATACTGAACCCCAAATTGCTCCCAGAGACTGTGCCATCAGTGTATGAGTGTATGTGAATGCGTGAATGTGACGTGTAATGTCAAAGAACCCTGATGGTCGGAAGACTAGAAAGATGTTTCAATCCATTTAGCATGAAACCATGACTTTTAAGAGGCTGAAAAATAATCATGAATCACAGCAGCTATTATCAGCTGTAACACCGTGAACACAAAGCAATGGAACAAACAGTAAATTACTCATCCTTACAGTCATTCAAAACCTTTCTGGTGATTATGAACCCGGCTGGCAGAGTACATGTATTTCATACTTGAGCGCACCTATAATTGTATATGGCTGGGACGGGCAATAAACATTTCTGAATGGCATGCCAACCTCCAGCAGGGTAAAGTGTCCACTGCAGTACAGTAAACCGAACGCTGTGGAGACTGGACACTTTACTGGAAGAATATGAAGCCATATAGACTGTGAGCAGTGCTGCAGAAGTGGAGAGATATGGAGAGATATTAAGTTTGAATTGTCGTCTGACTTATGACATCTAAGGCACATTGCCACGGTCTATTAAATACAGCTCAGTGGAATGATGGAAATGAATAGTGCAGGCTAAAGCCTGACAGAGAGGACATGCAGTTTTCAAGTTAAAATATGATGTTCTAAGTCAGGAAGTGGCATCATATACTTATGCGAACGGTACGTTGAACACAGATATATCAACCAAATCAAATGAATTTGATCAATTTAAAGCCACTCTGAAAATCTTACAAATGTTAAATAACCACACATGCAGCTGGCACATGCAGATTCAGTTGTAATGTGGTTGAACTGCTGTTTCTGCTCCCATCAGCAAGATGTATCTACGCTGTCACTTCTCAAACTGAACATCTGCCGCTCAGAGTGCCTCAAACAGCCCCTTCTTCTGTAATAATGTTAAGGTTTTCTCCCACTAAAATTTCAGACGACTGCAAAAGTCACAAAGCCATTTCACATAAATGCACTAGAATGGTTTCCATGTCATGAATACAAGGCCCAAGGTTTTCTTAAGTATTATACTTGTGGCGTTCGTGTTTACAGCCTTTCAGAAATATGTCCCAGTTTTTACACCATTATTACACTGTTACTGATGTATCTGTTGTTTGTAGTAAGATGTCTTTGTAAAAAATAGCTGATGTTTTCTTCTGTTCCCCTGTGTGATCTGTAATTGTATTAGAAATAGAGTTGTATACTAGCGATGTATAACATTTAAAATGAAAATCATTAAGATTTTCATCCAGTCAAAGCCCCTTTTTTGATGCTATTTATTGTCTGCATCATTTACACATTAAAGTCTGTTTACAAGTCTTGAGAAGTACTATGTGAAAAAAGGTGTATACAGCCTTCTGCGGCTGCTGAAGAGGCTGTGTGAAGTCTGATAAATTGCCTAGAAAAGACTACAAGAAACTAAAAAAATCTGGAGGTGGAGTTCTCATCTCTGCTTGAGGCTAGCGGCTTAAGGCAACACTATTAAATACTGACATAACACACCAAAATCTCAACCTGAACTGGTTGAATTGCATTGTGGGTAATGTAGGCACCAGATTTTGACAGTAAAGAAGAATGCATGGAATAAAAACAGATGATATTTTTGGTTCTGCTGCACCGAGTCTGCTCATTTCACATTAAAAGCATTCAAGTGCTAAACAAAACACAGGGTGGCTTTTATTATGAAACCACAAACAAAACAGCGTGAGTTTGTTTGATTGGGCTGTAGAGAGATACACCATTTGTTCCTGTGGTGTATTTCTGCCAAAGTAACTGCTCAAGGAGTATTTACTGTAGCGTTAAACTGCACTTGCTGCTATTATAGTCACCGCGGGTGTCGCCAAAACAACCTGGACTGAAATCTTAAGGATTACAAATGTCAAATTTACAACTTTACAAGAACAGGAAACTTTATATTCAATGAGAAATCTGATTTCTGAGAACCCATACTATACATGCAGTGCTGTACTGTAATAGGCTCCTCCACATTGCTTATATACGGGACACAAAGGAACATGCATGACACAGATTTGCCCCTTGACAAAGCCAAAAAATAGATAATAGAACTTTTTAGATACTACTATCATAAATTCTGTCTTCACAATAGCTATAGAGGTTTCCTAGAAATCACTGTATTGTCCCTTCTTCACTCAGTGAAGGTTGGATTTTCATTTCTTTAAATATGTGAGGTTATGTTCATAGTAGAAAAGTATTCCTCTGGAGCTTCAATATATTTCAATAAACTGGAGAACAATTAGATTACTGCATTCCTTCACAATAGTAGATTCAAGGCTTACAATATAATATAATGGTAGAACAAGACAAGCTATATTGTACTCTCTGACTTACTGAAAAAAACATGACGCTGTAAAATGGCGTAACGTCTTTAAATAGACTGCCATGAATTCCCCCACTGTGCTGGTGTCCATGTATTCTTCATGCAATCAACCTCATGTCCGTCCTTTACTGTATTTGAAGATTGCTTTCAAGTATTCATGCCTGTAAGAACTATCGCACAAAGGCAGGTTTACAATACCATCCCCCACATGCATCTGCAACCATACTGATGGCTGTGCCTCATGTTCAACATTACCTTCAGAATTCAACTAGCTGATGTCCTCTGTATTCCCTATGAGTACTTCTTTAATATATCAGTCGCAGGGGATGTTTTTTTTTGCATAACAAGTACTTTTATTTTGATAATTAATTGACATTTTGGGGTGGTTGCAGTGGTTAGCACTGATGCCTCACATCAAGAAGGTTCCCTGTTTGAACCCCCCATCTGACTGGGGCCTTTCTGTGTGGAGTTTGTATGTTCTCCCGGTGTCTGTGTGGGTTCTTTCCGGGTACTCCGGCTTCCTCCCACAATCCATGCACTTAGCAGTTTATTGGTTGGTTGTTTGTCTCCATGTGTCAGCTCTGTGATGAACTCACGATGGATGGATGTATATTTTGGTGGCAATACTTTATTGGTACTTTTACTTGAGTAGTGCAGCTCTGCATTTATTTTGTGTCGCAGTTTATCTTTCATCTCATGGTCCTCATGACCATGAAGTCACAGACAGGGTGACGGACATAAAAACACACTGAATGCGCTTTACTCCTCTGAATGTGCAAACTATATGTAACCGAAACGGTGATCGGTACTGAGTGGTAAATGCCAAGAGCGAGGAGATCAAAGACGCTGGATGTAATCTACCACATGGTATTTATAGCTGGGACATGTAGGTAGCCTGTCACAAATGTGACTTTGTTTATATAAGATCTTAACCTGCGGAGCGCGAGGAGACATATCCACACAGGAAGGAATAAAACACGAATGAAAATATTCTGCAGCTTTCTGTGATCAGAGTAACCTGCTGCTGCAACTGCCGATGTAGGAGGTTAACTGTTCATCTGAGGTTCAGTTGAACAAAAGTAATAATAAAGTGATGAATTTTGTTGCTACTCTAACCTTTTTCACTTAGAAATTTCAAACAAATTTGAAGCTACAATGAAAAAGGAATCTCAAAACGATTAAAAGCAAACTGGGGCTTTTTCAGATTTTCTTAAAATTTTAGAAGCTGATTATAATTTTACATGGAAGGAAAGATGTCATATCATTATGTTGAAGAATAAAAACAAAAAAGTACATTTATGGAGAATGAGCCATAAGAAAAGAGAAGTGTTTATGACATTTTATGGACATTTTAAGGGTGTAGCAGTAATTACATTAATTGCAATACAAATACATTTGTATTGTATAAAAAGATTACAACAATAAATTACTCTGATTATCAATTAATCTGCTGATTATTTAATTAATTCATTGTTTAGTCTATAAAATATCAGACAGTGATCATCATCACGTCACCTCAACTTCCCAGTCCAAGCTGATGTCTTGTTTGTCACATTTTATGTTTACAACGTTATAAAACAGAGGAAATTAGGCCAGTGTTCACACTGGAGAAGCTGGAATCAGAGGATGCTTGACTGTCTAAAATTACTGTAAAATCACTTCAGTGACGAATCAACAATGAATATAATTTTCTGGTGATCAACTAATTAATTAACTGACTAATCAGTGTAGCTCTGAATAGGACGGCTGTGGATCAGGAGGTAGAGCGGGTCATCCACTAATCAGATGATCAGTGGTTCGATCCCTTGCTCCTCCAGGCTGCTGCGAAGTGTCCTCGGGCAAGATAATGAACTCCGAATTACTCCTGCACCATCGGTGTCTGAATGTGCATGAATGGTTAGCTCCTAAAACTGACGGTCAGTTGGCACCTTGCGTGGCAGCCTCTTCCGTCAGTGTATGAATAGGTGAATGAGACATAAGCACCTTGAGTGGTCAAAAGGCTAGACAGGCGCTAAATAAGTACAGTCCATTTACCATTTAATTAAATGCCAATTCACTGGCAGCTAATCATAGCTTTGTACTTCTTTATATTCTGTGACCTGGATCCTTGAGCCTGTCTGGGTGTATGCCACATCCTGTAAATGCTGTAAGTGTAACAGTACATGCAATAACCTGTGTTTATGGTGAGGCGTGTGAGGCATTGCAGCAGGGTAGGTGGCCTATAAATAGCTATAGCCCATGGGCCCCCAGAAGTCTTTGGCTAGCCTTGACACACACACAGACACACACACAGAGGCACACACACACACACTGTTGTGCAGAAAATGTCCAAACTACAGTTTAGTTGAGATAATTTTGCGATTTTTTTTTTTTTTTGCGAATTTGTTTCAAATGATTTATGCTTCAGTGACATCAGTTACGTAACCCAGTACTCTAGTGAATATTACAGCAATCAGTGTTAACCAATACCTGCATATGCATTCTACACAGTGCATTATGGCATTGTGGACATGACTTGTAAATCATAAGTACTGTCTGCATCATTAATGTTGCAGCAAATTGATTTTCTTGCTCTGGAGCACATACTTCAGAACACCCTACAGTACAAAATCTACAATAGAGGTAATTGAAAATTTATCAGTGAGTTCTTTGAAGTGTGTTTTTTATAGGCCGTTTGATCACAGGCTGTGCCGTGCTTGTAAAAGCCTGGTCCAGAATGATATGGCTATAATAGTGCAGATGTAATTCATCACATTTTTTGGCCCTTTTGCAACTGACAAAACTGCTGCTGTGAAAAAGACACTACAAATCCATCAGGCCTCCTTTTATGGGACATAAAAGTGAGTCTTAGGACAGAAATTTCAAAGTGCAATATAAAAGAGAGCACTGGCTCTGATCCGTGCGCTTTGAAGGAGCTTATTTAAGTAGCATAGCCAATTTGATTTAGATTATTGAGGACAGGTCAATACTTCATATCCCTGAGTTGAACATGTTCTTCCTTATCTTATAAAATTGCACAATGTAAAGCAGATGATCAAAACAGATTTTATATGAAGTAGAAGTTGGATTGCTCTACATCTAAGTACCCAACGAAAACTAAAGAGATCGCCTATGTATGTGTAATTGCTTTACGTTGTGACGCACCATTAATTACTATGTATTGCTGAAATAACCTTTGACACAAAACAAGGTCCATTACAGGGAGTTCATAATGCTACTTAAGCAAACAATTACCTCACTAATGGAGGTTTAATTCTGCACAAAGGCTGCTGCAAATTCAGTTTGCAAAGGATCCATTATCCCTCTGTATGTCACGAGACAGCCACCAACGGTGCCATCAATGTATATCAACGAAACCACTCTTAGCTCTTCAGTGTCAAAACTTTCAGATACAAGTATGTCAGATAGCAAAGTGTGCTCGTATCTTATTGTTATTATTCCTGACCACTGACGCTCAATCAGAGCAAAAGGATGCATTAGTGCAGCAACAAACGGGAAGTTGAGAATGCTGGAAAAAATGTCTTACCATGACCCCCTCTGGTAAGAAATGGCATCCTGTTGATGGCAATAGGAACTGTGCCATGCTTATTGTGAAAATGGTGGACATGGTGCGTGGTGCTGAGACTAGAAGACACACGTGCTGTTCCAGTCTGGATGGGGAGTACAGTAAGCAGGGCGAACCAGAGGGCTAGTCTGGAGCAATAACTTAGGCCCATGCCTAGGCTCCTCTGTCCAAGAACAGGGGTGGCTGCAAAGAGTCTACCCATGTATATCAGATCCACATGGGCCTGGTACAGACAATTTGGCCAAAGTTTGGCATCTGACAGTTCAACTTGAAGACCACAGGGCATCTCAGTGACAATTCGGGCCAGTTTCTTTCATTATCCCTCAGTTTGGTTGGGGAGTTAGTAGATCATGAAAAAATAAGCCTTTGAATATGTGAGAAAAATAACCAAAGATGGATTTCAAGCAAGCAGTCAAAAATCCAATTAATGTCCTAGCAGGAATAAAATGAAGAGCAACCAATGTATCTGTTTTTGGTTAAGATTTTGCCCTGACAAGATGTCTACTGCACAAAAAAGCCTGTGTTAAAACCTCATTGAAAACCACCCCAGAGCACATTCTTCTTCACTGTATCCAAAAATGCAGAAAAGATACACATCCAACTAAAGAATGGAGATGAATCCACCCGTTATTTCAAACAGGCATGTTGCTCAGCTCTGATATTTAGGCATGAAAAGTGGCAGGACGGAGCTTCATGTGGCAAGAATTCTGATAAGAGTCTCCATCGCCCACAGGTAGAGCTTGAGGGCAGCTGAGCCTGCCCACTAAGAAGAGTGCTCCTTCACCGCAGTAGAAAACACAACACGCTTCCTTGGGAAACTGGATCATTGTGTTAAGCAGGAAGGACAATGAGATGAAGAAAAAATATGTGCAAGGGAAGATGCAGCGATAAAGGGTGATGCAGGAACCAGCGCTTTTGTTCCCCTTCTGCCAGGGAAAGGGAAGAGAACAGAAATAGGGAGGGGGAGGGAGAGAGAGAGAGAGAGAGAGAGAGAGAGAGAGGGAGCAGTATCTGCAGCAGCACGGTAAAGGAGAAAATCCAGAAAATAAATAAATTATTTCTCAGTAGCTCCTCATTCACTCTCTCACAGACGCAGCACATCCACTAAACGGTAACCTCTGGCGTGGCAGAGATCCACCAGAATGATGCAGCCGTAGCGCAAGTGTTTCTATTTCAGATGAATGTATGATCCGTCTCTTGTGCTCCACCTGCTCAGTCTCATGCAGACAAAAAAAAGGACTACTGCTGCATTCTTCTCTCACTGCTGCTCCGTTTTCCCCCCTTTTTTTCCTCTCTCGTGCAGATCCTGTGCTGCCTCTGACTGCGGACGCCTTAACGCGTCAGCTGCGAGTGTCTGTCTCTGGAGGAGGGCAGGTGATTCTCTTCAGATGAGATGGCTCGGATGGCAGAGACCGAGATGTTGCCTTGGACTGCCGCAGCAAAAATTATGCTAATTAAAAAGCAATGTCGTATCATGATGAATCCCGGATGGCTGAAATTCCAGGACAGTAAATAACCTCGGCTTGGAGCTGTGCTCTAATGAACACAAGATAAATGAGCCCTACAGAAAGCAGAGGCTCTGATCCAGCAAGGCACAGCATGTGCCTCTGTGTGCGTTTGTGTGCGTGTGTGTGCGTCTGATAAGTCTGTGAGTCTGTGAGGAAGGAGGGAGGGATGGGGGTGGGGGTAGTGATAGGAGGGGGAGGGAGGGAGGGAGAGACAGGAAGAGACAGCGAAAGAGAAAACAGGCAACCACGGCTCTGACATGCAGGGAAATAGTGAGGCAAGAAAATGGGTTATGTGAATAAATACATGCTACAGATTCCCAGCGCATTGGGCGCAGGTCCTGGCAGTAACACGCAGGAATCATACTGCAGAGGAGGAGCCTGATTTAGGTGAGCTGTCAGAGCTGTTACAGAATGAACACAAGGGGACGTGCTCCTAACATAAAGAGTCGAGAGCGCATGAATGATAGAAACACAAATACCTGTCAACATGGCTCACTACCGTAGTCTGAGGCAGCTATAGACTGTGCAGTGCAGTCGATTTTGAAGAAATCAAGCTCTTGCTCAATTTCAAGCCTTTCTCCCCCCACCCCCAGCATTGCATTGCTGTTTTTACACTCCAAATCAGTTCCACCCAATCCCTCCCGTCTGATGTATTCACCTCATATCTGTATACGAGTCAACCTTCTGTTGGAGAGCTCAGTCACTCTCCTCGCTCTCATGCTGCTTAACCATGCAGAACTTATTCCAAGCTATGGCTGATCTGAGTTCAGATGTATCCTGACAGTTTCAGAGCTGCCCAATTTTATTTATTTTTTCATTTTTTTATTATTTGGGAGGGGGTTGGGGAAATGTGTTGGTAAAATAAATTGGAATGTAGTGACACTTGAGAGGAGGAACACATAATTGTGAACGGAGAGACCGAGTGGGGAGGGAGTGGAGGTGAGAGAGAGAGAGAGATTGCAGGGGAGAAAATAGAGGGAGAGGAAGGGGGACTGCAGCGGTATCAGCTAAATCACGGTCGATAGAGATATCAGCTGGGATTGCCTAGTTGGTTGAAAGGACACGCATGTAAACAGGAGGACAGAGGCAAGCCATGCAGCACCACCTCTCATAGTGACAAGGAGTCGACGCAGGCCATTACTCAAGCTGGGCTGAGGGGTGGGGTTTTCTGTGGGGTAGTGAGGCTGATTGAACAAAAAGAACAGAGGAGGGGTGAGCGCATAACACTGTGGAATGGCAAGTGCCCTAACAGCATGTAGGCATTCATCTGTTGGTATAATGAACAGAAACAATAATTCACATCTGTCTTTCACTTTGAGTCACATGGAGATTTAAGATTTCATAAATCCTGTACGTGCATCCTCTCTCATGTGCTGGGACACGCAGGCCACCTCAAACAGAAAACTGTGACGCTGCAGAGCGCTGCCTGACTTCAACATACAGACACGTTAGCAGTAATGATGATTTGGCGTGGCGATGCAATGACAAGCATAATCCCCTGATGATCTCAGAGCATCAGCCATTCTCACATTTCAATATTTCAAAAAATTCCAACATTTCCAATTAAAACCAGTATTTCATCCCCAATATCTGCCTAACAGTGAGGACTGATTACGTGAAGCTGGAGAGGGATGATTTATAGCCAGTGACTTGAACTGTCAGGCACTCCAGGATGTGAGCTTCTTTCGAGGCAGCGATGATATCTTGGTGAGAGCTGTCTAGAATGAAAGGCATGCATTAATCAATTTACGTGCTTGAGGGTTGCTCAACATGATGAAGGCCGTGTTATCTGAACAACAAGAAGCAGGAGAGGCTGGGTGATTGTAACCTTGTGTTGCCTTTGGTTATTTAAGAAGATAGGCATCCCATGCCGCTCTGCCTACTAACACACTGAGACACACCTCAGGATACAGTGTAAAAAAAAAAAAAGTCAGATGTCAGATGATTGTCAGCAGCAGCTGCCAAACAAAAACTGTATAACTAAAGTGAAATATCATAATTCAAATAAATGTCAAAACTCTACATTTACAGAAATGATCAGTCATGGTTTTGCTGAGAAACACTGTTGTTTTAGAAATGTTCCCTGAATTATCCTGATTAAACGCTGTATGATTATCTAGCAACCACTCAACATGCATTTACAACACTTTCACACTGATAAGAGCCAGGAATCAAACAAGCACCACTCTGATTACCAGACAACCCGCTCTACCACCTGAGCCTCAGCCGCCCTCCATTACATTGTTTTCCTGACTTGACCCTTACGCATTTCACTTTTGTCTGATTTATTGGCATGTACGTGCTTTTGCTCACAGGGTGTTGCCAGATGAAGAATGAGAAATAACCCTCACAGTTTAGTCGTTAATTTACAGCTAATGACTATAATTTTACAGAGATTTGTATACAATTTAAAAAAACAGAACACAATCATTTAGTTAATTTAGCTATTTTATGTAAATTAGAGTTATGGAGTTCGTAAAAGTATGCATTCCTGTAAAACTAATTAACAGATTTAATTTTAAGATTTTCATTAAAATCCCAAAGAAAAATGTTAAACTATTAGTATGGATATAAACAGACAACAGTTTGGACACACCTTCTCATTCAATGGTTTTTCTTCATTTTTATTATTCTGCATTGTAGATGAACACTGAAGACATGAAAACTATGAAGGAACACATATGGAAATTATGTGGTAAACAAAAATGCTTTGATGACAGCTTTGCATATTCTCTCAATCAGTTTCATGAGGTCGTCATGTGGAATATTTTTCCACTTGTTGGCTGCTTTTCCTTCACTCTGCAGTCCAACTCATCCCAAACCATCTCAGTTGGGTTTAAGTCAGGTGATCATGGAGGCCAGGTGATGCATTACTCTTCTGCTTGGTCAAATAGCCCTTATAGAGCATGAGATGTGTTTAAGGGCACTGTCCTGTTAAAAACAAATGATGGTCCCACTAAGCTCAAACCAGATGCAGAATGCTGTGGTAGCCATACTGGTTAAGTGCACCTTAAATTTTGAACAGTGTCACCAGCAAAGCATGTCCACACCATCACACCTCTTACTCCATGCTTCACAGTGGGTACCACACATGCAGATAGCATTTGTTCATCTTCTCTGTGTCTCACAAAGACATGGCGGTTGGAACCAAAAATCTCAGATTTGACTTTTCAGACCAAAGTCCAGATTTTCACTGGACTAATGTCTATTCATGTTGTTCCTTGGCCCAAGCAGTTCTGTTCTTCTTGATTTCTTTGCAGTAATTTGACCATGAAGGCCTAATTCACACACTCTCACCTCTCAAAAGTTGGGCGGTCCTCATGACAGCCAGTTTCATCAGAGTGTTTGATGATTTTTGTGACTGCACTTGAAGACACATTCAAAGTTGTTGAAATGTTCTGGACTGACTGACCTTCATGTCTTTAAGTAATGATGGACTGATGCTTCTCTTTACGTAGTTGAGTGGTTCTTGCCAGAATATAAAACATATTCTGGTTTGTTTACCACATAATTCCATGTGTTTCTTCATAGTTTTGATGTCTTCAGTATTCATTTACAATGTAGAAAATATACAAAATATAGAAAAACACCGAATGAGAAGGTGTGTCCAAACTTTTGACTTGTATGAGCCACATATTTAATTACTGATAATTATTGTCATATTTACATAAATGTGTGTTCAATTTAAGAAAGAAGAAACATCCAATATATTAACTATTCTGTACAAAAATAAGAACAGACTTTAATTTGTTATTAATGGCACAAGCCATAAAATAACTTTTTGGCTGTCAATCTACATAGTCTGCATTAATTATTTATATTATATTGATATATTTGATGATGAACTTTATTCTAATCAATCTAATTGGCTCTTGGATTTTGCTACTTCAACAGTTCCATTGATTTGCATTTTTATATTTTCCTACGGGCTAAATTTTACATAACTCCTTTATCCACTTATTAAGAAGTTTGACAGAACACATTTACATAATCAAATTATTTTAGCATATATGGAATAATATATAGTTTGTACACCAACAAAATTTACAACTCAGGGAGCCTGTAAACTTGCAAATGACATGATGTGAGAAGACGTGTACAGTGTTTTTAAAGAAACCTAAATGTGCACTGTTTGTTCTCAGGGAAAGAAGGTTTTTCACTGACATCCAGTATTGCTCCAGGGGGTGAAATAGCAGGATTAATCATGGCACTTTCAGATTAATTACTCATAATGAAAGCATCCTCTCGAAGGCATGGCCTGCAGTTGTGATTTTTGGTTGATTTCATTAGACCAAAAATGACAACACCTAAAATAAGCCTGGCTTAGGCAGTGCAAAGGAAAGAGGAGAAAGAGAAGGTGCAAAATATGAAGGCAGAGGAAAGCAGAATGGTTCCACCAACAGACATAAGAATATGGATAAACTGTAAAGCTGGCAGAATCATCAGGTAGAAACAGAAAAAAGAACTGCACATTTATTACTTTGTTGTTGTTTTTAACTTATGTCGAAAGCTGACATCTATTGTGAAAAAAGAGGAGAGGCATGAATGCTAAACGAGGCATGGTACATTTTACAAAGGCTCCGAGTTCAGTGCTTTGAGGATGGCCTCTGGATGAACAGCTTTACTCACACAGCATTTTCTCCTCCAGATTCACACCTTGATTAAACATGATTTCCCTTTTTTTTTTTTTAGCAACTCTGGCGTGTTGGCAGACTGCAGTCTGTGTGTGCACTCTCTGCTGAAAAGACTCTGCATGTGACAGTGTGCTGCATATTGTTGGCTGCACATGGCGCAGGAAAAAAATAGATTCCATTTGCTTGTTGAGCTGAGCTTACTAACCTCAGCATGTCTCCTGGAAAGGAAGAGAGGCAGTGATGCTTACATTGCAGAGAAAGCCCCAAAAAAAGGGAAAAGGAACAGTTTCTTGAATATGAACCCTGGGTCCTAAATGGACTGATGCAAGAGACATGAGCGCCAACGGAGATGCTCTACCTCCCCCTCATCCACAACCTAGCCCTGGCCTTGAAAATTAAAAACCTGAGAAGGCAGTGGGCTGTCACTGCAGAGGACGATGCAATATTTGCTTGACTGAGGTGTTTTCCCTCTTCATTCTGAAGCCTGAATCTAATGATGAGTCTGAAAAGGCATCAGCAGGATATAGAGGAAGCCTCGTCTTTGTTATTGGCTTGCAGTGATGTTATATCATCATTAAAGAAAGCACCAGTATGAATGGTGGATTTTATTGTTCATTTCTTTGCTAATTTATGTGTGCAAGTTAAGTGATGAAATAAATATTTTAATTTGAATTGTTCTGTAACTTTTACTGTATCCTGAACCTTGGCTTCATTTTCTGTTTGGTGGAAAATTGGGTGTAGGGTTTTGCCCTTTGACTTTCTAGTATCTAGTTTTCAAGTAAGTTACTGCTCAGTGATATACTAATAATTCCCCATCAATTATTATGTGAAATCCTCAGAGGTTAGAGGTTCCAGAAATCCATAGGTCAGCCACCTCCATGAAAATCTGTGCTGTATCTCATCTGAAGAATGGGAAGCACTGAAGCCGATGCTTAAGTGAATTTATGGAAATGGAGGTTGTTAATTCATTTAAATGCGTTAAACTACCGCCGTGTGAAGCAAGCATCGTGCAGCACGTGTAGCATTAGCAGTGTAGCACCACAGATGAGTAGATGGCAGTGCAGTTAGTGCTGTCTTCACAGTAAGTTGCGAACTATTTGTGAAAATAAAGAATGACCCCATCATTTTTACTTTTCAATAGAACTCTAATATAATTCTGTCTCTGTAAATTGTCACTGTCACTCATGTTTATTATCTGTTTGACATGCTGGAGAGGTAGTTAGCCTGCTAGTACTTAACTTGAGTATGGAACTTGAACTTACTGGAAATGATGATCGCAACATTTTACAGCTTCTTCTTCTCAATAAAGCTCATAATAATTGAAAGAATATAAATATAAAACATGTGTACAACTTACATTTGAATACTGTGGTATTCACCGCAACCACTTCAGCTCCTGCAGCTTCCACCCACCATTTTCACAATGTTTTATTTTATTTCTTAAAAAGGCTTTCATTTTGAAACAATTGCAGAAACGTATTGTGGACTTCACTCTCAGCCACGGCTCTTATTATGTTCCACTCAGGAGTTACCAGTCAGGTCTGATCTTTGACTTAATATCAAACTGATTTGAAAATGTTCACATCGGCCCAGCACATGCAAAAGTTCTGATTGAAGGGAGAATGTACCCACCTGTAAGTAAACTGTGATCTATATGTGCAAACATTTTGGAGACTGGAAACTGGTGTCACAGATGGTGAAGGGGTGAATCGAAGCCAGATTGTATAATACTGTTTCTCCCACATTTTACTAAACATCAAACTCTAATCACTGATCCATGACGACATTCAAACCAGCAGCGTTATTTGTACTTGTGCTTGTAGTGAGCAATAACTATTCCATAAAAGATTTGTCTGCTCAGTATTTCATCAGCACTGTCTCACCATCCCATTCCAGAGGAGAGGGTCCAAGATATCCAAGATTACATCGAACAGCATTAAAGAACTGCAGAACAGAGTAGTGATAATAATAATATCTTCTCATACTGTGCGTTTAATACAATTTCATTTTTTATATTGTTTTTGTGTGTAAAATTGCCGCAATGTGCTGTCAGCCACATGGAGCGCACTGGACCCACAGTGGTGGTGAAGATATGCTCGGCTCCCCCGGCATATCTTCACCACTTATACATATGAATTGTGTAAATTAGTGAAATCTAAAAATAAAGTCAGTGGCAGCTCTCACACAGTCATTACACCTCTTCATTATCAGTGCTTATCATAAGGATCATATGACAGAGGACAGGTCAGGTCATCATAGGACAGGTTCAGCTTCAGAACCAACCTGAAACCACAATCAGACTGCATCTTCGAATAGTATCTCAGGGTGGAACATGCCGTTTATTATCTCAATCATTTCCTCTTGTATTTTGCTGGAATAATTAATTTGGGAAATTTCAGAACATGTCTGCCTTGGGTCATATTAATATTGTCATAACTGCATTTGGCCACTGGAGGAGCACAGAGAGAAACATTTAAACACAGTCTCTCTGTTTCTCGCCACGGTGCTTTAACATTCAAACCTTGGGCTGTGTGCCGTGTGTTGTTCACTCTTTCGATGTGCCCCAAACTCTCATTAGTTTGCTCTGAAATGAGCAGTGAATAGAGATTTTTCTGACCCTTTTGGTGGCTTTAAAACATCACTGGTTGTAGAATTGTCTTACAAATTATTATTTCTGCATCCACACATGTGATTTACTGAACTTTTAGCAGAAAGAAGAAGAGCACAAGCAGCCATTGACACAAATCAGAGGATAAGACAGGTAGCAAATAGGGTGTGATTTTGGACACAGGCCTTTGGTGAGTTTCAATATTCATTTGTCATGTCCTCCTTTACTTCCCCTCAGCACAGGGCAGGCTCCGAGGGAATTTAAAATGGAGCTCGCTGGCCCTTATCCGTAGACTAAACAAATACTTTTCAATGATAACTCGTGAATAAAATGTTTGCATTGGACTTAATGTAAATCAAAGATTGCAACATGTGATCATCACGTATGCTCATGAGTGTTTTTAATAACATAATTTATAAATAAATTACATTTCTATTGCACTTAACAAGGCGATGGGCATTACCCCAACAAGGAGAGGTGCAGAGGGGAAATAAACAACAACTTGTTAAACCTCTATTGAAATGCTCCATTAGTCTCTCTCTATAGTGCTGGAGCCTTCAAAGCTGGTCTTGTTCCAGCCAACACACCCTAACCCGTTTGTCTGTTTGCATGGACGAGTTGGCAGACTAAAGGGATATCCTGAGCCTGATAGAAGAGGGAAAGTGAACAATGCATTTCTCTAACAGTACTCCCTAGCAACACAAGCAACCACGTATAATACAATAGCAATCTAAATGCTAAAGCTTGGTTAGCAACCATCTAGCTGTACCCTGCCAAACAATCGAGATACCACTGTCGCCACTGTGCAACATACCAAACATTTTTCAATCAATAACACAATTAGAGGATTGTGTAGCCTTGCCAGCAATGTCCTGCCCTGTTTATTTACTGATCGTATCACTGTGTATGTTGATTTAGGGTGGGGAGTGGGTTTGGGGAGCTGATCCTGATCCACGGTGAACAAACTCACCAAACATCGAGTCATCAAGTTCGGGTGTGAAAGTCTTTTGGTCATTCTGGTCATTAGTTTATCATGCACACAATACAGAGGCAAAAATATGTAACAGAATTCTACAACCTTTCATTGATTCTTACATGAATAATGCCACAGCTAACAGCAAAGTGATATCAGATGCATGCGCGTTCCTTGTCTTTTCACATACTGAAATGTATCATTTCACAGACGTTACAAGCTGCAAATTGCGTTGTTGTGAACCGCAATGAAGCCACACTTTGGATCATTTCTACCTCTCCACTATGACTCCTCCTTGTTGCAGCTTTCCAGCAGCATGGCTGCATGAGTTTGATGTCATTTTTTCAATGCAACTGTCAGAAAAACATGTCAGCGTTGATAAAAATCAATAAATAAGCTCAGAAGGATACGATTCTGATGAATCGGACAATTTGGAACCAGTACTCAACTTGAACTGGTTCTTGGATCCCATCCCTACAGACCAGCATTCTGTTATATTCCTATAGTTATGTGAATGTGTACCATTGCTCACACAGCAGTGTCCACTGTGTATTGAAGACAGACATGAAAACATATATGTCATTAATCATTATGTGCATTACAGAGGCATCTGGGAAACATGTATAAGGGAAAGTATCTTACTTCACTATAGGAAGGGAGGTTAGCAGATCTTTTTATTATTCATTGAACACAGAGGAAAGTGAGTGAACAATCTATCAAAATGAATTGGGAGCAAAGAAGAAAATGTAAAGGTTTTCTTTTGCTGAGCATGCAGAGACTGGTGCTTTGTTGTACAGTGACCAGAGAGTGAGGCAGGAAGAAAGAGGAGGTGACAAAGAGAAGGGGAAGACTGAGAGAAATAAAAAGGCAGGGAACAGAGGGTATTTTTGTATGTGCCGGAGAGATATACAGTAGGAAGACAGAGATCACCAGTGCATTTGCAAAGCATATATACTGTATATCAAATGCAAAGCAATGCAATGCTTTCTTTGAAATAATTCAATCCAGCTGACAGCATTACTCTGTTGTAAACTAACTCTAGCTAGTGTACATGCAGCTATAGTTGCAGTGCGGTTGCAGGCCCTAGATGAGGGAGCACTATTGCACACTCCATGATGCAGTACAATAATGGAGAAACTGACAGGGCAGTCTAACTTTGCACTGAGCCATGATAATAATAAATAATAATAAACAGTAATGCTAAGCCAAATTGCCACATTGGCTTTGAAATAATAAACATGCCTTGCCTCGCATCTACTGAAATTTACAGTTATTTCTAAGCCAAACTATGAATGATGAGGATGAGGCAACAGAGTGGGGATGACGCCCATCACATGGAAAATCACAAGGGCTAGTTCCAATAGATTTGACTATCACTGCTACACACAACATGGTCGTCATGCGAATGACAACCTGCTGAATGACAAATGAGTTTTAATAGGTTACAGAAGTTGAAGGATCAGTACATGATCAGGCCATTGAAGCAGCTTTGGCAGCTGAAGACAGGAAAAGACCACAGTTGTCATCTCAAGTGCAGAAATCCATCTTATGTTGAAATATTTCAAGAGACATGTATTGTATTGTATATCAGTATGTACAGCAAAACCCAAGGTGACATCACTTTGCATGGGGCACACCGGGAAAAAAACCTTTACAGTACCAAATGTACCTACCTTCCTAATATAGTATGTAATTGTAATGACTTAATTAATTAACTAATTTATTTATTTAAATGCCTCAATTACACGGTAATGAGAAGAAGGACTTTTCTTTTAAGGTCACTATTTGACCACACAGCTACAAAGGTGAGCTGCTATTTACAGGATATTCATTAACATGTTATGGATCTTACGTGTTCATGGTCATATCTTTGTTAGATTAGGTTGAGTACGTCGACTTTGTCCTGATAAAATATAAAATAATTTTGCAGTTTCAATGCATGTCTAACCCAAGCACATATAATGTGTCTTCTGTAAATCATCTCGTGTTCCTTTAAAAAGCAAAGATGAATCTCAGATCTGTTTTATAATGAGGGATTATCCAAAATTATATAATCTTTAATAATGATGTTCATGAAGTCATATCTGTTAGCAGTGATGATGATGATGAATCACAACCTGAATGACAGAGCTGCATCGCATTCACTGTCTCTTCACTGAATTCTTCATTAGAGTGGGTTATAATTTATCGCGCGCCAAACAGAATGAAAGCAGCGACTTTGTGAGAGGAACAGCGAGTGAATGATGTATAAGTGAGTGTGTCATGAGCCTGTGAGCGCTAAGAGTGACAGAAAGACACAAAACGAAGCCAGAGAGAGGCAGGCTATGCATCTTAAGGCATCTGTGTGCGTGTCTAGCCTTTATGATGTAAACTGAATGTAACCTTTCTCCTCTCACACAGCCCCTGCAGTAGGGACTGGGAAGCCCCGCCCCCCCGGGAGCCGACATAGACTAGCATTCATCTGAGGCTCAGCTGCTGCGTGGTCTGGGTCTCAAGTGAAACCCACCATATTCCCATGCAGAGTGGGGCACAGAGGGACAGTCACAGCAGGGCGGGAGCTGTCCACGGGTAATCAAGCTTTGAATAATGTTAGTCCCAAAACTGGACGGCGTCTTGGTGAATATCATCCTAGGAATGGCAGAATGAACAGAGGCACTAACTGCCAATATGAAACAATTTATCTCCACACACCCACAGCACTCATTGTGTGCAGAAGCACTGAGCCTCTTGGCAAGCCTCTGACCCCACTTTTACACCATTTATTGCCGTAATTATATGTGCTCTTGGTTACTTCACCTGCAGGTGTATTATGATTGCAGTTATGTCTTTGGTTAGTGACGAGGCAATTTTGAAATAGCATTCTTTTAATAAATAGCTTTTATATGAATACTATTTCCAAATATCCTCTTTAACAAACGGCCTGTTGGAAAAGAAAGAAAGTATAAAAAATAAACTCTCCTGTTGGATCCTCTATGGATGTGACACTCTGTTCTTGCTCCAGATTCAGCCTTCTGACCAGCTCTTATCTTTGTTATTATGGAGTCTGAAACTGCCTATGGCTGTTTAAATCGGTCATCACACCAAGGCTATTTCAGGCTGATATACAGCCTTCCTAGTAGGGAATCTTTCGGTTTTTATTGTTTGCTTATCATGCTGCAAAATACACTTTTCCCCTTCTTCTTCTTCTGACGCACAAAGTGAGATGGAGCTTGGAGAATATAATGAAAAAGAAATTTGAATAAATAAATAAATAAATATATTTATATAATGGAAAAACAAGTTGTTGTTGTTTTTATCCTTATTCATGAGGACAGAGGCCCTGTTTACAACTGGAATTATAATGTGCCTCCACATGCATACTCAGCAAACCTTATAGGTTAATCCTAACTCGTAACTGTCTGTAACTGTCCCATAAACCAGTCACCAAGTTCCACATTATTAATTCACATAATCTCAGCTAGGAAAGGGTGAATGGTGAATGATAGACTACAAAATAAATTTAAAATACACACTTTCTTAATGTGACTTGCACTTTTGTTGTAGCACTCGAGTCATCTCTGCAAACTTTACACTGTTTCTTATTCTCTAAGGCAAAATCCAGATGATTTTACATGTTTTCCATTTAAGGGCATACTGTAGGTATGCAACCAGGCGTTCGAGGCACAACTCTATAATCAAATAATCCTTTTCTGCTTGAAGGAGCTGTCGAGGATGTTAACAAGATGTCGAGTTCCACTACAAAATAGAGTCACTTACTTAACAATGCAGACGTTTAATACGATGACACACAAATGAGGATATCTACAATTGAGTGCTCTCACTCAATGCCGGTTTCATGCCAATACATTTTTTTTCTGCCAGGAATTGTCTTGCTCGATTTTAGTATTATAGAATAAACCTTATTTGAGACAAATCACTTCTATTCCTTTGATCAGGAATAGAAGTGATTTACCTGAACAATCAAGTGTGTTTAATTTAGCCGTGGAAGGATACTGATGTAATTAATTTACGTAATGCCAAAGTTCTCTTTCTGTTACCACATTATGAGAACTGAGATGCCTTTAATAATGATAATAATAAACAATAACAGTTAAGGGAATTAAATAAATGATAAAACATGAATAAATGAGTGGAGAAACATAAAGAATGCAGGTGCTTCCACACAGGTGCACTGCATGGCAACATCCCATCATGCTCTGCGGCATGTATAAACATGCTGAGCTCATTCTGATTTTGTATCGTGATGGCAAGAGGAAAAGATCTAAGTGACTTTGAAAGAGGTTCATTGTTGGGTGGCACAGATGGCAGCAGCTTCAGTCACAAAGACATCTGGCTAGTGTTTCAATGGGAATAGAGACAATAGTGGCATTTGCATTTAGATCTAAAGTGTGGGAAAGACATCGGTAAATAGGGTCTGAAATTGTGGAGTGCGCATTTGATGATGACGATGCTCGCATTAGCGAGATACATGAGGAAGAACAGAAGAGCAGCTCTTCTGCAGGTGACTGAGAATGTCAAAGCAGGACATGATCAGAATGTCAGAACGATCGCACAGAGAGGACATTAGAGGCGAGCTGCGGTGCCTCAAATTGAATGCACATTTGAGAGTTCAGTGGCACAAAAAAACAAAGATACAGATCTACAGATGTAGGAAAAAGTAGTGATATGGTCAGATGAGTTACTCGTAACATTACCCTCAACAAGTGGGTGAGTGCATGTGTGTTGTACACCAAGAGAGTGGTGCCAGCCTGAACGTCAGACCCCTACAGTTAGGGCATCTGGTGGCTCTGTGGCATTTTGCTGCCATGTTTTGGGTCCACTTGACCCCTTAGTGGGAAGGACTGCAAACCAATACAAAGTTGTTCCGAGTGATCACCTTAAATGAGTATGCAAACTACTCACGTGGCTGCAGAGAGACGTTACATTACATCCTGTAACGTCCAATCTCACACAGCCTAACTGTGGTTTGAACTCCTCAGTGGACAAAGTGCGTTTCTAACACTGTTAGTCGGTGTGACATTGGCAAAAGATTCCCTCTCCAGCAGTCAGTGTTTGCAGTGTGAGTCATAAGAGACCATAACTAATCATGAAATAACTTGTCGCATATCTGAGTGAAACTGGCAGTGGCTTGTATTTTCCAATCTGTTAAACATAGCTTAGCACAGCCTGTGTCTGTTTGCATTCTAATGAGCCATCAGCTCGCATTAAATTATCCTGATCTGTGACACCTTACCCAAATGTTGCAAGAGGTCGCGGAAGCAATGTCGAGTGACTCGAAACAAAGTGAGCAGGTTTATTTGTTTATTTCTAATTACTGGTCGTTCTTACTCATTCTTGAGGATAATGAGAGCATTAAGACGCTGTGTACTTTGTGTACTGTATACTTCAGTCTTAACCCTGAAAATAACAAGTCAACAGCTGCGCAGTAATTGTACAATAAAAATAAAAGATACATAAATCTCATATTAAATTCAGTTTGCTCTCCATAAATGTGTTACTCCGTCATGCAGTGTTTTTGTATATATACAACTGAAACAAATGACTCACTGTTATATGAAATATGAAAGGGTTACTAGTTCTATGGATCCCATTTTGTATTCACAGCTTCACACAGCTTTCATCTGCTTTGAGTAGATCAGCAGTGTCTGAACACAGATTTAACCTCGGAGAAGAGAAACACTATTCAGTCACAATGAAGAGACCACTGAAACTGTGATTCTTGAATTTGCTTCTCTCTAGAAATTCTTCACACACTGTGTTCCTACACACAGAGGTGATGTAACATCTTGCTCTAGTGCCTTGCTGCCTCTTTTGGATCCGGCCAGAAGTGCAATACAATTGAAACCCACAGTGTACCACTGCCATTTAGACATCAAAACATGGTCATCAGTAGCATCTGAGTAACACGTCCAACATTTTTCTGCTTGTTGGAACCAAAAGGAACACTAATATACTCAAGTGTACAAAAACACTTCAATCTGAACAAAGTTTTCAGTTCACCTGAAAACCCGAGCGACAGCAAGAACATCAAACAACAGTGAGGATAGAGGAGGCTGCGAGCAGAGAGTGGGGCATAGATAGATAGATAGATAGATAGATAGATAGATAGATAGATAGATAGATAGATAGATAGATAGATAGATAGATAGATAGATAGATAGATAGATAGATAGATAGATAGATAGATAGATAGATAGATAGATAGATAGATAGATAGATAGATAGATCGGTCGTCATTGTGAGTTCTTGATTAGTAATACTTAGTGTTATGAAAGGTTCTGCATCTCAAATAATGTATTTACTCTGTTGCTCTCCTGTTCTAACCCTGTGTTATGTCAATAGAGCTAAAAGTGGAAACTCAAGCTTGATGACTTTAAATGAATCAATAGTCCACACAGCTACAGAGCTCCGACAGAGAAGTGACATTTTGAGCACAAGGCCCTTGAGGAAGAGCGTTGTGCTTAAACTTTAGTGATGTGTCTGATGTGTTTATTTATATATATAAATGAAATACTAAATAATAATTTTACTTTTGATCTCCATGTTGAAGAGGTGATATATGCGCTCCTTCTCACATGGTGGGAGTGGTAGTGAGAGGAGTTGTTTTGCATGTATCATTAATGAAATACCATCAATCGGTCAGGTAATATAATCTAAATACAACACATGCTCTGTCATGTCATCACTATTTCATCCAGTAATGATTCTTTCTATTTCTTCTCTGACATTTGAAGGAGAGGAACTCTCAAATGAGTTAGATCTGATTTGTGGTTCTCTTTGTCTGTTTGTGGTTGAGCGTCTGTGCTCTTTTAAATACCAACCACAAACAGCGGCAAATGTTATGCTTTCAGTTCAGCGCATTGGTGGGAGCAGTATTTCCTCCATTTTTGTGCTCAACCATTTCTATTTATCTAATAAAACTGGGTCACAAAAACTCAAATCTGCTATTCAGTGTCTGAGATTGTAATGTGCACCGTTGGTATAACACAATAATCAGTTTTCTTCAGTTTCTTTGCACATGCAACTACATTCATCCCTTAACAGCTTAATAGACAGTGTGTCAGTGTCGCTATGAATCTCTCAACATAATTGCTTCTCAAACATGGCTGAATAGATTAAAAAATTAAAAATTAACTACTGCTACTGAATACTGAATTACCAGATTAAATTAAATATGAATCTGGTCTGGTAGTGATAGCCCTTATCTAAAAACTGGCAATATTATGATGAAAATGAAATTACAGATTAGTTCTTAGGTTACTCACTAGTGTTTTTACTGGTATTTAGAGAAAGACCATTAAAATAAAACACATAAAACAACATGTGAGAAACTGAAAGGACCATGGGCCCAAGGGTATTATTCCCTCAGGTGTTTTGTCAAATGCTGGTGTGTCTCTAGAAGTTGGGCTAAACAACTTTTATGCTCACTTTGAGGCCAGCCAGCAGCCAATGAGCAAAAACAGCTGAAGCAGAGGTTATTGAATGGGAGGGAGCACCTTCACTTCTATTACTATTTCGGAGCATGACGTCAGGAGAGTGAACACCAGGAAGGCAGCAGGACAAGATGGTATCAGTGGGCAGGTTCTCAAACTTTGTGCCAGTGTTCACAGTGATATTCAACCTGCCCTTGGCTCAGTCTGTCATGTGTACATGCTCCAAAAAGTCCACCGTCATTCCTGTGTCCAGGAAAACAAGACAAGGTAACGGCCTCTTCTCAGTGCTGCTATGGGGAACAAAGTTTCAGACTACCAGGTCAACGCTGAGAGGCAGGAAGAGTTTCTATCCTCAGGCTGCTCAGGTTTTAAATGAGGACACTAAGACTGCACCTTAAAATACTTTTCTGGCTTACTTATTAACTTATTTATTTAATATGAATTTATTGACTCACATTACTTTCATAACAACCATATTATTTACTAGATTTTCTATTTTTATAAGTTTCAAAATGTTTCCATCTTTCCATCCATCCATCCACCATCTTCACCGCTTATCTTCATCAGGGTCACGGTGAGGCTTTAGCCTATCCCAGCTGACTCAGGGTGAGAGACACGGTACAACCTGGACACCAGTTTATCACGGGCACATAGAGATGAACAACCATTCACACTCACATTCACACCTATGGGCAATTTAGAGTCACCTTAACCTGTTAAGTGTATGTCTTTGGACTATGGGAGGAAGCCAGAGTACCCGGAGAGAACCCACCTTCTTGCTGTGAGGCACTGCACCACCGTGCAATTATATGACAATTAAATCAAACTGAATGGAACTGAATTGTAAATGTCAACAGTTTTCCACTCATGTCAAAAAGACTAAAAAGCTGTAAAAATGCAGCGGTCAGACATTGACTTGTGGTGGATTCCACTGTGTTTGACAAAGAATTACAAAGACTGAATCAGCGTTTCTTTCAAAACCTAGCCCTGGTCTTCATTTACACAATGCTCAAGATTTTCTGCCTCTGGATCTGTCTCATGTAGCTGTGGGAAGCTGTGCCAGCAGTGCTTGGCTGTCCATGTGACTCACACAGAGCTGAGATTTGGCCGAGATGATCATTTATGGAATACACTAACTCTATGCTAAACAAAGCTGACAAACACAGGTGGTTAGATGCTGGTGAAGGCAACTCATCCATGCATGGCCGTCTACCACAAGCTGTCACGGAGACTTTTATCGATCTCACTCTTTAGTACACGTATCTCACATCTCATCAAGTTTTTGCAAATTGCAAAAAACTGAGAAATAGTTGCATGTATCAAAGATTGGCTGATGTATGCTGGCTCAATCTGGAAGACATTAATTTGCTGGATGATTATGTGTAGCCATGTTCAGTGAAATCATGAAGATGAATTAGAGACACGTTTCCAAAGTTAGTTAACGATTGTCATCTGAAAAAGCATACTGTAAACAAGATGGCCCTGAGAAGAAGAGCCCGTGATCCCCCTCCATCTTTGTTTGAGGAATTTTTTTTTTTTATTACTTTTTGGGGCCTTTTATGCATTTTTCAATAGTGACAGCTGAAGAGAGGGGAAATGACATACAGCAAAGGGCCAGAGTTGGAATTTAATCCAGGCCACTGTGCCAAGGACTCAGCCTTAGTACATGGGGTGCACACTCTACCAGGTGAGCTACCAGTTGGGGAAAAGCCAACAAACTGCTTTCAGAGGTCTTATGGTGTTCAGAAATGATGAGATGCTAAAGAGTGCACCTCAGAGCGAGAGTTAATTCTGCACAAAGAGCTAAATATACACAATCATTTCTATATGCAGCAGGTAAGTGAAGGATGATATAAAGGTTTAGGTGGTCGGGATATTATTACATATATGTGATAATGAGAAGAGTTAGGACGGACTTGACCCTGCTGAAGTTTATTGTAGAGAATCACCAAAGGGTCAAACATACACTCACTCTACACATGCATGAGTTAATCATGAAAGAGGGTATGATTAACTCCCGCGTGTATTTAGTGCAGTCAAACATAGAGAGCCATTAAATGATTCTTTCTACAAAGTGGCTTAATTAATGAACCAATTTCCACAAACTTGACTGAATTTGTTGAATTGAATTTGAGTAGTTGGGATTGTGAAATGGTGAGGAATAAATGAGGAAACACAAACATCTGGCACAGCACATCACATCTACTGTATGCGGAGCAATGCACGGTTTTTATCTGCTTGTAGCTCATCTCTCTTCGCACTACTCGCCTCTTACATATATGTGCTAAGAGCCTAATGCCCTCACAGGGTTGACTAAATTATACATGGGTTAATGATTAAAAGCAACCATTAGCCATCTGATTGTTTAGATATAGTGTATGAGTGTAAATTCAAAGTGAAAATAGTTGCAGCATCATCCAAACACTCAGAGCCTCATCTAATTATATATAATTATATATTATAATTTACCAACCTGCTGTATCTTCTAATTTTTTCTCTCTTAAAAAATAACATAAAATAACCAATAAGAGTACAGATGAAGTACCAGATCGATTAACAGTATGGATACGATTAATTATATCATCTTAACAATATCCATCCCTAGAGGAGGTAGAAGGGAGATTTAAGATTAAGAAGCATGTCCTTTAATCACAGTCTATCTACTCGACTAACATGTAAATAAGAACGATGGCTTCTCACATTCAAATCTGCGGAACACGTTCAACTCAAAATGAGATTCTCTTGAAGACATGTCTGCTTTAATTGAAGTATAGCCTGGACCACTGGCTTTATGTCCCAGACTCAAAAGTGTCTCACAAGTTTATTTTGGTAGGTCACCATGTTATGAACGGCACTGCGTGTTCTTGAGCCTCGGTCCCGGGACACAAGATTAAGTCTGAACTTCAATCCTGGATTATCCTTATGGCCTTTGGGATGCGCTCATAATCGAGGAGGTCAAAGTAAAAATGGGATTTATTCTTCCAGTTTTGTCATACTTTATAGTACATGTAGAGTGTGTTGCTATTTTCTGGCACTACACACATACAGAATTGTTTTTGTTATACAGTAGATCTACAGAAAGAACCTTTAATAATTCCAAAAATGCAAAATGACAGTTAGTACATACAGTCATCATACATTACATTCGCTACAGTTTAGAGCCCTTTAATAATAGATTCTGCTGGATACTGAATAATTCTGCATAATACAAACTCCATTCAGCCGTTTTGAGGAAATGGAAAATCATTATAATTTTGGCACAAATAAAATGAAAGCTGCTGTAGATTCAATGCTTTCGAAGTGCCACCCATTTTCTGTAACCACTTCACACTCACGGGGAGCCTATCCCATCTGACATACCACCCCCAGTTTCAGAGTGTAGTACCATTGTGTTAAACATATTATTAACATATTATATTTTCTATGGTTATACGTCACGTCTTATACAGTGTCTTCATACAATATGGGGAAATAGTTAAGTAGTAGAGCAGACATAAGGGGCGCAGTCTGCCTTGCTTTCATCGGAATTAAACCATTTAAAGGAAAAGCTGACATTCTAATGGTGAAGATGGGTTCTGTCCATCGACTGTATAAAACATGGATGTAGTCTTATATTTTGACCTGCGAACCACGGCTGTGCTGTGGAGCACGCACATGAAAAGTTCTCTTTCAGTCCGCATTCGGAGCTGAAATAAACAGGTATGTTGTCCCTTTCACATGTGGTGTGACATGTTGTGTATTACAGGTATGATTGTTAAAACTAACCACTCCCCAGCTGGGTGTGGCCTTTCTGTGTGGAGTTTGTATCTTCTCTCCAGATGCTCCAGCTTCCTCCAACAGTCCAAAGACATGCAGGTTAATTGCTAAAATTGTCTATAAGTATGAATGTGAGTGTGAATGGTTGTCTCTAGGTGTCAGCATTGTGATGAACTGGCGATCTATCCAGGACGTATCCTGCCTCTCGTCTCTAAGGATAAGGAAAAGCAGTGATTGTGTGTGTGTGACGAGCAGAAAGAGACAGTAGTCTGAGACGAATGTGCAAGCTGATACAGTCCCTGTCACATGCCGTATCATTACAGACTGTCTGTAAAAGAGATCCAAAGAGAGGTATGGTTTCCTGGTGATCTCGCGGTGTGTCCTAACCTTGCTACAGTTGCCTGGAGGCTGACCTTCTGGGCTGATGATGGTTCAATGTGAAGAATGAGGCTTGTTATTTCCTCTGTATTGGACTGATGTATTGGTTTAACCTTTGATGCTCAGCTATGCCATTTCCCATCTGCTTAATTGAGAGTCCTCTCTGAACACTGCTCAATGAAAACCAAAACTGCTGTGCTGGAATTGTGTTTTTCTCAAAAATGTTACATATTCTGGAGTTCACGCCATAATTGCTTGGATGGAGATTACTCTCTGTTAAAGCACTGCCTTGTAGGATCCTGTAGTCTTACAGTGAACATGTTTCTTTCAGGGCTTTCTACAGAGATACATTCCATGGGGAATAGTGAAGTGAACCCAGAGAATTTGTAAAGCAGAAAACATGAAATATTTGCTGTTGGTACCTCCTGTCCAAAGATTTGACATATAAAACACAAACTGATGGAACCATACGGCTCCATATATCCTTCAAACAGATCTCATGTCTCCAACCAAATAGTTTTCACAATGTGGCCTTTGAATATATGACTGGGATAGAACAACTGTGTACCAACAGATAATCTCCATGGGAATCTTTATCAAAACTAATAAAGATTAACTTTGCTTTGACAAACGACAGCTGACAAGAGCTATTATCTCCGTGGAAACAGACATGAACAGCTCACTGTCTGGATAAACAAAGTTATTAATTTAAGAGATACTGAATTGAAAATAAATGCATTGAAGGAAGGATTTTAAAAAAAATATCCTATGTAAATGATGTGGCTAGTTTATGTTAGAACAATAACAACAAGAGCAATATGTTACAGCCACAGACTGGGTTTATCAGTGATTCAAGTGTTGAAAGATTTGTTTTTTATGTTTTTTTGAAAATTAAAATGTAGTTTTTGTGTAGCAGTTTCTTTTACATTACAGATTATATCATATTGTTCCCATTTGCTATTAATTAATTAATTGTATGAACTAGGGCAATATATCGCCCTCTTGGCCAGAAAGCAAAAAGCAGCTTGAACACCATAATATGCATTTTATCTGGGTGCGAGATCTTGGGACAGTCAGATCGATAAAGACCACAGAGGACAGACTATTGATTTTCAGGTAAGATCAATACATGCAGCAGCTTTGTGTTTAAATTTGTAGGACTGGAAACTTTAAAGCAGCTTTTTGATATGGAGCTAAAGTGCCTTTAGGTGATTACTGTACATCTGCTTGAGGGGGCTTGGTCTAGAAAAAAATGTATAAAAAAATGTATAAATGAACTGTACAATGGCAAATAAATTAACCTTGTAATTACATGTAATTGTATACCTTTGGGTTGCACATGCTTAGTTTGCCTCTTGAGACATTCAAACACTTCCATTTAATTCACATTGTTCATTGAGGGTCTCTTTTGTGGACCTCTGTTCCACTTGTTTTTCTCCACTTTAACATCCGCTTGCTTCACCACTAATGTTAGTTCAAACTATGCTTTGTGGCAGCAGATGGGTCCATACTTTGACTTACAAGTGGAAAACTTCAGACCAACAAGCTGTTAGATGGATCCAAGTTGAGAAAAAGTAGGTTTATCAGGGTTCCATGCTGAGATTGTTTTATCACCCAGCTCTAATCTGTATAAACAACCATACAAATCGTTCGCGATGATCAATTTTCTTACATATACTATAAAGTAAATGTCAGAGATGTTTTCCCTGTAAACATAGCTTCCTTACACTCACTATCACCATCAAATTATCCTCAAATGCCCCCTACAGATATTTGAGAGTGTAATGCCCGCTCTTAAAACAATACTGCATAACAGCACATTTCAATAGTGATTACCACAAAGGCACAATTCTTGCAGTTACTCTAAATGACTCTGCAGCAAATGAAGCTTAACTCGCCGTGACCACTGGACCAATAAGCTTAATGTTAATCTCTTGCTATTATAAGTATGAAAAGCTTCTGGTAAGAGTCGGGTCCGTTACTTTGGACATAGAGGGCTCTTTATAGCAGAAACAGCAGCAATCAGACTAGAGGTTTTTGAAATGCACTGCTATCAATATGTCACGGGCAATTAGCGTGCAATCTGTGTCTCACGTTAGAAATACAAAACAGTACATTACTGTGTCCTCAAATGCATGCACAATCCATTCAAAAATGAAAAAATGTAATTATTATAATGTAGAGACAGTGCCTCTCAATAATTCAGTCACCTGTGTATTCTTTCTGACCCCTCTCTCTTTCATTTGTTTTCACAAAATCCATTCTTCTGCTCTCTCTCTTCCCAAATGAGGCAGCAATTGGTTTCAATTAACTTTCATACAGCGGATCCTAAAAAATTGCTTAAAATGGGCAGTCAAACTGAT